>SJYO01014747.1:8964227-8988913 GCA_006410555.1 Capra ibex | reverse complement strand
CAGTATTGAAAAGAAGGTTCCTCATTCACAGAAAATTAAAGTACCGACGTCAGTGGTAGACGTCACTAAAACCTCGGGGGGTTTTATTTCAGACTGTGACAAAGGTGACAAAGGGGTACATAAAGGGTACTTCACTACCCTGGTCTACGGTACTAGAAGTAAAAGACTTACAACTCGAAATTCGGTTGAAAGAGTGAGAGGAGAAAGTGAAAGTAGTTCTCCGAAAACTCAAGGAGAAGTGAGAGACGGTATTCCCACCACAGTAGACGCATCGACTCCAATAACTATAAAGAGGACCTTTAGAACTAAGGTCGAACACGAAGAAGGTCGGGTCGCAAAGAGTACTACATGAGACGTATGTTCAATTTATTCGTCCCACTGTTATATGTCGGAACTACATGAGGAAAAGGATAAACCTTGGTCAGACAACAGGGTACAGGTCAAGATTGACAACGAAGGACTGGACGTATGTCTAAAGAGTTCTCCGTCCAATCCACCAGACCATAAGGGTAGAGAAAGTCTTAAAAGGTGTCAAACAACACTAGGTGTGTCAGTTTCCGAAACCGTATCAGTTATTTCGTCTTTATCTACAAAAGGACCTTGAGAGAACGAAAAAACTACTAGGTCACCTACAACCGTTAACCTAGAGACCAAGGAGACGGAAAAGATTTTGGTCGAACTTGTAGTCGTGCAAGTGGTAAGTGTATAACAACTTCGGACCGAACCTCTTAAAACTCGTAATGAAATGATCGCACACTCTACTCACGTTAACACGTCATCAAACTCGGAAGAAACCGTAACGAAAAGAAACCCTAACCTTACTTTTGACTGGAAAAGGTCAGGACACCGGTGACGACTCAAAAGGTTTACACGACCGTATAACTCACGTCATGAACGTGTCGTAGTAGAAAGTCCTAAACTTTGTCGAGGTGACCTTAAGGTAGTGGAGGTGATCGAAACAAGTATCACTACAAAGATTCCGGGTGAACTGAAGTGTAAGGTCCTACAGACCGAGATCTACTCACTAGTGTGGTAGTACTAATAGGTCCAGTACTTCTAGAAAAAACATGTCAAGAAGACACATAAGAACGGTGGAGAAGAATTATAGAAGACGAAGACAATCCAGGTCTGGTAAAGACAAGAAATAGTTCGGGTAGAAACGTACTTTAGAAGGGAACCATAGAGATTAAAAGAACTTTTCTAGAGATCAGAAAGGGTAAGACAAGAAAAGGAGAAAGAAACGTAACTAACGACTTCTTCCGAAAGAATAGAGAAGAACGATAAGAAACCTTGAGACGTAAGTCTACGAATATAGAAAGGAAAAGAGGAAACGAAAAACGGAGAGAAGAAAAGTGTCGATAAACACTCCGGAGGGGTCTATCGGTAAAACGAGAAAACGTAAAGAAAAGGTACCCCTACCAGAACTAAGGACAGAGGACATGTTACAGTCCTTGGAGTAAGGTATCAAGGAGTCCGTGAGATAGATAGTCTAGATCCGGGAATTTAGATAAAGAGTGAAGGTGACATATTAGTATTCCCTAAACTAAATCCAGTATGGACTTACCAGATCGCCAAAAGGGATGAAAGAAGTTAAATTCAGACTTAAACCATTATTCCTCCAGTACTAGACTCGGTGTCAGTCTAGGACCAGAACAAAAACAACTGACATATCTCGAAGAGGTAGAAACCGACGTTTCTTATATTAGTTAGACTAAAACCACAACTGGTAGACCACTACAGGTACACATCTCAGAAGAGAACACAACAACCTTCTCCCACAAACGATACTGGTCACGTAAAAGAACCGTTTTGAGATAATCAGAAATGAGACGAAGTAAGGCATAAGGTTCCGGTTTAAACGGACAAAGTCCACAAAGAACTGAAGGATGAAAACGTAAGGTCAGGGGATATTACTTTTCCTGTAGAAAAAAACCACAATCAAGATTTTCCAGAACATCCAGAAGTATCGTGGCAAGTTGAAGTCTATGAAGTGGTAATGACCAACCCCGTATCCGAACCTAATGACATTATAACTTACAAAACGGAACCTTTACTTGTCTCTAGTAACACAGCAAAAACTCTAACGTATGTTCATGACGTAAAGCCTGAGAAAACGACCGTCCGTCACCGTCGCCCGACCGCGTGATTCGCACCGGGTCTCGATGGGGTACAGGCTCCGGTCCCCGTTGCCGGGTCTCCTCGATGGGAAACAACTCCGGTCCCCACCGCGGACTCCGGTCCCCACCACCGTCCTCCTCGTTGGGGGTGGACTCCGGTCCAACCGTTGGCCCTCCTCGTTGGACTGCGGGTTCCTCACCACCGACACGCCCGCGAACTCCCGGATCTCCTCGGTGAGGTGCAACTTCCAGTCCTTCCCGCCGTCCTCCTCTATAGGGAGTAGGTTTCATTCCTCGTCACCGACACGAAACGACCTAGTCGGCACTTCTCTATGGGGTGCGGGTTCCATTCTCTTTGGGTTCATTCTACCATCCACAACGTTCTCCCGTAGTCTCCCGTCTGTGTGACTTTGGTGTGAGTGTCTTTTGATCAGTAAGATTAGTGTGATCCTGGTGTCGGAACAGATTGAGTTACTTTGATTCGGTACGGTACACCCCGATGGGTTCTGTCCGCCCAGTACCACCTCTCCAGACTGTCTTACACCAGGTGACCTCTTCCCTTACCGTTTGGTGAAGTCATAAGAACGGGACTCTTGGGGTACTTGTCATACTTTTCCGTTTTACCATCCTATGACTTTCTCCTTAAGGGGTCCAGTCATCCACGGGTTATACGATGATCTCCAGTCACCTCTTTATTGAGGTCTTTCTTACTTCCCTACCTGGGTTACCTTTTTGTTAAGGGTCGACACCTACACTGACCACTATCTTCATTCCAGGCTACGACATTTCTCGCTATAACGGATCCTTGGACCTTACAGTCCAGGTACTTAGTTCCGTTTAACCTTCACCAGTTTGTCCTCTACCTTTCTCACTTGCAGCTGTAAGGTCCTTAGTCGTTTTATTTTACCTGACCTTACCCACTTAATTTGAGTCTACTGGTAATATAGATGATGACGCCCGTCCTTAGGGAGTCTTCTTTACCTTATCGATAGTACCAGTTGTTTTCTCAGGCTTTACGTCATGAACCTACGTTAGAGTTTTTACTGGCTTACTAGAGACAAGTAAAGGTTCCGTTTGGTAAGAAAAAGGATATCATCAGAAGTTTATTTGTTTACTTTTGGTGAATATCTCTTTTAGTACACTTTACAAATCCAGTTACAGAAGGGAAAGTCAATTACCCTCACACCTAGGACAAAACTAAACACTTACCAAGATTGAGACACAAGCGTCCATAAGTGACTTCCGTCTACCTACCTTTAATAGGAAACGGAATCTGGATTCCCTATGAATGACCTTTAAGAAGGACCTTAGAATTCCGACGGAGAGAATAAGTCACTCATCACAGAGGGGTCAAACATACAACTCCGGGATTAGGGATTTCACCTTTATAAACCTTTATCCCGAGAACTCTATTAATTTCAATCTACTTTACTACGTGTCAATACTAAGTATGTATACGTAAATACCTTTGTGTATTGAAACAAAAAATTTTTATGACAAGTAAATAGACCAATTTACAACAACCAATTTAATAATTTATATTATTTCTTTTACGAAGAAAGACCATGTATCAAACCTATTCAAAAAAATCGTACGGGGTATATTTATTGTATGAGATATCGATCATGAACCTTATTATATAGTAACTAGACATATTCTCCATTAGATAGATATCACTTCAGCGAGTCAGCACAGACTGAGAAACTCTGGGGTACCTGACATCAGATGGTCCGAGGAGGTAAGTACCCTAAGAGGTCCGTTCTCATGACCTCACCCAACGGTAAAGGAAGAGGTCCCCTAGAAGGGTTGGGTCGTTAACTTGGGTCCAAAGGACGTAACATCCGTCTGCGAAATGTCAGACTCGGTGGTCCCTTCAAGTTAGATAGATATCGTACTTATTTTCCCGACACTTTATAACGAACTTTATTTTAATTGACCGAACTTACTGACAGGACCATAGTAGTAGTTGATATAGTTTGTGTCAGTACTAAAGATAATGAAAATCGTATTTTACAATTCAGTTTAAGTTTAACGTTCAAACAGTCTAGAATCAAATAGTTAAAGTCAAATATCTTGTCTCTAAACTTATCAGTGTTTTCTATGATTTTTCATGAAGTATGAAAACTTATTGTGAAACCCTCTAGCACTCTGTATCGTCTTTTTAAGATACATGTTATTTAAATTTTATATCTTTTAACGATGATTAAAATCATCTTTTAATTTTCGTATTCCAGTGACTCATGTACTACATTAGTCCAAGTACTCAAGTACCTTTTCTTAATAACGGAGGAGTTTATATAAGACACATTACGAAAGTCTTTGTGTTAACTCAGAACATAAAAAACTTTTTTTCAGTATCGTTAAAAATAGAAAGTGGTACGAAAATAAAAATTACAACTGAAATTACAAAGACCTTTATGTACCCTTGGTTCTTTACTTATCAAATATCGGTTTAAAAAAACGAGTTTTCCTATCAATAATTCCGATCGTTCTTCATAATTGTAAATATCTTCATTACCTTGTAAAATCCTCTCGACGGTAATTCATAGTCGTGTAATCTAGTTATTACGTGTATAAAACGTAAGTAATATATAAGATTTCTTCCTAATATAAGATGTAGAGTAGTAGAAGTTCTACTAAACGTCTCCGTCCAGAATCAACCTTTATACTTACATGGGTGTGGTAAAAGGATGAGACCTATACAATCGTTTCTTGTAAGATGATGATTCTCTAACTTTGGTAAAACCTTTAAAGTCTACTTTCAAATGGGTCCATATTTTACAGTATTGATTGGTAAACCCACAAACGATCTTCTCCCACGTTTGTTGATGGAGATCGTTTGTGGACCTGTCAATTAAAAAGTTTATCGTCTTTCACTTCTCCTTTATTTCTCGGAAAACTACTCCCACTTTCTTCTCTCACTTTTTCGACTGAATTTTAATTCGTAAGTTTTTTGGTTCCAATACCGTGGGTCAGGTTAGTGAGGTACCGTTCATTTTCCCCTTTTTGATCTTTGTCACTGTCTAAAATAAAAGAACCCGAGATTTTGGTGACACCTGTCACTGACGTCGGTACTTTGATTTTCTACGAATGTGGGATCTTTCTTTCGATACTGTTCGGTTCTATCGTACAATTTTACGTCTCTGTAGTGAAACAACTGTTTCCAGGTATATCAGTTTCGATACCAAAAAGGTCATCCGTACATGACGATGACGACGATTCAGTGAAATCAGTACAGGCTGAGACACACTGGGGTATCTACCTTCGGGTGCTCCGAGGGGGTAGGGACCCTAAGAGGTCCGTTCTTGTGACCTCACCCAACGTGATCTCAGTACATGTCTATACTCTCAACCTGGTATTTATTCCGACACACGGTTTCTTAACTACGAAAACTTGACACCACGACTTCTTCTGAGAATTCTCAGGGAACTTGTCGTTCCTCTAGTTTTGTCAGTTGGGATCTTCTTTAGTTGGGACTTACAAGTAACGTTCCTGACTACGACTTCGACTTCGAGGTCATGAAACCGGTGGACTATGTTTCTCGACTGAGTGACCTTTTCTGAGACTACGACCTCTTCTGACTCCTGTCCTCTTCCCCTACTGTCTCCTGTCTCCAACCTACCGTAGTGACTGAGTTACCTGTACTCAGACTCGTTTGAGGTCCTCTGTCACTTCCTGTCCCTTCGGATCGTGCGACGTCAGGTACTCAAGTGTTTCTCAGTCTGTGTGGAGTCACTGAGTTGTCGTTGTTGATAAACTTCATTAACAAAACGAAACGGGGGTTTGGGGATGGGTGATACTCCCCATGACAAGCCTCTCCTTTCCACTCGAAAGAGTCACGACGAGGGATATAAGTCCTATAGTGTCCCCCTGCATCGTTTCCCGGTCCCTCTTTAATGTAACTATAAAATTGATATGATGTTATCGTCGTATTTATCAAAACTCTTAGTGGAAAAGTAACTTAGAGAGTATGAAGAGATATACAACACTCATCTCAGTGACTGTTAAAAACAAGGTTTCATAGAAAAGTTTCTACAAATATATTTCGTGTCGGTACACCATACCTCTACCAAAGAGGAAGGTCTCTCGTCTCCTTTATAAACGAACTTTTACCCGAAGGGAGCACCAAGTCACCATTCCTTAGGTGGGCGGTTACGTCCTCTGTCCCAAGTTAGGGACTCTGCCCCTTATAGGGAACCTCTTCCTTTGCCGTTGGCTGAGGTCATAAGAACGGACCCTTTAAGGTACCTGTCTCCTTGGACCTCCAGATGTCAGGTACCTCAACGTTTCTCAGTCTGTAATCAATCGTTGATTTGTTATTGGTATTATTACAAAAGAGGACCCAGTTCCAAACCTGTCTAAAAGATCGTTTGAGAATATTTACTTATCCTAAAGGACTCGAGTTTTAGGGAGTCGGTACTACGTGTTGTGAAACATATGTCGTAGGAAGATCGAGATACACGAATAACAGGAAAACCCTAAACTACCCGTTAACATTGACGGTACTTTAATTTCGAGTATGACGGACGATACGAAATTCACTTCTTCAGAAAACAAAGACTGGGTCTTCAGAACACAGAAGATGGTCGTAAATATTTTGACCTCCGTCTAATCGAACAATCGTACGTTCATCATATTTGTAGGTCTGGGAAACGTCAAGAAATGTGTCCAGACTCCCGTTGACTTTATATCATGATCCACGCACGTATGTCCGATTCAACGAAGTCAACACAGGTCGAGAAACCGTGGGATATCTGACGTCGGGTAATCCGAGGAGACAAGTACCCTAAAAGATCCGTTCTTATGACCTCACCCAACGGTACGGGAAGAAGTCCCCTAGAAGGGTTGAGTCCCTAGCTTGGACACAGTGAAGCTAGAGGACGTGATCATCAACCCAAGAAATAGTGATCACGGTGGACCCTTCATGATGTCCCTCATCGTAATTATTCGTTATCTTTGTTTAATTTTTCAGATAAAATGAGATGTGTAGGGGAGGTTAAAAGATAAAGTTCGATGTCTTACTTGAATTTATAAATATTTATGTTGTAATAAAATTACCCGGCTCATAGGACTATATCAAAACAAACATAAAAAAACTAAACCAACATAAAGAAATGAAAATGATAAGAAAGGAAAACATGAAAATAAACAACTATTTAGATCGGATTAAAATGGACTCTCAAATCAAAAACAAAACTTAAAAATTCTTAGTTTAAGATTAACATAACTCGGATTCAAAGGTTAGTTCTCACCCTTTTTCAAAGGTTTATCATCTTCTATTTAAAAAGGTTTGTCATCTTCTCTTTTTACTTTTGTTTATGACGTTGCATTTAGATTACCTTCCGTCTTTCCCCTTTTACTTTCAAATTTTTATACACGTATCTTTATGTACCTTTTATCGTCTACCTTATTTTCTCAGTCTATATAGTCATCATTGTTACAAGTGTATAACTATCTTTAAAACGATAGTTGTAATAATGATTCAAAAACGAAACTAGTGTATCACTTCTGTTCAACCAGTACCACCTCAAGAAAAAATTCCTTAAATCCTTAAATTCTCCCTTCTTTAACTTCTCCTCAGTCTTGAGGGAATCGTGAATACCTGTCACACTTTCTTTTCAGTTAATGAGGAATGAATCATCTGATACCCTCCGACCCTGATAGATGGTCAGGAAAAACGTAGGACTTACTGTACTGTATAATTCGACTCTGTCCCAATCCTAGTCCTTTCCAAATCCTAATCCTAATCCCTGTTCACCGAGTCACCATTTCTTAAACTGACGGCTACGTCTTCAACGCCCAAGTTAGAGACCCACTCCTTTCAGGGTACCTCCTCCTTTACCGTTGAGTTAGGTCATAAGAACGGACCTTTTAGGGTACCTGTCTCCTCGATCTCCTGATATCAGGTATCCCAGGGTTCCTCAGTGTGTGTTGACTCATTAACTCGTACGTGCGTCTTTCGTGCCACGGTCACGAGGGACGTGTGTAAGCCCGTGTGTGCGTGTGTGCGACTGTACATGGTCCCTCTGGCCTTTATGTCTCGACTGAATCAATTCTGTCACTCCCTCGGTCCTGTCATTTCTCACTACGACAAAAGACTACGTCTTCTTTATTGACAAACAATTCGAAAGGGGAAAGCGATTAGACACTATCATAATTACTTACTGTGAGTTTTGACAAAAGGGACACATATATCGACACCTAGGGACCACTACGGACCTTCGTCACTAAAGGTCACTCTTCAGGGACCATGTTTCTCCCGTTGACATAACCCAAAATTACCAGTCCGACGGGAAAAGTTTTCGGAATGGGGTCTCGTATTGATAAGGTCCCTGAAGACCTCCTTTGTCGTTGACACAAATCACGATTTGACTGGGGTCCCTTCGCAGAGTAACGATTGGTAAGTAGGTTCATCTGTGGGAAACCTGACTTACTCAGTAGAATCCACTCGAGAAACGTTTAGTCAGACTACATAAAAGAGTAAACTGTGGGTCCGACAGTTTGAAGTTTTACCACAGTCTGTTCCACTTGTTAGAACATTGGACAATTAAACGAACTTTATTACTGTCGTTATTAGACTAGTCCAAACGGTCTGACAGAGGTAAACTTCACCTGTCACCAAACAGGACAATTCTAACACTGTGTAATTCTGTTCACACGCTAATAATATGGGTCAATGCCGTGAACCCATTGAGCTGTGTCGGGTGACGACACTCTCATTGGGTGTAAATGGTGGGACATGTAGGTAAACGATACTGACCGTATACACATACGAACTTGGACAGAGGTCCAGGGAATAAAGGAAGACCTTGATATAGTCAGTGCTTAAGGAAATCGACGAGAGTTCACATAAATAGTTATACAATTGGGAAGAGAGTTCTATAAGGTTATCCTCAATAAATATCCGATATGACTCTTTCGATGAACTTGAGAGATTCCTTCTGTTTCTACCTACATAGTCACAACCTCTTCTCAATACAAATCTGAAAAACTATTTCGTCCTGCACCTAAAGACAAAGAAAGATCATGAGTTCCATCAAAAGGAAGATTTAAGAAACGTGTATAGTACGTCAGGAAGAACTATAGGTTTGAACTGAGTTTTCCTGTTAAACTCTTATATTTTGTAATTTCATTAAAGTTGAATCCGTTTAGATAAAATTATTAACAAGTCTACGTTTGAACGAGTTTATAGACAACACAGATAACCACTGTTAAACCCTTTACGGTAAACTTGAAAAGTACTTTCATATGATTCTTGTTTATCCAGTTATTAATGTGTTGTCAACAGTACGTAAAAAGAAAAAGGTTATCTCAGGAAAGGAGACTTTAGTATATGTTTTGAAAAGTTAAATTAGTCCCAATCCCAACCCTAGAAAACCAAAAGGGACTTGATTTCGGTTGGATTTATTCGACAAAAGTCAGAATAGAAAGAAAAAGGAGAGAGAAAAAAAATTTACTCCTTTGTCATATCTTGTCCAAGTCTTGTCCATTCTCTTTTCGTAACCATTTTCTTTTAATTTAGAGTAACAACATTCCATTAAAATTCTTTTAGGAATGATTAATACTAGTTTTACAAAAGATTTTAAATGTAAAGTTTATAGATCAGGTCTATTTATACTATTTCATATAATGCTCTTAAACAACTAGTTTAAATTTCTCCAATCCATGTACGACCAAAAATACTCCGCATTTCATTTTCTTACCTATATTTTGACTTTATACGCTTTTGTTTTTATACTTCTCCCTACTAGATGTTTCATATCTCTTCGACCACAAAACAGTGTCGAGTCCTTTTAAGACCTTCGTTAGTAATTTTCCTTTCGTTACTAGTACACAGTTTATTTAATCAGTATATTTAAAGTAAATGTACTATCCAATAGGAAGTACATGAGAACATAGATACGAAGACGGAAAAACGGGTGAGATCGAGACTACGTAAGAAGAGAGGTATGACTTAAACAGAAAGTCAAGTAGATGGTTTAGACTAGTATACAAAGTGATCGAGGGACATAAAAACATAAAATACTTATTTACAAGTTTGAGGAAACACACCTTATGTTTAAGAAGTACTAAACCGGTAAATGGTATAGAAGAACGTTGAGGATGGTAGGTTCTTGGTGGAGACGGTACGTAATGAACACTTTAAATGTAACTAGGAAGCTATGGATCGAACCAGTAGTGAGTACGTTTGACGTAGTCTAACAATGGAAGACAAAGAGGTGATGTTCCATCTCGACCAGTGAGGGTGGGGGAACACGTTTTTATTCTCATCCGTGTGCGGAAATAATTCTCAGTCATGTTATATTTATGTAACTCCGTGTTAAAAATTAAAGATAAAGACTACAGGAAGTCATCTGACCCCGAAGGGACCACCGAGTCTCCAATTTCGCAGACGGATGTTACACCTTCTGACTCCAAGTTAGGGACCCAACCCTTCTACGGGACCTCTTCCTTTACCATTGGGTCAGGTCATAAGAACGGACCTCTTAGGGTACCTGTCTCTTCGGACCATCTGATGTCAGGTCCCTCAGCGTTTCTCAACCTGTACTGACTCGCTGAAGTGAAAGTGAAATTGAAAGTCATCTGACCCTCGAGACATCTCGTCTCTGTTACAATGATAAGATAACAATAGGGTTCTCTTGTACACTCCACTCTTTCTTTATAAACAATTCATTAATCATTAAATTTTAATATTTCACCGTTAAATAAGATTTAATTAGATGTCCGTTTTTTAAGGGATATTTTAAGACCGTACGTATATAAAATTTTTAACCGTTCTGAAAAGTTTTTAGACATAACTTTGTATTTCTTAGGTCTTATCTATTTTCTACACAACCTTCTGTTGTTTTAACCCCCTGAGTGTAAAAAATCAAAATTTTACATGACATTTCGACATCATTAGTTGTATTACTCCAAGACTTTGTTCATATGTTTATGTTTTTTATGTCCTCTTTTAGAATCACTGAAATCTGAACCACTACTCGAAAATCTATCCTTTCTCATGTTGTGTGCTTGCTTTTTTAATTCCATCTAAAATTATTGTGAACAAAATTAACTTCATATTAACTGAATAATAAAAGTCCACATGTTCTTTCACTAAACTATAAAAATATATAATGTCTTAAAAATGGGATACTTCTGATCAATGATAGATAGTGGTATGTTATAATACTGTTATAATAAGTGATATAAGGGATACGACACGTAATATAGCACACTGACTGAAATATTGACCTTCAAAGATAAAGAATTAGGAAAGGTGGTTAAAGTGGGTGGAAGGGGAGGGAGGGGAGACCGTCAGTGGTCAATCACACGATATAGATACTTAGACGAAACAGTATAAATATACAAAGAAAAGAATAAGTCTTAAGTATATATTCATTTCAGTATATCGTAAATAGAAAGAGATAAAATGAATCGTATTACCGTATATCTAAGTAGGTCAAAAACATTTGCTCTTCTAAATTAATAAAAGACCGACACATTATAATGTGATATATACACACACACATATATATATGTGTGTTGAACCTCTATATATATATATATATATATATGTGGTTGTGGGTGGGTGTGTAGATATAAAAAAGGAAGGAGATAGTCACCTGTGAATTCAATGAAGATATAAAACCGATGACATTTATTACGACGTTACTTGTATCCCCACGTATATAGAAAAACTAAATCACGAAAACAAAAGAAACCTGTTTATGGTCCATCACCAACAACCTAACATGCCGTAAATATGAAAAATGAAAACACCATAGAGGTATGACAAAAGGTGTCACGACACGGTAGACGTCAGGGTGGTTGTCACGTGTTCACAAGGAAAAAGAGGTGTAGGAGTGGTTGTGAACAATTGACAGAAAAACTATTGTTGGTAAGAGTATAAATACTTTACTATAGAGTAACACCAAAAATAAACATAAAGGGACTACTAAATCAGTACTACTCATGACACGAACAACCGGTAGAAATACAGTAAAAACCTTTTTACAGATAAATCCAGAAAGTTTGTAAAAAATTTCCCTAACAAATAAAACTATTACTCAACATACTCAAGAATGTATTAAACCTATAATTAGGGAATAGTCTGTGTAGTAAACTTTTATAGAAAAAGGTACGTCATCAAACGGAAAAACAGAACAAAGGAAGTAATACTTTTTCGGATACTTTTCAACTATTTCTAGTAAACAGAAGTCCCTGTGTGTTTATTTTTATATTTATTTATGGAATAATTTTATTGTTTATGTTTTTAGACGTTCATGGTTGTCGACCAATCATAAACGTCGTGTGCCTTGAGAGTAAGTAACACCCATCCTTACATTTTACTAACTAAGTCAATGAAGACTAATATCAAGTTGATAACGACTGTTTCAGTTGTACAGAATTGCATCTTAACACCAGGTTGTTAACACCACAATCCACGAACGGATTACACAATTTTTTAAAGACAGTATGTGTTTTCAGAAGTATGACTACTCATGTCACCCAAATAATATTAAGGGAGTTTAACATTCGTTAGTTTCACTGGAAGTTACACATTTGAATATGTGTTCGATTCCATGTCGGTATCTTACCTTATAATAAGTAGTTATTTTCTTTACGAAACTAGTCTTCTGTATCTCATAGACTTATGGATCTCTTTGTTCTGGACATATAAACGACGGTTGTTCTGAGTGAAGTCTAGATTTCTGTGCATGTAGGAGACTTTCACTCCCCTACCTTTTTACATAAAGTGTGTTCACCTTTAGTTTTCTTTTGGTCTTGTTGTTAAGAATGTGGTCTTTTTTTATGAAATTTTTATTTCTGACGATGTTTTCTGTTCCTGTGATACATTACTTGTTTACTAGTTAGGTTCTTGTTCTACATTATTAACATCTATATATACGGGAGTTGTATCCTCCTGTATTTATGTTTCCGTTTATAATTGCCTGTATTTTTATTTATAGTTGTCATTTGTTATTATCATTCCCTAAAATTATGGAATATATACAGTTACCTGTGTAATAGGTCTGTCTTTGAGATTATTCCTTTGTGACCGGAATTTATTTATGGATCCTTATTTGGATGGATACCTCCGTCTTCCGGATACGAGTCTTTTGATATTCTATGACTATTTTCTTTATTTTCTACTGTGTTTGTCTACAAGAACCTAACCTTCTTAGTTATGTCACTTTTACTGACATGACTGGTTTCGTTAGATGTATAAGTTACGTCAGAGATAGTTTAATGGTTATTAACCATTTTACCTAGTAAATCAGGTAAATGTAAAAAGTGTCTTAACCTTGTTTTAAATATTAAACATACCTTTGTGTTTTCTGGAGTTTATTGGTTTCGTTAGAGCTCTTACTTTTTGTCTCGACCTCATTGACCTAAGGAAATGACGTCTGATATGATATTTCGTTGTCGTTAGTTTTGTCATACCATGACCGTGTTTTTGTCTTGATGGCTAGTTATCTTGTCCTGTCTTTCAGGTTTCTAATTTGGGTCCATGCATGTCAGTACATTAGATACTGTTTCTCAGTTCTTATATGTTACCTCTGTTCTGTTAACGAAATTATTCACTACGACTCTTTTGACTTATCGATGTATATTTACTTACTTTAATCTTGGGATTATAGTATTTGTTTGAGTTTTACCTAATTTCGTGATTTACATTCCGGTCTATGATATTTTGAGTATCTTTTGTATCCGTCTTATAAGAAACTGTATTTAGAGTCATTTTCGAAAAAGTTGGGTGGAGGAACTCATTACTTTTATTTACTTTTTTTATTTGTTTACCCTGGATTAATTTGGATTTTGGAAAAAGTGTCGTTTTCTTTGGTATTAGTTTTGTTTTCTGTTGAGAGTCTAACCCTTTTTTATATAAACGTTTGTTTCGTTCACTGTACCCTAATTAGAGGTTTTATTTGTTCGTCGAGTACGTTGTGTTATAAATTTTTTTTTTTTATCTCGGGTTAGTTTTTTTGGCCCACCTACTAGACTTATCTGTTAAGGGAGTTCTTCTGCATGTCTACCGGTTTTTGTGTATTTTTCTACGAGTTGTAGTGATTAATAATCTCTTTGTGTTTAATTTCGATGTTACTCCATAGTGAAATTTAGTCAGTCTTACCGGTACTACTTTTTAAATATTTGTTATTTACGATCTCTCCCACACTTATTTTCCCTCGGGAGGACGTGACAACAACCCTTAAATTTGTCCACGTCCGTGATATGTCTTGTCATACCTTCAAGGAATTTTTTGATTTTTGTCTCGATGGTATACTAGGTCGTTAGGGAGAGGACCCGATATAGACTTCTTTTGGTATTGACCTTTTCTATGTACGTAGGGTTACAAGTGACGTGATGATAAATGTTGTCGGTCTTGGACCTTCATTAGTTTTACAGGTGGTTGTTTCCTTATTTCTACACCATGTATATATATGTTACCTTACAATGACTCGGTATTTTTATTGTTTTATTAAGGTAAACGTCGTTCTCCCTACCTGGATCTCTGACAATATGAATGTCAATATGAATCACTTAATTCAACTTGTCTCCTTCTGTTTAGAATACACTATAGTAAACACCTTCGTTTTTTTTTTCCATGTTTACTTGAATCAATGTTTCGTCTATATCTCAGTTTCTACATCTTTTGATTGAATACCAATGGTTCCCCCATTCCTCTCCTTCCTATTTAACTCTCTAAAAGTAACTGTATATGTTTGGTGAGATATTTTAGTTATTGATTATTCTTAGATAACATACCGTGACCCTTAAGATGAGTTATGATACATTTCCGGATATACCCTTTTCTTAGATTTTTCTCACCTATATACATATGTGTATTGACTAGGTCAAACGATATGTCGTCTTTGATTGTGTTGTAAGACCTCCTCCTTTACTATTGGGGGAGATCATAAGAACGTACCTCTTAAGGTACCTGTCTCCTCGGACCACCCGACCTCAGGTACCCCAATGTTTTAGTCTGTACTGACTCGTACCTACGTGTTGGGTTGTAACATTTAGTTGACACACACGATTCAACGAGTTAGTACAGGTTGACAAACACTGGGTACCTGGTATCGGACAGTATCTAATGCAGGTACCCCTAAGAGGTCCGTTCTTATGACCTCGTCCAACGGTACGGGAGGAGGTCCCCTAGAAGAGTTGGGTCCCTAACTTGGGGTGCTAAGGGTGTAATGTCCGTCTAAGAAATGGTAGACTCGGTCAAATTTTTTTATTGTGTAATCTGGTTTACTTGTAAAATTAACTATAAATATCTCGTACAGTAGACTTTCGTCTTTTTATGTATAAGAAAAGTCCACGTGTACCTTGGAAGAGGTCCTATCTTGTGTACGACCGGTGTTCTGTTAAGAGTCCTTTAAATTCTTTTGACTTTAGTATACTTTGTAGAAAAGACTAGTGTTATGATACTCCGACCTTTAGTTGATGTTCTTTGTCGTTGAAGTTTTTTTGTTTGTTTATCTCCGATTTGTTGTACATTGGTTGTCTAGTGACTTCTTTACTTTCTCTTTTTTTTATCTGTTTCAGAAAGTAAACATCTCTGTTTACTTTTACTTTTGTCCCACTAGGTTTTAGATACCCTGTGTCGTTTTCGTCAAGATTTTGCCTTCAATTATCGTCATATTAAAATGGAATCCTTTTTATACTATATTCCTTCTTTTTAGAGTCTACTTGATGAAGTGAAATGCGGAGTTCGTTGATGTATTTTTCTCATTTGTTTTGGGTTTTAATCGTCTTCCTTTCTTTAGTATTTTCAGTTACGTCTTTATTTACCTCTACTTCTTTTGTTATCTTTCCTAGTCACTTTGATTTTTGACCAAGAAACTTTTTTAGTTGAACTATTCGGAAATCGGTCTGAGTAGTTCCTTTTTTCTCCAGAGTCTAGTTATTTTAATCTTTGCTTTTTCCTCTTCGATGTTGACTGTAGTGTCTTTGTTTTTTCTAGTGTTTTCGTCTGACGTCTTTTGATATAGGATTATTTTATCTGCTGGTTCTTCTTTACCTTTTAAAGAGTCTTTACATGTTAGAATGTGTTAACTTGGTCCTTCTTTGTCTCTTTTACTTGGTGGTTTAATGGTCATTAATTTAGGAAATAAACTTTTGAGGGTTATTTAATCTCAGGTCCTGATCTACCGAAGTTTCCACTTAGACTAGTCTATGGGTTCTCAATTTTGGATAGGAAGACTTTGAGAACGTTTTTTATCGTCTCCTTCCTTGTGAAGGCTTGTGTGGTGGGACTATGGTTTTGGTTTGTTTTTATAGTGTTCATTCTCATGTCCTTTTATAGTGGCTACTTGCATCTGGGATTTTAGGAGTTGTTTTATAACCGTCAGACTTAGGTTATTATGTAATTTTCCTAGTATCTGGTACTAGGTCACCGAAAATGAGGTCCCTGTGTTCCTAAAAGCTAAAAGTGTTTAGATAGTTACACTATGTGGTTTAATTGATTGTCTTCTGATTTTTGGTATACTAGTATATAATTGTCTATATATATACCTTAGATCTCTTCCTCATTACCGTTGGGTGAGGTCATGAGAATTTAGGGTACCTGCCTCCTCGGACCATCCGACGTCAGATACTCAAGTCGATTCTCGACCTGTGCTGACTCGTTGAAGTGAAAGTGAAAAGTGAAAGTACGTAACCTCTTCCTTTACCGTTGGGTGAGGTCACAAGAACGGACCTCTTAGGGTCCCTACCCCCTCGGACCACCCGACGGCAGGTACCCCAGTGTATCTCAACCAGTGCTGACTTCGCTGAATCGTCGTCGTCGCTTCATCATGATTACTGGGATAAAAGTCCCTTCATTACCTCTACGTCTGTATCTCTTACCTGGACACCTGTCGTCCCTTTCCTCTACCATCCTGTTTAACTCTTTCATCGTAACTGTATTCTATCTATCGATCACCCTTTGACGATATATTGTGTCCCCCGGGTCGGACCGTGAAATACTATTGGATCTCATCATCCTCTCCTCTCCCGACCCTCCGAAAACTCCCTTCCCTATATATGTATATGTGTGTGTATATATGTGTATATACGACGACGACGATTCAGCGAAGTCAGCACAGGCTGAGACACACTGGGGTATCTGCCGTCGGGTGGTCCGAGGGGGCAGGGACCCTAAGAGGTCCGTTCTTGTGACCTCACCCCACGGTAAAGGAAGAGGTTGTGTACTTTCACTTTCCACTTTCACTTCAGCGAGTCAGGACAGGCTGAGGATCGCTGGGGTACCTGACATCGGATGGTCCGAGGAGGCAGGTACCCTAAACGGTCCGTTCTCATGACCTCACCCAACGGTAACGGAAGATACATTTATTAATACCGGTCAAGAGTGACAACACATCGTTTTTGGTTATGTTGTGACTTTTGTTAATGGGAGGTTAATTTTGTATTTAATTTTTTGGGTATACTAGTAGAGTTGTCTGTGTCTGTTTCGAAAACAGTTTACAGTGGAATAATATGATATTTCATAAATTAAACCATCATAGAAAAAATTCTACGTTACGTGTATTGGAGAATTTAACAAGTTAAGTCACAAAAAATCGTATAAGTGTTTCAAACATTAGTAATAGTACTAGTAAATACCTTATGTAAGTAGTAGAGCTTTGTATTTGGAGTATGTGAAATTGATAGGGGAGAGACGATTAGTGGGTATGGTCGTCAGGATCCGTTGGTGACAAGACGAAACAGAGGTATCTAATCGAATAATAATGTGAGACAACCTAAATTGAATGATTATAATAAAAGTCGTGAAGACGTAGACATAAGTATTGTCTATTGATAACACACCACAATAAAAAATAACACAGAAGTAGACAAAACTATAGACCCGTTATAACCAGAATAGTTTTCTTATAACCGGTATATTTTAATTACAAAGTTTACAAACCGTTTGTAAGTTGACACTCTGGTATAGTCGAACCTGAAAGACAACCACCACCACTTTAAAAAAGCAACGATTAATTTTGGAAAGTGAATAATATACTGATAAGTCTAAGACATAAAAAAAAAGATTTAAGTCGAAACAATCCAAAAAACAAAAAGGTCCTTAAACATGTAAATAGGACAAAAAATAAAAGTATCAAAAGTAACAGGGAAATTAAAATCATCTCAGTTTTCCTTAATAGACGAGAAAAGAAAGAAACGTAACTGATAAGCGAATAAAAGAGACAGTTGTATTACTTTAGAAACGGTAAAACAACTAGAAAAGTTTACTAGTAAAAACCGAAATAACTAAAAATATAACAAAAAGATGAAAGATAAAGTAATTAAAGACGAGATTAGAAAAATAAAAGAAAACGTGTATCCGAAATGAAAAATTTTGATTTAAAAATTCAACTTCCCAATAACTAGATAATTACATCTGGAAAGATCGGTATTTTTAAGGAATTCGTAATAAAAATGACTTTAAGTATTCAAAACCGTACAACACAGAAATAAATTAAAGTAATTTTCATTAAATATCAAAGAGTAAAGAAAAAACCGTACAATAAATCCTTACACGATAAAACTAAAAGTGTATAAATACTCAAAGGAGGTAAAGAAAGAGAATAACTGAATTTAAAATGAGGTGAAACCAATATTCTAGTATTTGGAAATAAAAAAACCTTCATTTATGTATAATTATCTTTTATTTTATGTTTTTTAAGAGAAGTCGTTTGTCTTTATAAATTAGGAAAAAGTTGTTTAGTCTTCAACGAAGTAGGAGTCTCACGTCAAAAACTACGCACACAAATGTGAATTCTATACAAAGTGTCTGACAAGTAATTTGACGATAACGTTTCGTCCTCCATCTTCCCTGGTAGAGTCCTCTTTTTCTGTGACCTTTTCGGTGTGGAGTCTTAGTAGACCTTTAACTTGTGAAAGATAGAATGGTGAAAAGTGAAGGTTAATAAAAGTAAATAAATGGTGTTAGACGGGAAAGTCCCCTATCTTGACAATTATCTCCACGTTAGGGGGTTTATTAGAAAGAAAGGGTGGTACGTACGTTCTCGGGTTTTGAAAGAGGCACTTTAGGTGTGTGGGTAAGGATCTTTGCAGTCGACCTTACTAGGTAAACAGGGGGTCTTTAAAGAGGAAAGAGGGTTATCTGACTCGTTGGTTCAAGAGACTTAGGAGACTTGGAGTTTTAAGGTCCATAGTGTCGGTCACGGTCCTCTTTTTGGACTTTCTACTCTCGTCTCTTCCGAGAGACGGTCACGATCCAAAGGAGAAGAGTTGTTATTTTTAGGATCAAGAGACGTTAGTGTCTTTGCCTTTCTGTAAACGGTCGTGCTGGGACGGGGTAAAGGATTAAGGGTGGGGACGTAAGAATGGGACTATCTCAGGGAAGGTGAGTCACTGGGAACGTCGTAACGAGGATGCCTCCCACGGGTCGTTTGTAGGAGGACGGCTCACGTCGGGGTCACTTCGTTCCAGCGGAACCGCGGTCTCTGACCTTTCTCGGTGTCCTCCTGTGTCGTCATAGAGACACTAACGTCTAAAGTACAAGTAAGGGTAGTGGTGGGAAGGAGAGGGACAGGAAGGTGTGATCTCTTCCTGACTCTTCTCCCACCACCCGAGTCCTGTAAACACCCAGAAAGTATCAGTCCGTCACTAAAGTAGACAGACAGGATTCTGGACGCCAGAACACGGGAAACGTGCGTGGTCGGGTAATGTAGTTTATATGTTTAGTTCCAAGGAGTAAAAGAACACACTGAGGCCAGTGGTCGTCCTCCAACGTCCGGTACTTGACGTGCGAGTCGTGTGACGAGTAGGCCACCCACGTCTGCGGGTCCTCGAGAGACCTACTCGACAGACGCCCGCACGCCGACACTCACGGGAACTACAGGGTCTGTGCGTGACTCAACAGGTACCTACGACTGCGTTAGTCCGACGACAGGACCGACTTCCACTCCGACCACTACAACAGGCACACCGGGACATCGAGAAACATCTCCCAGGGCCTGCGGTCCAGGGTGTCGAAGTCGGCGACCAGGAACGGACGTCTGTGATCCATGAATGGCAACCTCCTTTTCCGGTCCCTCACGTGCTCCGGCGCCACCGGCCACTTCTCGGAGTGGCTCAAGGGGACGACCCACGAGGTGTCGGCGTGGCAGAACAGCCAGCTCGGGCACCGATTCATCAAACTTAACCCCACCTTGAACTACGTCAGGTGCAGACGGTGCACGGGCCACATCTACGCGTCACCCATGCAGACTAGTTTACTGGTCTCCGCCCGGCACACCAGCACCGTGGGCGACCGCTTCATGTCCGACACGCCCGACTACAGGTCCAGGGTGTGCCCCGTCCGCACCGGGACCATGACGTGTCACAACCACTTCGACGGGTCCAGGGTTATGGATTACCTACACAGAAGTCTCGACCTCTCGTCGCGACTCGACAGGTCTTCCTTGGACCACGGCATGTGGCCGGGTCACAGGGGCTTCCTGAAAGTAGAGGTCTCGACGCGACAGCAAGAGTAGGAGGAGGCCCTGTAGTGCTCGGTTCACCTACACTCTGCGCAGCTGAACTCCACCAAGCCTAAAATTGAAGAACCTTGTGCCTGAGGTGTCAAAATATGTCCTCAACAGTTTCGGGCGCCGTTCGTCGGACGACAGGCCCCTCGGGAGGCGGCACAAGTCGTCGACGAAGCACAACATCTTTCGTATCTTCGTCTAGCACCACTCCCTGTCCCCCGGCAGGGCCTGCGCGAACTACGAGAGGGCGTCCCGGAGGTCGCGGAGGAGCAAGACTTCCCGTCCAAAGCCGTACAGTTACCCGAGATCAGACCCCGGGAGTGACGGCCTCCTCGGTGGCGACCGCATCTCGACCATCAGGTAGGAGAGTCGTCCGGTGTTTGACCCATACTACGCGGTCCGCTCCTGAGACGGGTCGCGTCACAGCAGGGAGACCTCTGTCGCCGCTTTCCTTATCGTCGAACAGAAGGCCAGCTGTATGGTGTATGAACAACAGGTCCTTCGGGGCGTCGGCCTTCAATGTGCATTTGTCCTATAGGACGGAGCAGGCGCACCAGGCGTCGACGTGTTACTGCAGTAGCCGCGACCGGAGGAGTGAAGTCCCGAAACGGCCCTCAGTCTCACCCACTCTTTTAAAGTGTCGGAAGGATGACATGAAGTATAACGACCCCGAGAGGGAGCGTTCTCCGACGTCTGTGACACTTCCATGTCGGTCTAAGACTAACCCGACGCTCCGACCGACGGCAGAGGACCCGAAAGTCGTTGGCCGCGTCCGGGACGAAGTCGGCCGTCCTGCTCTGCGCCGGCAGACCTAGACGAGGCACTCGTGAACACAGTACTGACTTGTAGGGTCCACCGAGGAGGAAGGGGGTGACGTCGGCGGCGGCGGTCCCAAAGCGGTACGGCGCACGGGGAGTCGGGGGCGTCCCAGAGGTCCCGTCGACTCTCTACTGACTGACTCCACCGATCGACTGAGTCTTGGGGGGAGCCCGACTCGGTCCGGGAGTATTTGTAAATATCAGAAAGTCAAGACAATTTATATAACTTAAAACAAGATACCGGATAGGACCTCTTAAGAGAAACACGTGAACTCTTCTCATATATAAGATGACAAACTTCACAAGATATCTCGAGGCAATCCAGTTAAATCAAATGTCACGCAAGTTCGGAAGGTAAAGGATAAAGAGAAGAATGATACTACAAAAAGATATAGAAACGCAACTAGGATGAATCTCAGGAAATTCGAAGTACCTACACACCTAATTAAAAAAAAGTAGTCCAAATCTGTAAAGTTAATAAAAAAATTAAAAAAAAAAGGAGAAAAAGAGAAACAAGAGAAAACAATATTATCAGAAACAAAATTTTTTTCAGACAAAACAAACTACACTCATAACGATGGGGTCGAAAGGTAAAGGTACCTTACATAAAAAGGTAGGGTAGTAAAAGTGTTAAAAATAAACACAGAAATTTAGCAACTCAGTACATATCCGTCGTAAATCTATCCAGCACAAAAAAGACAGGTAAGTCGATGGGACACAGAAAACTAACCTCGCAAATCAGATAAATGTAAATTTATTCAGACGACGGAGATCAGTTCCGATACCAAAAAGGTCACCAGTACATACCTACACTTTCAACCTGACACTTCTTCCGACTCGTGGCTTCTTAACTACGAAAACTTGACACCACAACCTCTTCTGAGAACTCTCAGGGAACCTGACGTTCCTCTAGGTTGGTTAGGTAAGATTTCCTCTAGTCGGGACCCACAAGAAACCTTCCTTACTACGATTTCGACTTCGAGGTCAGGAAACCGGTGGAGTACACTTCTCAACTGAGTAACCTTTTCTGAGACTACGATCCTCCCTTACCCCCCGTCCTTCTCTTCCCCTGCTGGCTCCTACTCTACCGACCTATTGTAGTGGTTGAGCTATCTGGACTCAAACTCACTTGAGACCACCACTACCTGTCCCTCCGGACCGTACGACGTTAAGTACCCCAACGTTTCTCAGTCTGTACTGACTCACTGACTTGACTCGACTTGACATGAATAACAATGTAACAATTAACAAAACGTATATAACCACTCGGATGACTAAAAGGTGTAAAGAGACGTAGAAAAATAAAAAGAAGTAAAAAAAAGATAATGAGTCTAAAGTATTCGAGACAACTAAATAGAAGTTCAAGTGATTAAGAAAGTAGACGGTTAAGTTTAGACGATCATCCAGGGAGATTCCTTACAAAGAAAGTCAACATAAAAAGTCGAGGTTTAACGATAGCAAAGATGTAATAAAGACACGACATGACACGTATCAGAGAGTCGACACGGGATGAGAAAAACTGGGGTACCTGACATCGGGAGGTCCGTGCAGATAGGTACCCCTAAGAGGTCCGTTCTTATGGCTTGACCCAACGGTACGGGAGGAGGTCTCCTAGAATGGTTGGTCCCTAGATTGGGTCCCAAGGACGTAACATATGTCTAAGAAAATGACAGACTCGGTGGGTCCTTCGGGTTCTATGACCTCACCCATCGGAGAAGGAAGAGGTCCCGTAGAAGCGTTGGGTCCTTAACTTTGTACCAGAAGACGTAATGTCCACCTAAGAAATGGACGACTCGATGATCCCTTCGGTTATAAAAAAGATAAAGACATAATTATAAAAGGAAACGACCTTATAACGGTAGCGAACCAAAAATGAAGAAAATCGCAGCCAGAAAAATCAAACACTCTATATAAATATTACCGGTATAACTTCAAAAACAGACAATGTCGAGTGTAGACCAACTAGAGTGTCTTATATAAAAAGGTAACAAATCAACGAAAAAAAGACACATGCACAGTCTTCAAGGATAAATAAACGTACTATATGGATATTGATGTAGATATGTATAGATATATGTAGTGTATAACTATTTTAACGAGACCATATTGTGACTGTGTCAAAGATGTAAAAATTATAGGTCAGAGGGGGTTATATATATAGTTTACACATATATATACACACATTATATATACACAAGTCAAGTTAGTGAGTCAACACAGACTGAGAAACGTTGGGGTACTTAGTGTCGTGAGGTCCGGAGGGACAGGTAGTGGTTGAGAACCCCAAGTGGGTCTGAGTACACGTAGCTCAGTCACTACGGTAGGTCGGTAGAGTAGGAGACAGTAGGTGAAGAGGAGGACGGGGGCTAGGGAGGGTCGTAGTCTCAGAAAAGGTTACTCAGTTGAGAAGCGTACTCCACCGGTTTCCTGACCTCGAAGTCGAAATCGTAGTAAGCAAGGTTTCTTTAGGGTCCCGACTAGAGGAAGTCTTGCCTGACCAACCTAGAGGAACGTCAGGTTCCCTGAGAGCTCTCAGAAGAGGTTATGGTGTCAAGTTTTCGTAGTTAAGAAGCCATGAGTCGAAAGAAGTGTCAGGTTGAGAGTGTAGGTATGTACCGGTGTCCTTTTTGGTTTCGGAACTGATCTGCCTGAAATCAGCCGTTTCATTACAGAGACGAAAACTTATACGAAAGATCCAATCAGTATTGAAAAGAAGGTTCCTCATTCGTAGAAAATTAAAGTACCGACGTCAGTGGTAGACGTCACTAAAACCTCGGGGGGGTTTTATTTCAGACTGTGACAACGGTGACAAAGGGGTAGATAAAGGGTACTTCATTACCCTGACCTACGGTACTAGAAGTAAAAGACTTACAACTCGAAATTCGGTTGAAAAAGTGAGAGGTGAAAGTGAAAGTAGTTCTCAGAAAAATCGAGGAGAAGTAAAAGACGGTATTCCCACCACAGTAGACGTATAGACTCCAATAACTATAAAGAGGGCCGTTAGAACTAAGGTCGAACACAAAGAAGGTCAGGTCGTAAAGAGTACTACACGAGACGTATATTCAATTTATTCGTCCCACTGTTATACGTCGGAACTACATGAGAAAAGGATAAACCTTGGTCAGACAACAAGGTACAGGTCAAGATTGACAACGAAGGACTGGACGTGTATCCAAAGAGTTCTCCGTCCAGTCCACCAGACCATAAGGGTAGAGAAAGTCTTAAAAGGTGTCAAATAACACTAGGTGTGTCAGTTTCCGAAACCGTATCAGTTATTTCGTTTT
>SJYO01014747.1:8949242-8964220 GCA_006410555.1 Capra ibex | reverse complement strand
GACCTTGAGAGAACGAAAAAACTACTAGGTCACCTACAACCGTTAACCTAGAGACCAAGGAGACGGAAAAGATTTTGGTCGAACTTGTAGTCCCTCAAGTGTCAAGTACATAACGACTTCGGACCGAACCTCTTAAAACTCGCAATGAAATGATCGTACACTCTACTCACGTTAACACGCCATCAAACTCGCAAGAAACCGTAACGGAAAGAAACGCTAACCTTACTTTTGACTGGAAAAGGTCAGGACACCGGTGACGACTCAAAAGGTTTACACGACCGTATAACTCACGTCGTGAAAGTGTCGTAGTAGAAAGTCCTAAACTTTGTCGAGTCGACCTTAAGGTAGTGGAGGTGATCGAAACAAGCATCACTACGAAAGATTCCGGGTGAACTGAAGTGTAAGGTCCTACAGACCGAGATCTAATCACTAGTGTGGTAGCACTAATAGACCCAACACTTTTAGAAAAAACATGTCAAGAAGACACATAAGAACGGTGAAGAACAATTGTAGAAGACGAAGACAATCCAGGTATAGTAAAGACAGGAAATAACTCGGGTAGAAACGTACTTTACAAGGGAACCATAGAGATTAAAAGGACTTCTCTAGAGATCAGAAAGGGTAAGACAACAAAAGGAAATAAAGAAACGTAACTAACGACTCCTTCAGAAAGAATAGAGAAGAACGATGAGAAACCTTGAGACGTAAGTCTACGAATATAGAAAGGAAAAGAGGAAACGAAAAACGGAGAGAAGAAAAGTGTCGATAAACATTCCGGAGGGGTCGGTCGGTAAAACGAAAAAAGTAAAGAAAAGGTACCCCTACCAGAACTAGGGACAGAGGACATGTTACAGTGTTTGGAGTAAGGTATCAAGTAGTCCGTGAGATAGTCTAGATCCGGGAATTTAGATAAAGAGTGAAGGTGACATATTAGTATTCCCTAAACTAAATCCAGTATGGACTTACCAGATTGCCAAAAGGGATGAAAGAAGTTAAACTCAGACTTAAACCATTATTCCTCCAGTACTAGACTCGGTGTCAGTCGAGGCCCAGAACAAAAACAACTGACATATCTCGAAGAGGTAGAAACCGACGTTTCTTATATTAGTTAGACTAAAACCACAACTGGTAGACCACTACAGGTACATATCTCAGAAGAGAACACAACAACCTTCTCCAACAAACGATACTGGCCACGTAAGAAGCGTTTTGAGGTAATCAGAAACGGGACGAAGTAACACATAAGGTTCCGGTTTAAACGGACAATGAGGTCCACAAAGAACTGAAGGATGAAAAGGTAAGGTCAGGGGATATTACTTTTCCTGTAGAATTCTCAACGCTTAAGTTAGGGACCCAGTCCTTCTAGGGGACCTCTTCCCATACCGTTGGGAGAGGTAATAAAAACGGACCTCTTAGGGTACCTGTCTCTTCGGACCATCCGATGTCAGGTACCCCAGTGTGTCTCAACCTGTGTGACTTCACTGAATTGTGTATATATAAATATTTACATATTCACACACACACACATATATATATATACATGTACACATGTAAAGTATATATAAAACCCCATTCACACACACACACACATATATATATACATGTACACATGTAAAGTATATATAAAACCCCCTTGATCTATAATTTTTTTCATCGTTAACACACTTACAAGAGGATATCTTTAAAATAGTTGAATATAAATTATAACATCTTTGAAACATACAAGGGGAAAGGTGAGAGACCCTGAACAAAAACGATAACCAAGGAATGAAACAAATGACTGATCGTTCTAATAAAATCGTTTCATATAAAGTGGGGGTATTACACTCGGTGACAGTAACGGTGTACTTCCACTTCAGAAGTACTCGTGACAGTAGGACCTTACTACTAAAAACAAACAAATAACATTATTGTACATCGAGAATTCCAGGTGATTAAAGACCGAATAAAGAGGTAGTAGTTTTTACTGGACTCCGTATTTAAAGAATGTCTTGTTAAGTTACTTTAAGTCCGAAGAAATGTTCCTGTCAAAAGTTCCAGAAGTAAACTTTAACAAAACCAGAGAAAGGGACTAAAAAAATAAAAAATAAAAAAGACCTTTGAATCAGTTTATTATCATGTGGAATATAAAGATTCGTTAGATGGTCAAAGAAAAATTAATGAAAAGTAGTGTGAAGGTAACAAAACTTTTAAGGAAACCCAAGTTAAGGGGTGTGAGACAAAGTTAATTCAGTCAACGAACCCTTCTCTAAGTCTCGAAAGACAAAATACCTGACGTAAATAGGACTCCGTTTTATAGACTCAATCCCGAGACTTCAACCCCCACCCATGTTTCCATATAAAGAGAGACTCTCAATGCGTAATATTTCATCCGTAAGTTGACCCCTACTTCCCTACATCTAGTCCGATATTGGAGACCAAAGAGATGAACGAAGAATTTACGTCCTGTTTGTTTGACTTCATACCCACTAGACCCGGGGTTGTCAGTGAATTTTATCTCGAAGGTAGGGTGTTCCTCTCTGACCTGAATTCTTGACTGAGGACTGACTTAAAGTGACCTTGTATTATAGACGTTGTCTATTGAATTCGTACTAATCTTTAGAACTACAGGAGAGGATCTTTCTATGTCATTGAGAAATTGACTCTCGACAACTTTTCCTTAGGAAGGTGTACAATTCCACGTGCTTAGACCATGCCTTAAAGGTTTGGTGACTCGACCGCCCGGTTCAAACTTACGGGGTCTGAGTGAATTTTGCAAAATCAAAATCAAGTCAAGTCAAGTCAACGAGTCACCACAGACTGAGACGCTGGGGTACTTAGCGTCGTGCGGTCCGGAGGGACAGGTACTGGTAGAGGGCCTCAAGTGAGTCTGAGTACACGTAGCTCAGGCACTTCGGTAGGTTGGTAGAGTAGGAGACAGCAGGGGAAGAGGAGGACGGGGGTTAGGGAGGGTCGTAGTCTCAGAAAAGGTCACTCAGTTGAGAAGTGTACTCCACCGGTTTCATGACCTCGAAGTCGAAATCGTAGTAAGGAAGCTTTCTTTAGGGCCCCGACTAGAGGAAGTCTTACCTGACCAACCTAGAGGAACGTCAGGTTCCCTGAGAGTTCTCAGAAGAGGTTGTGGTGTCAAGTTTTCGTAGTTAAGAAGCCACGAGTCGGAAGAAGTGTCAGGTTGAGAGCGTAGGTATGTACTGGTGTCCTTTTTGGTATCGGAACTGATCTGCCTGGAATCAGCCGTTTCATTACAGAGACGAAAACTTATACGATAGATCCAACCAGTATTGAAAAGAAGGTTCCTCATTCGCAGAAAATTAAAGTACCGACGTCAGTGGTAGACGCCACTAAAACCTCGGGAGGGTTTTATTTCAGACTGTGACAAAGGTGACAAAGGGGTAGATAAGGGGTACTTCACTACCCTGGTCTACGGGACTAGAAGCAAAAGACTTACAACTCGAAATTCGGTTGAAAAAGTGAGAGAAAGGGAAAGTAGTTCTCAGAAAAATCGAGGAGAAGTGAAAGACGGTATTCCCACCACAATAGACGTATAGACTCCAATAACTATAAAGAGGGTCGTTAGAACTAAGGTCGAACACGAAGAAGGTCAGGTCGCAAAGAGTACTACATGAGACGTATATTCAATTTATTCGTCCCACTGTTATATGTCGGAACTACATGAGGAAAAGGATAAACCTTGGTCAGACAACAAGGTACAGGTCAAGATTGACAACATAGGACTGGACGTATGTCTAAAGAGTTCTCTGTCCAGTCCACCAGACCATAAGGGTAGAGAAAGTCTTAAAAGGTGTCAAATAACACTAGGTGTGTCAGTTTCAGAAACTGTATCAGTAATTTCGTTTTTATTTACAAAAAGACCTTGAGAGAACGAAAAAACTACTAGGTCACCTACAACCGTTAAACTAGAGACCAAGGAGACGGAAAAGATTTTGGTCGAACTTGTAGTCCCTTAAGTGTCAAGTGTATAACGACTTCGGACCGAACCTCTTAAAACTCTTAATGAAATGATCGAACACTCTACTCACGTTAACACGCCATCAAACTCGTAAGAAAACGTAACGGAAAGAAACGCTAACCTTACTTTTGTGGAAAAGGTCAGGACACCGGTGACGACTCAAAAGGTTTAAACGACCGTATAACTTACGTCGTGAAAGTGACGTAGTAGAAAGTCCTAAACTTTGTCAAGTTGACCTTAAGGTAGTGGAGGTGATCGAAACAAGTATCACTACGAAAGATTCCGGGTGAACTGAAGTGTAAGGTTCTACAGGCCGAGATCTAATCACTAGTGTAGTAGTACTAATAGACCCAACACTTCTAGAAAAAACATGTCAAGAAAACACATAAGAGCGGTGGAGAAGAATATAGAAGACGAAGACAATCCAGGTATAGTAAAGACAGGAAATAACTCGGGTAGAAACGTACTTTAGAAGGGAACCATAGAGATTAAAAGAATTTCTCTAGAGATCAGAAAGGGTAAGACAACAAAAGGAGATAAAGAAACGTAACTAATGACTTCTTTCGAAAGAATAGAGAAGAACGATAAGAAACCTTGGGACGTAAGTCTACGAATTTAGAAAGGAAAAGAGGAAATGAAAAACGGAGAGAAGAAAAGTGTCGATAAACATTCAGGAGGGGGTCGGTCGGTAAAACGAAAAAAAGTAAAGAAAAGGTACCCCTACCAGAACTAGGGACAGAGGACATGTTACAGTGCTTGGAGTAAGGTATCAAGTAGTCCGTGAGATAGACAGTCTAGATCCAGGAATTTAGATAAAGAGTGAAGGTGACATATTAGAAAAAAATCCAATATGGACTTACCAGATCGCCAAAAGGGATGAAAGAAGTTAAACTCAGACTTAAACCATTATTCCTCCAGTACTAGACTCGGTGTCAGTCGAGGACCAGAACAAAAACGACTGACATATCTCGAAGAGGTAGAAACCGACATTTCTTATTTTAGTCAGACTAAAACCACAACTGGCAGACCACTACAGGTACACGTCTCAGAAGAGAACACAACAACCTTCTCCCACAAACGATACTGGTTACGTAAGAGAACCGTTTTGAGATAATCAGAAACGGGACGAAGTAAGGTGTAAGGTTCCGGTTTAAACGGACAATGAGGTCCACAAAAACGTAAGGTCAGGGGATATTACTTTTCCTGTAGAAAAACCCCACAANCTGTAGAAAAAACCCACAATCAAGATTTTCCAGAACATCCAGAAGTATTTTGGCAAGTCGAAGAAGTCGTAATGACCAACCCCGTATTGACATTATAACTTACCAAACGGAACCTCTGCTTGTCTCTCAAAATCATCTAAAAGAGTTAATTTATATAAAAGTAAAACACGTATAGAAATCTCGGTAAAAGACTCTCAGACTTAACAGTAACAATATTAACAATGATCAAAATAAACTCACAACCAGACAGAATGAGGAATACCGTGATACTATCTTCAAGTAAATAGTCCCGAAAAATTTCAACCAGAGGATTCCATAGAACCTCTGAAACACCCTCTATCTTCCGAGAATGAGACGAAAAAGCAAGTCTTCTAGGTTGTTTTGGATCCTGAAGTTAACTCGGGTCAACACATACCCGAAGTCATCGAACAAAATCCCTTCAACCTTCACTTTTGTCTCCTCTAATACAAATACAGTATTTCAAAGTCTTAGAACGAGGGGAAGAAAGAGACTTTATCACAGTGACATATCTTCTTGTTTTATGGGTTGTCATAATTACATTCGTTTGAAAAGGTTTTTATAAATCAAACAAGATAATTTTAACCATGGTACCATTCTTCATTTTAGGTTGAGCAATAGAAGTCTGGGATACAGATTAAGATACTTGTAGGAAATACCACGTGTATGAGACGAACTTATTAAAGTACGAAGAAAGAAAAACTGGAAACCGACATAATTTGTTTCGTCAGTGTGCTAAATATTTATTCTTTACATTTTTTATATATTACTAATTTTAAAATTTATATATTGTTGGAAAATATTATTTTTAATTATAAAACTATTAAACTAGATTTTTACATGACTAATTTACGTAAAATATAGATTCTTTATGTCTTTTTAGATTATATACAGACTTTAATTCTATAAGTATTTTACTTGAGATGTAATATGTGTAATTACGTAGAATCACTTAAGAAGTTATATAAATTATTAACCTAGAGTAACAATCGTTTGTAATAGTCACTATAAAAGGTATTAACACATATTTTTGTAAATATAAACGACAAACTTCGTTAGGAGTAATAGAAAAAGATACTTCTACTTAAATCTTATTAAAAACACGTAAGTTTAAAACAAGCAGTTAAAGAATTAGTAACTATGACTACCACAAAAAAGAAAGACAGTTTTCACACCTAAAACAGTTCCTGGATTGTATTTATGACTGTAATCTGTCTATATCTGACCATTTGTATACACTGATCTACTTATTTTGAAAGTCAACTTCAAAATAATGAGAGACCCGATAAACACTTACAAAAGTTCAGATATATAACAGTGGGACGAATAAATTACGTATACGTCTCATGTAGTACTCTTTTCGACCCGACCTTCTTCGTGTTCGACCTTAGTTCTAACGGCCCTCTTTATAGTTATTGGAGTCTATACGTCTACTGTGGTGGGAATCCCGTCTTTCACTTCTTCTTGATTTCTCGGAGAACTACTTTCACTTTCACCTCTCACTTTTTCAACCGAATTTCGAGTTGTAAGTCTTTTGCTTCTAGTACCGTAGGTCAGGGTAATGAAGTACCCTTTATCTACCCCTTTGTCACCGTTGTCACAGTCTGAAATAAAAACCCCCCGAGGTTTTAGTGACGTCTACCACTGACGTCGGTACTTTAATTTGCTACGAATGAGGAACCTTCCTTTCAATACTGATTGGATCTGTCGTATAATTTTTCGTCTCCGTAACGAAACGGCTGTTTCCAGACAGAGCAGTTCCGATACCAAAAAGGTCACCAGTGTATACCCACACTCTCAACCTGATATTTCTTTCGATTCGCGACTTATCAACGACGAAAACTTGACACCACAACCTCTTCCGAGAACTCTCAGGGAACCTGACGTTCCTCTAGGTTGGTCAGGTAGGATTTCCTTCAGTCAGGACCCACAAGTAACCTTCCTGACTACAACTGTGACTTTGAGATTATGAAACCGGTGGACTACGTTTCTCGACTGAGTAACCTTTTCTGGGACTACGACTCTTTCTAACTCCCGTCCTCCTCTTCCCCTACTGTCTCCTACTCTACCAACCTACCGTAGTCTCTAAGTTACCTGTACCCAAACCCATTTGAGACCCTCAACTACTACCTGTCCCTCCGGACCGTAAGACGTCAAGTACCCCAGTGTTTCTCAACCTGTACTGACTCGTTGACTTGACTTGACTTTTACAGAATATATAAAACCATAAGGGTCCCTGATCTGGTATTATCCGTAAGTTATCTGTAATTTTGTGTAATTAACTGGTGAAGTATTAAATATTGAACGGAGATGTCAAAATTGAATAGACACATTAATTAACTATAGTGAATATTTTGTTTACGTAATAGTCACTTTCTTGGAAAACTTTTTTGTTCACAAAACACATATATATAAACCTATATATATTTCACTCTGTTTGTAATGGGTTCAAATGTGTTAGGTGTTTACTTGTCACTAACTATACCATACTTAAACATGTAAAGATACATATATATAAATAAAAAATAGTTTTTAGAATTCTTATCTGTATTTTATCGAACAGTACTGATATAGTGTCATCGTCAGTAAATAACATCCGAGTAATTCATCAAAAATCAAGAGATATTACTTCATCAAAAGAGATAATTTTTTCAAACATCAAAAAAGATATTGTTTCTTATGACTCTATTTGTAAATATCTATAGAAATATAGAACTTATAAATAACTACTTTTCTAGAATCTTCACCCTATTTTACAGTACCATTTTCTGAGGAGATCCTGATGATTCCCGATAATAGTTTAAAGATACCGAGAACTTATATAAATCGTATCATAATATACAAAGACCAACGAAGTCTCTTCTGGTAAACTTGGTCTTCAAACTTCAAATCATTACATCTCGAGTAAAAAGGATTTTTACTTCTAAACTTTTTAACCTCAGTAGAATTTTGTTTTACCAGAAGAAGTTCTACACTCAAAGTAATGAGAGTAGATATACGAAATGTGATTAGGACCACTCAAGTAGGAGGACAACGGAGGAGAGTGAGGACATGTTGCGGAACGGAGGTCTGGGGACGAACCACGTACCATTCGATAACGACGACGACGAGAGTGATCGTCACTACAGACACCTCCCAGACGACACAATTCCATAACGTGATTCTTGAAGAAGGGTATAGAACCAAGATGAAGTACTTTGACAGGACTCGTATGAGAAAAAGTAGAGAGGTTCTCTCAGGCAGACAGACGGAGTACGATTTGTACCGTCACGGATCCTGGTCTCAGAGGTATTTGATTCTCACAACAACCGTAGTGACTATAGGTAACAACCCATTAGCGGAAGAAGGAGTGTGAAATGGGGTAGTTATCGTAGTTTATCATACTTTAGGTCATCTAGATTGTACATAGAGGTGAGACACAAAAGACGACAGATTTTTTGGGACTCGAAAATAACAGCAACACACCTGTACCAGCAATATGTAGTATTAGGAAGACTTGGTAATAAGTCAACAAACATATATAAAACAAAACAGACAATTATACATACCTGTACCATACATAAATTTGTAAAAGTCAACTCTTGAACAAAGGAAGAACACTCTCTTGTCTCGTCAAATTACCTTAGAAGTTTCCCATTTACCACCCAAAGAGCACTTTCTACTTCCTGATAAGTCATGAAGACTACTTGTCTTCTATTTTTTTTCATATTCATCTAATCTCTGTAAAGACTATACTTACACTTATGTCACAAAGTCAAACCTCTCTTAAATACACATTTCTAAAATATAACCTTAAACAAAATTAACTCTTACAACTCTCTCTTACTTACGAATACACGACCATTCTTACTCTCTCTCCCAAAACTTTGATGTTTTCATAACCTATAGTCTCAATTCTACTGAATTCAGAGTTACGACTTAAATTGTCTTTATCTCACATTAATTGGATAGTTTAATTGAGAATATCTGTATTAATTGAGAGACCCTTGATTGGTTTAAGACAGTCCTCCACTATCCCTTTAAGAGATACTCACTAGATACCGTCGACTTTTGGTCTTCTCTTAGAATGAGTAGACTCTAAGTACATTTTTGACCCTGGTACACCTCTACAATGAGTCTGTGACCCCAGTCCTTATTCTCTTAAGTTACTCTAAAGTGAAAGAGATGTTCCGTCCGAGGACTCCCTTCAAGTCAAAAACGGTTTCCATCTTTTCGGTCGGAAATATATAACAAGTACCCCTAGAGTGTCGTTACATCACCCCGTCAAACGGTAAGGGAGGAGGTCACCTGGTGTAAAACAGTCTTGAGAGGTGATACTGGACAGACGGAACCCACCGGGACGTACCGTACCGAGCATCGAAGTAACTCAATACGTTCGGGGAAACGGTACTGTTCCGTCACGTCGGTACTTTAATCTTCCGTTAACAAAGAACCGTCCTTTCGATACTGTTTGAATCTGTCACACAATTTTTGGTTTCTGTATACTTTGTTGACTGTTTGTTGATTAGAGTTTTTATATGCTCGTTGCATACGTTGAGTTAAGGTCTTTTTATTTGCTGGGTTAGTTTTTTACCCGACTTCTTGATTTGTCTGTAAAGAGGTTTCTTCTGTATGCCTACCGATTGTTTGTGTACTTTTCTACGAGTTGTAGTGAGTAATAATCTCTTTACGTTTAGTTTTGGTGTTACTCCATGGTGAAGTGTGGTCAGTCTTACAGACACTAGGTTTTTAGACGTTCGTCATTTACGACCTCTCCCACACCTCTTTTCCCTTGGGAGGATGTGACAACCACCCTTACGTTTGACCATGTTGGTGATACCTTTTGTCACACCTCTAAGGAAATTTTTAACGTTTATCTTGACGGTATACTGGGTCGTTAGGGTGACGACCCGTATGTGTGGCTCCTTTGGTCTTAACTTTCTCTGTGTACATGGGGTTACAAGTAGCGTCGTGACAAATATTATCGGTCCTGTACCTTTGTTGGATCTACAGGTAGTCGTCTACTTACCTATTCTTTCGACACCATGTATATGTGTTACCTCATAATGAGTCGGTAATTTTTCTTATGTAAACTTAGTCAAGACTACTCTACCTACTTTGACCTCGGCTAATATGTCTCACTTCATTCAGTCTTTCTTTGTGTGGTTATGTCATATGATTGTGTATATATATCTTAAATCTTTCTACCGTTACTACTGGGACATACGTTCTGTCGTTTTTTCTGTGTCTACACATATCGCCTGAAAATCTAAGTCTTCCTCTCCCTCTCCCACCCTACTAAACCCTCTTACCGTAACTTTGTACATACGATAGTACATTCTTAGTTTAGTGGTCGGAAACAGGTTACGTCCTATGTCGTACGAACCCCGACCACGTGCCCCTACTGGGTCTCCCTACAACACCCTTCCCTCCACCCTCCCCCCCAAACACAAACCCTTACGTACATGTGGGCACCACCTAAGTACAGTTACATACCGTTTTGGTTATGTCATAACATTTCATTTTATTTCAAATTTTTTTTTTTTCTGTAGTGAAACGGTTATTTCCAGGCATATCAGTTCCGACACCAGAAATCATCAGTACATACCTACACTCTCGACCTGGTATTTCTTCTATCTCGCGGTTTCTTAAGTCTTGAGACCACGACTTCTTCTGAGAACTCACAGGGAACCTATCGTTCCTTTAGTTTGGTCAGTCAGAATTTCCTTTAGTTAGGATAAATAACCTTCCTGACTATGACTTCGACTTCGAGGTTATGAAACCGGAGGACTACACTTGTCGTCTGAGTAACCTTTTCTGGGATTACGACCCTTTCTAACTTCCACCCTCCTCTTCTCCGTCTATCTCCTAATCTACCAACCTACAACAGTGGTCACGTTACCTGCACTTGAAACCGTTTGAGGTCCTCTATCACTCCCTGTCCCTTCGGACCACACGACGTCAGGTACCCCAGGATTTCTCAACTTCTACTGAACCACTAACTCGGTTGTTGTCTATTCGGTCGAGGACTAGTCCCCTCAGACTCTGTTTCTGGCAAATACTTCTTTTATATAGAACTTGTATTATCCGTCTTCACTTTTATGAACCTATTTTAGTATTTAACAATCAGAACCCTTATAAATACAAATCCTAACTTAAAAGGTTCACTCCATCTATACAGGGTCTCAACAATTCACTGTTCAGGTCTCATTGTTTCGATCACAGTTTTTTGGGTTTCTCTTTAAAGTCCAAAGAACTTTCAGGAAGTGGAACTACAATGTCACAATTGAGATTAGAGATAATCCTGACAGTAAACAGTCAGTCCCTTGTTTTCTGAGAGTCAGGTGGTCTAGTAGGTGTAGACACGGGCCAGAAGAGACGACACGGTTGTTGCAGGTCCAATTCAAGGTAAGTGAAAGACACCGATGACATTGTTGAATGACGTTTGATCCATCGAATTCCTTTGTCTCTAACGAAGAGAGTGTCAAGACCTCAGGTCTCAGGTTTTAGTCATAGTGACCCAACTTTAGTTCCACAACTACCCGACCAACATGAGGAAGAGCTCTGAGACCCCATATTAGTAACGTAGAGGGGTAAACCATCGAAGACCATAATAAACCGAATACCAGTGTAGTGAGGTCAAAGATGGACAGAAGAGTAACGTAATACGAAACACACACAAGTTTACATAGAGACGGAAAGAGAATATTCCTGAGAACTCTAAAGTAAATCCAGAGTAAGTACAGACGAAACAGAAATGGAAAGTTTTATTACGATATCCGTAATCCAGAATGATAGAAACCCCCGGAAATAGTTCGACGCTGTACTCAGGAGTGATATAAGACTTGAATCCAATTTGTACTTTACAGGTGTCAGATGAACTTTTCATTGTCGACAACGACGGACTTCTGAGACTTATTACACTCCTCTAAACTCTCAGCAAAAAAATATCAATCATGATTTAGGTCCTCACTGACGAACAGGGATCTCTTACTCATATTTAACTTTCGTGTTTCGACTCGGGACCCCGAGAAATTAGAATCCTCGGTTCCTCTACTCATACTAAAACTCTTCTCACAACTTTTCCACTTTGGTCACCTCATCCTCCTCTCGTCTTCTTTCCTCTCCATTCAGTTTAGTCGTTAGTTGATGTACCTATGATTTTAGTGGTTCTCTATCTTGTACTCAACATAGTTACATCGTCTATAACTTAATCATTCCCCATTTTAGAAGGTCCTTACCCTCCTTAGGAGTCCTCCTTCCTCAATCGGATTGATAAGAGTAAACAAAGCGATTTGTAAATGAGTTATACACTTCAATCATTTAAAAAGAATAATTGTGAGTAAGTCTGTAACAGGGAGAAGATCAACAAATGTACTGGTCTAGTTTTATAGTTTTATTTGACGAACGAGAAGTGAAACTCTATGGACCAATTCTTTTACTTTTCTGTTCATTGTCTAGTACCCCTTTCATAAGTATTTCGTATATACATATTTCCAGAATATAAGTCTAAAATATTTCTTGTAGTGAGTTATTTTCCCTGTCGTCAGGTTATTTTTACTCTATTTTCTTATTCATACAGTTTTCCACGAGTACTTTTGATTTTGGTATAGTATTGTGTAGATGACTTTACCACTCTCGATTCTTTTACCTGTTACGTTTTACGATCACTTCTACACCTTCTTGACTTTATTTAATGTAAAGATATTCTTACGTCTTATGACGTCCTTGAAACCCTTTATCAAACTGTCAAAGAATATTTTAATTTGTAAGTAAATATACAGGGTCGTTAAGATGACAATCTATAATGGATCATTTTCGTATGTACGTGTGGTTCTAGATGTACGTCTTCGAATATCGGCGAATAATTATTTTTAGGGTTTACTCTCTAATGACTTGATAGGTAGTTGAACATTTACTTGTGTTTTAACACCATGTAGGTATTTAACCTTACGGTGAATCATCATCTTCCCTTGTTTCAACACTGTATACGTTATTTTATAATCCATTTAGAGTTTTCGTTATACGTATACTCTCTGGTTTCCTTTTCCAATACATAACATAATAAAGTAAATACACTACATACCAACTCAACACAATGGGTTTTAGTAAAAACTTCAGGATTCGGGGTCATGGAGACTACACTGGTATAAACCTCTATTCCCAAAAAAAATTTTTATATTTAAATAAATAAAATTAACCTCTGATTAATGAAATGTTATAACATAACCAAAACGGTATGTAACTGTACTTAGCCCAAAAGTGTCTCCATCAGTTCAACTTAGTCCAGTAAACCCAATACCACCCAGGATTAGGTTAATGTTTATATGAATAATTTTTTCCTCTAGACCTTTGTCTGTGCGTAAACATCGCCCTTCTAATACACTTCTGTGTCCCTCCTCTACCGGTAGACGTGTGGTTCCTTTCTCCGGACCTGGTCTCAAAAGACGGTAACGAGAGGTTTCTTTGGTTGGGACGACTATCGACAGTGTCCGAAGATCGTAGCTCCCGAAACTCTATTATTTAAACATACCAAATTCAGTGGCTAAAAAACTGTGAAACAAAGTCGTCTGAATCCTTTGATTATGTCCATTGAAGACCTTTTCCGTCTTAATGTCTTTATCTTTAGTCTACTTACCAAAGGACTCTCCTACCTTCCCCCCCTAAATAACATTCCTCCGTACTTCCTTGAAAAAGTCTATTAATTGGAAATAAATAACTACCACCACCACTATATGTATAGATATTTTGAGTAATTTGAGATGTAAAGTTTTCCTATTTAGAATGTCATACATTTAATGTGGAACTATTCGGACTGAAATCGCGTCAAACGTCGGAAAGGAAACACTGAGACGACGACTAGAAATAACTTAGATAGTACTAATACCCATCTCGGCGTATCGACCTCTTATCTCCTCCCTTTTAACGAAGTGTGGCTGACAGTCCCCGTATCATCTCTCTTTTCCTACTTCACCTTTGTTCTCCATCCCACCTCCTTTCTACTCTTTACCACTCCGACTCGTGATCTCCTCCTACCCTAAAAATTTCTGTCTTTCTGAATTGATTTAGTGTTTCTCTGACAGCCATTTCTACCGCCACCTTATCCTACCCTTCTGGTGAAAGAGGGAGTGTTTAAGGAGTTTTCTTGTAAAGTTACGGTTCGTTTGAGGTGTTTTGTTGAAGACATCCGACCGTCTCCTGTAGTCCGTTGGTCTTTTCGTCTGGTAACAGAAGTTTTTGTCTCTCTTCTTTGGGTCGAGGTGGGTGGTCTTGAGGTTGTGTTCGGAGGGATTGGTCCTTTGGAACTGTTCGGTGACTATCTTGGGGTGGGTGTCACTCCTTCGAGGTATTATTTCTCTTGAGGTGTTTAATGGTCTTATATTTTTCCGGTGGGGTTTGCGTCGTTATATTGGTTCTACTTCTCTGTCTCCTTATGAGTCGTCCATTTCCTTGTCCTCTCAACGGGTGGTTTGGTTTGTTTTCTCCTTCTTCATCCCTTACATGGACTCTTCCTTAAGACTTATAACTATCACTTTTACTAGGTTTTAGAACTTTAGTTTTACCTTAGTGTCTATTTATCGGATCTCTGTTCCTGACTCTTCTACGTTCTTTCCAAATTGTTCCTGGATCTTCTTTATTTTTTCTCAGTTTTATATTACTTATTACGTTATTTACTCTAGTCTTTGTGAGACCTCCGTTGTTTATCATCTTATTGCCTCCGTCTTCTATCCTAATCACTTTATCTTCTATCTTACCATCTTTATTTACTTAGTCTCTCCTTTGTTCTT
>SJYO01014747.1:8827807-8945409 GCA_006410555.1 Capra ibex | reverse complement strand
TTTTTTTTTTTTTTCGGTTTCTCAAGGTCCCCCCTTTTATTTATTTATTTATTTAGTGTTTCTCATTGAAATCCCTCTACCTGTCCATTTCTCTTAACAATCTTTCATAATGATATGAGTCAACTTACTTAAAAAAAAGTAATAACACGGGAGTCCTTTTGAAAACATTTTTATATGTAGAAAGAGTCTCCAAAATCCCAATCTTTATTACAAACAAAGTATGGATTCTGAGAAGACTCGTCTCGAAATTTTCATCTTAGGGGAAAATGAGTTCTAGAATGGATAAATAAATAAATGAATGAAAGAGGTGTCTCGTCCCTCTACCACTTGTCTAACGTCTCTACCACTTGAAACTTTCGTAAACGGAAGACAAAAGGGACAAGAAACGTGGGTTGAGTTAAAGTTCACGTTGGATTACCGGTTGGTAACTTAAAGTTGACTTTACGTAGATGAAAAGGTAAAAGATATCACTACCGAGTTCATCTTTTTGTCGTAGACCTGATATAATTAGGGTTATTTTATTCGGGTACTACAGGAACTTTATTAGAGAGACCCATTCATAAACGTATATTGGAACATACACTACACTACACACGTACGAGTCAACACAGGTTGAGGAACGTTGGGATATCTGACATCAGACGGTCCGAGGAGGCAGGTACCTTAAAAGGTCCTTTCTTATAACCTCACCCAACGGTAAAGGATGAGGTCCCTTAGAAGGGTTGGGTCCCTAGTTTAGGTGTAGAGAACACAAAGGACATAACCGTTCACCTAAGGAATGGTAACGTGGTGGACCCTTTGGGTATTGGAACATATAGATGTATAATTTAACAAATGTTCATATACAAAATACTTTGACGTCAAAATCCGTCATAAGGATCATTTTATCTAGATTTTAAACTAAGAAACTAAAAAGGACATAGAGTCCCATACTCTTTAATACAGAAACTAAGACACATTATTAATTCCGTTTCAAAAGACTCACTGATTTCCATACAAACGTCAGTTGTAAAATTTCCTACATATAAGTTACTACGGTTTAAGGGTAAAACAAAAGATAATTACTTATATTAGTTTATGATAAATCACCCCTCTTTGTATGAAAAGTATAAAATATTCTTACTTCAGGTATCAAATATTCCTTTCAGGTATTCTCTTAATTTATCAGTATAGTACTTTCCTTATTACTGAGTAGGGTCTCTTATGTCACAAGTCCATAAAATCAACTGTAAAAAGAATGATATGTTCTTGTAGTACTGTACATTATTTCTTATGAATGGTTACGTTGAAGAAATCCTCGACGTAGATCCCCTCTGTTCGTGTATACAGAAATAACCCGAGGTCAGACTCATCGAAGGGACCTCCCCTGGGACCCCTACTTGTAATCACCCGACTACCGACTATACATGAATAATGACTCGAGTAATCACCACCCACTGGAGTGTTCCTCCCTGTACCATAACGCTAAAGAGACTAAGAATCTATACACAACTGAAGTCCCCTTTCCTCCGTCCGAAGGTCTACGTATGAGAGTCTTACTCGACTAGTACTCTTGTGAAGGTGATTTGCACGGGAATTTGACCGTCAAAGGTATAGTACTCTTTTCAGTACTCCGCAAGGGTCGGTCTTATTCAACTTCAGGTCTCTTAACCAAGTAAGACTAGATTAATGAAGTGACCCATTTTAACGACATGGTTATTGTGTCTTAGAAAGGTTCAACACTTAAAGTCAGCACACAAGTAAAACCTTTTTTGTTACTTCGTTACTTCAAAAAAATAATGACGTTAAAATAAACACTTTTCACGAATAGACGAAAATCGAGACCGATTAAAGTTCATATTAAAATTTATACACGACATACTTCACCACCTTTAACTGTTCAACTAAATGAAATAGAAAACGGTATTCATCAAACTAAAGACACTCCAACTAGCATTACCATCTTTAAGATATTTTTACTTTTCACTCATATACACACACACACACACATATATATATATATATGTACAAACGTTATCAAGACTGAGAATGGAACTCACAGTAAAGTCAAAGAGTTACTTTTCGTTTACAATGTGTTAATTTGTAAATAACAAATTAAAATTTAAAGTATAGTTTACTCTCTCCTCGTGAAAGTAAGTTCATGAAACAATATATTCGTGAATTTCGATCTAATCTTGTACTTGATCTCAAGTGATAATAAAATAGAGAAAACACAACCATTGCTCGTGTCTCTCTTTTTCCTTGTGGATTAACAACCTGAAACTTAGATACTGACATAGTGGTAAAGGGGATGTAAGTAAACCCTTTAATTTTTCTCTTTTGAGTAAAATTTTGGAAAAAAAAAAAAATTTTTTTTCTCTCTTTGAGATAATGTTTGAGTCACTGAAACGTATAAAAGTCACTAAAATACAGGTGGATGTGTCGTTTCATGTAAATCACTGAGTGAACCTCCTTTTTATCGGAACTGGGAAAGAGACTCAGTGAACGAATTATTTTTGACCGGGTCCCTGTGACATTTACACCAATTCGGTGTTCAATTAATTCAAACTGTGGTAACGACCCTCAACCACTCCCACTTTTCTCTTAATATTTCAATCATGAAACTGTGGTCCCTCTAAAGAAAGACAATCTTTTCATATATCTTCAATATTGGAATGTAATCCCTTAATTAAATGTATCTTGGTTCTCTTCAAACAGACTTTAGAATCAAAAAGTGTGAAGACATGTGTGTAAGAGAAACGCTAGAAGAAGGGACTGAAAAACGTAGTTTTTTGTTTATAAAGTCTTCTGTGTGTGGGTGTTTCTCGTTCCATGTCTTTCTTTTCCTGGGTGTAGAATTAACAGTATACGGTGTTTATAGGAGTTTTAACCTTTTTGTCGTATGTAGTGAATCGTTTAATTTATTCTCACGATAAAATTTAATTGTTTGGTCCTTTTCGATAGTTTACTTAGTCTTCTCAAAAACCTTAAAAGTCTAGTCTAATCGTCTAGGATAAGTTCGTGTGCTCTCACTTTACCACAAGTTTAAAATTCAAATATCAATTGCAATTATAGGGAACGAGTTAACATAAAATGAGAAACACTGGGTACTTGACATCGGGTGGTCCACAAAGACAGATCCCCTAAAGGGTCCGTTCTTATGACCTCATGTAACGGTAAAGGAAGAGGTGCCCTCAGAAAGGCTGGGTCCCGGACTTGGACCCAGAGGACGTAACGTCTGACTAAGAAATGGTAGACTCGATGGGTAAGTTCGTATACTCTCATTTTACCACAAGTTCAACATTTAAACATCATCACTTCTAGTAAATATTTCATAGGGAGAGGCAATATATTCTACATTTTATCCGGAATGATGTCAATAAACATCGGGAGGGAAACAGGATCTCCATCTAACACTTTATATGGGAAACACCGTCCCCCACCCTCCGTGGTAATAGAAGTCCTGGGAGAGGGTACGGTCCCGTGCACTATCAAATGCTTCCCGTACACTCTGAGAGTCTCACTGTCGTTCTTAAATCCCCACAAGAAAGGTCCGAGACGAGGTAAATGACACCCTAGTGAAGGAATGATCTCACCGTAGAGAGGAAGGAATGGAAGTCCTGTGTACAGAGTTGTTCTCACCCCCAAACTTTCAGTCCAAAATGTGTAATTATTTCCTTGAACTACTCGTTCTTTTATTTTGAGTAGATACTTTATATGATTGTCTAATGATTTAACAAATACGTACATACACTTATCTACTGTCTCTCTCTCGTTACTACTCACTGTCTGAGTCAATGCTAAGATATCGTGATAGTTATATATTGAGGAGTAGACATTAAAGTCTCAAGTTTTTCGAGTTTTGTTTTTCAAAACAACGAGGTATTAAGTAGGCCACTGTCTGTATTGCACATGACGGGACTCCGATGACGTTTGAGACAAAGAGGATGAGTGACACTGACCGTACATAAAATTAGTCTTTATAACGTAATCTTATTACCATCCCTCCACCCCCAATGGGGTCTGGAGTGACTCCGATAGTTCGTTATAGGAAAAGGTTTTAGAATACTGAGATTTAAGACTCTATATAGACCGAGACTCTCACAACCTTTTCATTAATACCTGAAAGTAAAGTTTTTAAAGACAGAAATCAGTCACTAAACTGGACAGCTAAGGATCCGAACGAAAAGACAGACTTTGGTCCAGAACAGAGGTCACTAGATACGATCTCACTGGTAAAAGAACTGGGGTACTATGAGTGAAGATCCTGAAGGTAAGAGAGACAAGAGGAACACTTCAGTCAGAAGTGTCTAGAAGTATATCGACATTCACCAATAAAGGTGAAAGTGACCGGAGACTCTATGACTGACGACTTCCTAGGTCGGGAGTGAAACCCGTACCGTCTCCACTGTCGGAGTAAAAAGAATCGCACCAAACAAAAGAGGGTCAATAAGAATACTCTTGTCTTTCTACTTTGGAAGTCACTCGAGACAGTAAACCCTGTCTCGAGTCTCAGGGAAAATAATAAGTTAAAAAAAAAAAAAAAAAAAATGTATCATCAGAGATCTAATAATAACTCTTTTGTGAGAATCCAGACTATTAGAGTCCAAAACACATAATAGACGAACTACGCGTGCACGTACATGTCAGTGATTGAACACAGACTGAGAAAAGTTAAGGTACCTGACGTCGGGTGGTCCAAGGAGACACGTACCCTAAAGGGTCCGTTCTTATAACCTCATTTACCGATAAAAGAGGTCCCCTAGAAGGACTGGGTCCCTGATTCGAGACGTAACCGTCCGTCTAAGAAATGGTCACTCGATGGTCCCTTCGGGAAGACGAACTAGTCAAGTCAAGTCAAGTCAACGAGTCAGTTAAGATTGAGAAACACTGGGGTACTTGGCGTCTTAAGGTCCGGAGGGACAGGAAGTGGTTGAGGGCCTCAAATGAGTGCAGGTAACTCAGCCACTACGGTAGGTTGGTAGAGTAGGAGACAACAGGGGAGGACGGGAGTCAGAAAGGGTCGTAGTCCCAGAAAAGGTTACTCAGTCGAGAAGCGTAGTCCACCGGTTTCATATCCTCAAAATCGCAGTTCTAGTCAGGAAGGTTTCTTGTGGGTCCTGACTAGAGGAAATCCTACCTGACCAACCTAGAGGAACGTCAGGTTCCCTGAGAGTTCTCAGAAGAGGTTGTGGTGTCAAGTTTTCGTCGTCGAGAAGCCGTGAGTTGAAAGAAATATCAGGTTGAGAGTGTAGGTATGTACTGGTGTCCTTTTTGGTATCGGAACTGATCTACCTGGAAACAACCGTTTCATCACAGAGAAGAAAAATTATACGACAGATCTAATCAGTATTGAAAGGAAGGTTCCTCATTCGCAGAAAATTAAAGTACCGACGTCAGTGGTAGACGTCACTAAAACTTCGGTTCTTTTTATTTCAGTCGGTGACAAAAGATGACAATGGGGTAGATAAACGGTACTTCACAACCCTGGTTTACGGTACTAGAATCAAAAGACTTACCACTAGAAATTCGGTTGAAAAAGTGAGAGGTGAAAGTGAAAGTAGTTCTCCGAAAAATCAAGGAGAAGTGAAAGACGGTATTCCCACTACAGTAGACGTATAGACTCCAATAACTATAAAGATGGCCGTTAGAACTAAGGTCGAACACAAAGAAGTTCAGGTCGCAAAGAGTACTACATGAGACGTATATTCAATTTATTCGTCCCACTGTTATACTTCGGAGCTGCATGAGGAAAAGGATAAACCTTGGTCAGACAGCAAGGTACAGGTCAAGATTGACAACAAAGGACTGGACGTATGTCCAAAGAGTTCTCCGACCAATCCACCGGACCATAAGGGTAGAGAAAGTCTTAAAAGGTGTCAAATAACAATAGGTGTGTCAGTTTCCGAAACCGTATCAGTTATTTCGTCTTTATCTACAAAAAGACCTTGAGAGAACGAAAAAACTACTAGGTCACCTACAACCGTTAAACTAGAGACCAAGGAGACGGAAAAGATTTTGGTCGAACTTGTAGACCTTCAAGTGTTTAGTGTATAACGACTTCGGACCGAACCTCTTAAAACTCGTAATGAAATGATCACACACTCTACTCACTTTAACACTCCATCAAACTCGTAAGAAAACGTAACGGAAAGAAACTCTAACCTTACTTTTGACTGGAAAAGGTCAGGACACCGGTGACGACTCAAAAGGTTTAAACGACTGTATAACTCACGTCGTGAAAGTGTCGTAGTAGAAAGTCCTAAACTTTGTCGAGTTGACCTTAAGGTAGTGGACGTGATCCAAACAAGCATCACTATAAGTAAATATTTAATCAGTGTAACATTGAGCATATGCAAATAATGGGTCCTGGAACATTCCCTCACGATAATTTAGGTAAATGTTTAAACCATTTATTTCGAGTCTTAGTAACTCCTTGAACAGACTAGAGATGACAAGTTTCAAACCAGACCCCTGATCATTGAAGTGGTAGTGGTTTGTGAACGATTTTTACTTCTTTGAGTCTAGGGCGGGGTCTGGACGACTCAAGTTTAGACGTAGACTTGTTAATAGAGATCTATTGAGTATTTAAGTAAAATGCCATACTATTCAATAAGTCACCCTTTAGGTCACTAGACAGAAGAGGTAATATCTAGAATTTTTTGAGTTTTCACATCCTATACACATGTCTGTATTCCTAGGTCAAGAGTTTAATCTCTTGTTGGTCAATTTCAAAACTGTCTTTAGTATTTCCATTTCTGTCAATCCCGTTTCTCAATACGATTTTGTACAAAATAAAAGGTATAAGGATCAACAAAGTTCCTTATGATAACATCGGTTTTATTGACGGTTGTGACGTCGTAACTGTTTACTACCTTCTTCTCTTGCCGAGCATTGTGCGTCCGTCCATAGACCACACTGACGGACACCTGCGAGTCACACGTCGATCACCGAGTAACCCAACCACGGACCGATTCCTCCGGTCTCCAGTCCGAGGGAAGGTCAACGACACACGTACTACTTTATCGTGTCTCTTTCTCTGAACTAGGAATTTTTAAGAAGAAAGAGGTCTGGTGGCTACCTCCCCCTACGTATGGATAATGCTAGGATTTCTGCAGCCAAAAGGGAACCTTCTATTCAAAAAGGTTCGACATTCCAGGACCTCATCGTGTCTTCTTTCACGACAGGAACTACGGGTTTAAGTCTTCCGTACCGTCGGAGACGTCGCGTCTACGACGGAGAGCGAGGCTGCAAGGAGAAGGTGATCGTAGACGCGTAGAGGTCGAGGCTGAGGGTCAGTCGATAGGACAACCGACACCTGGGTGCCTGAGTCCTGGGTACGAACTGTCGACTAAGAGTGAGAGAAATCTCGATGAGAGATTGACACATCTACACCAATAAGACTCTTAACCATGTGGGGTGGGGGAGGTGGTAATGTGGTCCTTTTTTTTTTTTTTCCCCTGAGTCTTTCCAAATCACGGCATTCATTGTAGTCAGGTTCGTCGTCTCAACCTTAGCTTCGGGTCCAGGTAAACTGTTGTTAAATAGACTTTCATAAAGTCCAGAGTGTGTACTCGGTTTTGGTCAGGAGTCAGTACTTTCAGAAAGATGAGATTTCGTTAAAGTATCATTTTTCAACAAAATTACTTCCTAAGACATTACATATGAACTTCGAGTACCTCCCAGAGGTTTTATAAAAAGTCAGGTTTCTGTAGTAGAGGATCCCCTTCTTTTGACCATACGTTCCCGACTTAAATCTGGTGTTCAAACCAGACAGGTAACAATTTAAGGTAATAGTACAATGATAGTAATAACAACAAAACTTATGGAAGTCCGGACCATCCAGAAAGGTCGTTATGAAGACAACAAAATGTCAAAGGACTAATTATTAAGCATTTACATACAATAGACTAACTAGGGTGGTTCCATAACTTTAAATCTTAACGACTAAAGATAAAACAGTTTGTTTCATAATATAAAAATAGTCTATATAAGTAGGAATATTGAAGTGTACGTCATAAAGGATTTTTGTTTTTACTAGAGAGTTTTTATAATACCTATAATTAAAAAAGTGAAGGACGATAAGTCATAAAAAGTATAGATTACATTAGTTACATTGGAAATACACCGAATTCCTCTTAACCCAACGAACTGTAGGAAGTAGGAAGTCAAGTCAAGTCAAGTCAGCGAGTCAGTACAGGTTGAGAAACGCTGGGGTACTTGACGTCGTGCAGGGACAGGTAGTGGTAGAGGACCTCAAGTGAGTCTGAGTGCGGTAGCTCAGTCACTACGGTAGGTCGGTAGAGTAGGAACCAGCAGGGGAAGAGGACGGGGGTTAGAGAGGGTGGTAGTTTCAGAAAAGGTTACTCAGTCGAGAAGCGTACTCCACCGGTTTCATGACCTCAAAGTCGAAATCGTAGTAAGGAAGGTTTCTTTAGGGTCCCGACTAGAGGAAGTCTTACCTGACCAACCTAGAGAAACGTCAGGTTCCCTGGGAGTTCTCCGGAGGTTGTTGTGTCAAGTTTTCGTAGTTAAGAAGCCGCGAGTCGGAAGAAGTGTCAGGTTGAGAGTGTAGGTATGTACTGGTGTCCTTTTTGGTATCGGAACTGATCTGCCTGGAATCAGCCGTTTCATTACAGAGACGAAAACTTATACGATAGATCCAACCAGTATTGAAAAGAAGGTTCCTCATTCGCAGAAAATTAAAGTACCGACGTTAGTGGTAAACGTCACTAAAACCTCGTGGGGTTTTATTTCAGTCGGTGACAAAGGTGACAAAGGGGTAGTTAAAGGGTACTTCACTACCCTGACCTACGGTACTAGAAGCAAAAGACTTACAACTCGAAATTCGGTTGAAAAAGCGAGAGGAGAAAGTGAAAGTAGTTCTCCGAAAAATCAAGGAGAAGTGAAAGACGGTATTCCCACCACAGTAGACGTATAGACTCCAATAACTATAAAGAGGGTCGTTAGAACTCAGGTCGAACACGAAGAAGGTCAGGTCGCAAAGAGTACTACATGAGACGTATATTCAATTTATTCGTCCCACTGTTATATGTCGAAACTGCATGAGGAAAAGGATAGACCTTGGTCAGACAACAAGGTACAGGTCAAGATTGACAACGAAGGACGTATGTCTAAAGAGTTCTCCGTCCAATCCACCAGACCATAAGGGTAGAGAAAGTCTTAAAAGGTGTCAAATAACACTAAGTGTGTCAGTTTCCGAAACTGTATCAGTTATTTCGTCTTTATCTACAAAGAGACCTTGAGAGAACGAAAAAACTACTAGGTCGTCTACAACCGTTAAACTAGAAACCAAGGAGACGGAAAAGATTTTGGTCGAACTTGTAGTCCCTCAAGTCCCAAGTGTATAACGACTTCGGACCGAACCTCTTAAAACTCGTAATGAAATGATCGTACACTCTACTCACGTAAACACGCCATCAAACTCGTAAGAAACCGTAACGGAAAGAAACCCTAACCTTACTTTTGACTGGAAAAGGTCAGGACACCGGTGACGACTCAAAAGGTTTACACGACCGTATAACTCACGTCGTGAAAGTGTCGTAGTAGAAAGTCCTAAACTTTGTCGAGGTGACCTTAAGGTATTGGAGGTAATCGAAACAAACATCACTACGAAAGATTCCGGGTGAACTGAAGTGTAAGGTCCTACAGGCCGAGATCCAATCACTAGTGTAGTAGTACTAATAGACCCAGTACTTCTAGAAAAAACATGTCAAGAAGACACATAAGAACGGTGGAGAAGAATTATAGAAGACGAAGAGAATCCAGGTCTGGTAAAATAGCTCGGGTAGAAACGTACTTTACAAGGGAACCATAGAGTTAAAAGAACTTCTTTAGAGATCAGAAAGGGTAAGACAACAAAAGGAGATATAGAAACGTAACTAGTGACTTCTTCCCAAAGAATAGAGAAGAACGATAAGAAACCTTGAGACGTAAGTCTACAAATATAGAAAGGAAAAGAGGAAACGAAAAACGGAGAGAAGAAAAGTGTCCATAAACATTCCGGAGGGGTCAGTCGGTAAAACGAAAAAACGTAAAGAAAAGGTACCCTTACCAGAACTAGGGACAGAGGACATATTACAGTGCTTGGAGTAAGGTATCAAGTAGTCCGTGAGATAGATAGTCTAGATCCGGGAATTTAGATAAAGTAGGAAGTAGGAATCCATCGAAAAAATTAACAATACTAAACGTATGTTATGGTACAATCAAAGTCCATATACCGTAACACTAAGTTATAAAAATATGTAACACTTTATTAGTAGTGTCATTCAGGTCAATGATACATAGTAGTACGGGTCAACAATATTATAATCACTGACAGTAAGGATCCATATGTAATATAGGGACATTGTATAAATAAAATATGGTCCTTTAAATAGAGAATTAGGGGAGTTAGGTAAAGTAGGTAGGACAATCGGTCGAGAGAGGACTACTTGTCGTCAAACAAGAGAAATAGATACTTACACAAAGACAAAACAAACAAGTAAACAAAAAAACAAACGTGTACATACACTTTAGTATACTACTAGTTGTTAAAGTTCACCATTCCTTCCATGGGACATATACTGTAGAAGTGTAGAAAAAACGACAGGGAGTCAGTCCCACCATGTCACACGAAATAGAGTCGAGTCGACCCACCTTAAACAGATCAGGTGGGTCTCATATGACCAGCACGACGTCGTTGTGTGTCAGGATTTTACGGTCACCGACCTTTGTCGATTCCGACTAACGAGTGTGCATAGGAACGACACTGTGTCTACGACTTTCATCTCGTAGGTCTAACTGGCAATAGTAAATTGGCAGTAGTCATCAGTAGTGTGGTCACTCTTCTCCAGAGGTCTTCCAGAACGGTACCGTCACTTTACAAACTAGGTCTTTACTATGAGTAGTGAAACGAGTATCGAGTAACCCGTCTTGAAACGTGTACCAGGTGGAAGAGTGTTCCTCTTCCTAGAGGGTTGTAGTAGAGGGTAGTAGGACCCTCCGTCTCTGGAGAAAGAAAGAAAGAAACGTTTGTGAGAAGATAAATAAAATGAATTTCTTAAAAAGGGGAGTTCAAGTGACTGTAAAGAAAGACGGATTTGGAGTTTTTTTTTTTTTTTTTTTAGGATCTGGTAGTACCGTGGTCACTTGTCTTAAGACTCTACTTTCGTTAAATTTGTCTCATGTGACTATCGGGTGTGAAGGATAATTCATTTCCGGTAATTCCTAGTCGGTATAGTATCATTTTAGATTATAATACTATGTAAAAGAAGGGAAGTAATAAGTCTCTGTCACCAGAATAAATTAATGAGTATAAACGTACTTCAATTACACATCACTAAGAAACCCCTACCACTAATAAAGCGACATTAGATAGACTTTCATAGACTATGGTAAGAAATACGCGTCTTTACTTTCTCTAGCTGGGTAAACTGTTTTGTCGTTTTCGTAGTAAATTTTTGTTTTTATAGAGTTAAGTAAAGTAAAACATATTGACCATATTGACCTAAATCTTATAAATAAAACGTTGTGTAAAAAAAAAAAAAAGGACCTGACCATCAGAAAATCGTAAACTTTGAACCGACATGTAACTTTAAGGTGGACGAAGAGAATTACATCAAAAGAAAGATAAATAAAAACTAAGACTTAACTCTAGTCGAGGTTTAACTGACTTTTCATAGCTTACGTTCTTCAGTATCGTCTCCTCTTTTTTGAATCGAAATATAAAGGCTGATGTTGAGGGTTGAATGAGAGAGAAGGTAAGCGTCAGTGTAGTAAAATAACCACTTTTTTACAAAATTCGGTTTTTCTATATTAAGTATGTTTAGTAGATGGAGTACTAATCGTTGAGACCTGTTTCATGCGTATAGTAAATGATTCCAATGAGTAGATAAAATTTTCGGAGAATCTGTGAGACCGTTCTCTGACATAAGGGTAGGACGAGGCAAGTTTCGGTCGGACGAAAATCGGTCTAGGTCCCGTCTATTGTCCGTGCCCTCTTGCAAAATTTGAGAACTACAGTTGTACTATTCGGACATTTTAATATACCTATGTTTATTACGTCAAAATAGGTTCGGTAACTGTCTTCCGTCACCACGTCTTTAAGTCTTTCGCGGGGCCCATTATGAGGACATCAGCCCCTTCCGGGTCCGTGACCAGTGACCGAGGCGGTCCGGTGAGGAGAGACTCGAACAGTTCGAGTGCCCCCAGACGTTTCAGTAAGGCGTGTCGAGTGGTACCCTTGGTCCCCTTTTGCGAAACGAAATTCCTGTAGGTGTCGACACTACAGTGTCCGTGTTTCTATTATTATTTACACCGAACACACCACAGTTGATGTGGAACCGAGAAAACAGAGGAGAGGGAAGAGTATATTAAAACATAGGAACACGCTTAGCGGAGTAATCCCTTTCTCTGACTTTTAACCCCAGTCCCATAAATTTGGACTGGACACGTCTCCGGCCTGTTCCGGCCCCGGGTGGCTCCAAAGTGAAGTCTCGGGGTCTGGTGGGGACTCCACTGTGGTTAAGTTCGGAGTAAAATATTTCCGGAATAATTAATAACAGAAATATTCTTCCTCTTCTTCGGAATATTTCTTTACACAGTAAGAGTCTCGTCCTCACCCGTCTGTTTTTTTCCTTCTCTCTCCCTCTCCCTCTCTCTCTTTGTCTTCTAGTTTTCCCTCGAAAAAAAAAAAGGGAAAACGAAAAGTACGGAGGTTTGGAGTTTCCTCCACCCCCTTGTTAGTCCGAACCCCCAGAGCACACGAAAGACCGTTAATCTGAGTCGACTACCCGACTTTCCCTAACTTACCGTCCCAAGTTCCGGGAAGAGGGCTCGACGTCTGTTGTCCGAAAAGGTTTCGTCGGCTCGACGTCTGTGACAGCTTTAGTAAAGTTTACCTCTGAATGTCTCTCCTAAGTAATTAAGTGACCGGATTTGTTAATGCCCTTGTATATTACAGAGATATTTGTGAAACTATTTCTGACAGTAGAATCTGGAAGTAAAAGGGGTAAAATGATCTCTCAAAATTACGGTACAACCTTTCCGCCGAAAATAAAGAGGTTAATGATTTACTATTTGGGAAAACGATTTTTAGTAGGTGGGAGTTTATTGACTTATAAAGTGAAAATTTATAATCCGACTTTTTGGGGTTTCCTTTTTTGTTGTATATATATATGTGTAAATACATATATATGTGTAAATAAATACATAGTTAGAAGAGGAGAGTTTAAATATTTGGAGTCAAAAGTAGACCAAATTCGTCTCGTTTAACAGACAGACCAATTGAGAATGTGTAAAAGAAATATCAAGAGTTAAAGAAGGACAAACTAAAAATTGGTTATACAACTCTTTTTATTAACAACTGAATCTGTTACGAGTAATTAATCTCTCCTCCATTTACGCTATTAGGTCGTGGTACACACAGACAAACACCTCCCATCCCACCCACAATCACCAAAAACACCAACCCCGTAGTAGATCTAAATTTAATTTTTCTTCTATTCGGATGCTCGGTACACCGGAATCCCTGTCGACCTGTAAGTCTTCGGCTTTCTTTTAGTTTCAGGACCCCGAAGTCGTGCACGTCGTTCTTACTTACTACGACTTAAAGTTCACGAGATGAAGGGTTCTCATTGTCCTAGTTTTACTAGAACTAGTCAGACCAGTGATGGGTTACTCACCATTAAACGTTTTCTCGTGGTAATTGGCCGGAAAGTTTTCTACCCCTGTCAAAAAATTTTGACAGACACTTGGTTCTAGTGGAAACATCGAGGTCAAAATAAAAGAGGTACCCCAAAAGTGGATATGATGGACACTCCGAAACTAAAACTCCACCTCGACTGGAAAACGTGTCGAAGGCGGTCGTCTTTATCGACGAGGAGAAACGAGCAGGTGTACCTCTTTTACAAATATACACACACTAGTGTAACCCGAACGAGTCGTCCCGTTCCCAATTGACGAATGTATGACAGTTGGGGAAAGTTCGTCCCTCACTCGTGACGACGAAGATCCGTTCGTGCAGTTCGTGAGCTCCCGAAACCGTTAGTGACTTCCGTTTCATTACTGTCTTTCTACTGGCGGGAGTCTCGTAGAAATAGATGTGTGTCACCCCGTGAACAACGTGTTTTCTAACCGTGAAAAAACTGTATAAACCTTTGACTCCATCGACCAGGAAAATGGAAAGGATCTCTACGGATTCGACTGTCCTTAGGGTCGGGGTCCGTGAACTGAACAGGTGGACTGAACCCTCTCTCGTCGGTAGAACTAAGTGTCTTTTTACCTTCACTGAAACCGGAGAAGAGTTACCGACCCCACGAGAAGCCCCCGGTTTTCCCTTTCTACCATCCTACACTAATAAGTTTATCCGTATCTAAATCTGAAGTGTCTCTTGTAGAAGAACCTATGTCTTATGGGAGTTCCAGATCTGGTTCCGAGTAGGTTTCTTCGTCCCACCATAATGTCGCAAGGGATCCATTCTGTCCAAATGACATATACTAACCTTCCCAGATGGACTGGAAAGATCTCATTCTGACCTCCAAGGTGGGAAGTTCCTAACGGTACTTTATTAGTCAGATCCTCAAAAACATAAAACACAAGACATAAGTGGGTTCTAGCAGGATGTTTGTAGTGTAACAGTTCATTGCCTAATGTTCACACGTACCTAAACTATCCATCTTAAAATAGGAACACGTTTATCAAGTGTCACAAACGACCCTGAATTGCTGGTAAAGTAAAAGACGACGTCTCTAACTCTAGGTACACCTGTCGAGACGACAGTAAGTCACGTTCATCGACTCCCCTCTTACTGGTTGGGAAGACCGGGACCCCGGAGTGTCTACCTCTCGTCTGTTGTAAAAGGTTCCCGGTCAGCACACGGCCAATCAAAAGATTAACTCAAGGGAGAGAAACAATGTCTAGTCTTTTACTCTAAGTCCCTCCACGTCAGGAAATGGGTCCAATGTTTCAACCATCACAATCTGGTCCAAAACTGGACCGAGACAAAAAGAGGTTTTACAATTCAGAAAGGGGAGACGAATAAGTGACCAAATAAGTAAAGAAATGAATAGATAGGTAAGGAAGTAGGGAGGTAAGTAAGTTTGTCATACAAACTACTGAGTACACAGGTAACTAGTCACTTACTTCTCAGTTTTACACCATACGTATGTTAACCTACAATAAGTCAGAAATTTTCCTTTCTTTAAGACTATGCACGACGGTGTACCTACTTAGAACTTCCGTTATACAATTTACTTTATTAGACCTGTGTTTTCCTGTTTAGGATACACTAAGATGTATGTATTCAATATCTCATCAGTCTAAGAGACTGTACCATGTCTCAGCAACACCTCACGACCCTCCTCTTCCCGGACCTTTCAATCACAAATTACCCGTGCCTCAAAATCAAACGTTTTACTTTTTTCCAGGACCCAGGACCACTACCAACGTGTTATAACACTTACATATCCTGAATTATGGTGATTTGAGATGTGAATTTTCCCCAATTGTACATTTGAAATACCAACATATAAAATAGTACTAATGTAATTTTTTATATAATATAAGATATATGATATGATAAAAGTCTCTTATATCTCGATTTATATTTTAGGGGAAAGTATTAAGTCTTTCTTTTGAATTTTTCACTTCCAAAAAAAAAACAACAACAACAAAAAAAAGACCGGGTTTAAATCGGGTCTGAACAGGACGTCTGTGTCCGTTTAGACTCAACTCGTTTTACTGTAAACGACAGATCCAATCCCTCCTACTTACGTACAAAAGGAACGAACAGGTTTCTCTTATAATCTGAGTCAAAATTAATATAAATTTACATACCCATTCTCAACGTTTTTGACGTTTTGACTTATTTCATCTTTCTAAAGGTACAGAAATTTAAATGAGAATTAAGAGTAAAACTCATAAGTAACAGGAATACAGAACGACACCGAAGTAAAATAATGTCGACTTTCTCAACAAGAGTACATTTAAAATTTTCTTTATTCAGTGTTGTAACAACAACTCTGGGTATACATAGAAGGGAGTCTCTTTGTACGACTACGTAAAGATTTTCGTTATAAATGTAAAGGAAATGTAAATAGAAAAATTAATTTTATTTATTTAAATTTAAATTTTTTTAAAGAAGAAGTAAAACGAAACTAGATGTAAATAGGAAGGAAAACAAATTTCGGTTAATTTACAACTCGAACGGAATCCCGACAGAGAAGGAAAGGGGAAAGGGACCAACGGGAAACGACTCGTGGGCCGAACATCTTCAGTCCAGTGACAGAGCAACACACTGTCCGTTCAAGGAGAGACCGCAGACTTTATAATTACGGGGCACAGTCCATTGTGTAATGGGTTTCTTCGTGGCCGGGTCTCTAAACTTAATCGAAAGAGTGAGGGGAGAGGATTCTCCAAAACACCAACAACTACAAAACGAGATCCATCTACGTTCGTAACTTAAAAATTTTTTATGGTTCGAGTCTTAAATTTGGAATAGTAGTAACGTCGTCTTCATGTTGAAGAAATAAGTGAAGGGCAGTAAAACTACCATACAAAAAATATTTCAGAAAAAAGGGAGTCACGTTCGACTACATATTATAGTTAAAACTTACCCCACTTTACTCTTCACACAACCAGACTAACTTCTCTCGCACTCGTTCCTCGTATTTCCCACTCCTAAGATCTAGACCGGTGAAGTCAGGACGACTGACGGGGCAATTCTGTACAGACTTGGTAAATACTCCTAAGAGAGTGATTTAAATGAAACCTTACGACTACCTAACTTAAAGAACGGTCAGTTGGAAGGGACGAAACCCGTAGAGTGTTGGTAGACAAACTCTACATCTACCAATGTAATGTACATGATTTCCGTGTGTAAAAGGAGATACCAAGTATATTCGTAGTAAAATAAAATAAAACGGAATCGGAGGTTTTAAAAGGAGATGTAAAAAGGAGGTCTCTTGTTGATGAGTAGACAAAACCAGGGTGGGCTTAGGAATCTAAGAGTCGGGTAGAGGTCAAGGTAGTACTATTTAGGAGACGTAAAGAGAAAGTTGACCAGACAATTGTGAGAATACAAGACTTTGTCTAAGTAATTTGGGATGAAACCATTACTTACCGGTGGGACGGAATCCGAACTTAACAATAAGTGACACATACTACGTCAGACTGTTAAAGAATGAGACTCACTTCACGATAAATCTATGGTGAACCTTACGATTGTAATTAAGTCAGTTGTAAGTACCTCCCCGACAGTCTCTACTTAGATAGTGTAGGACGGAAAATCTATGAACGTCTGTTTCCCATTTTACATATGTAAGTATGTACCTTTACTCTTAATACTTTTTTATTACTATACTTACTTCATGGACAATCCACGGTTCGTAAAGGTAAGTAATAAACGAACTCAATAGTAACGTTCAACCATTTTAAATATAAAATGGAAATAAAAATGGTTTACTGTTTTTGACTCAAAGTCCTTTCAATTAACTTAGTGTAGACCATGTACGGAATACTCGGTGTGCCGTTTCTTCGTACCGCCGGACTCCACAGGGTCCGTTGCGGTGTCCCCCGATCCTGATGTTTCGTCTGTAGAAGGCTTAGAACCCCGATGAACCCCAGAACGAGGATGTAAAGTGACAAGAATCCTAGTTTCGTTCGTCTTGGGAAGTCGAGGTTTGAACGGACCGTCACTGTCTTTCCGGTCTGACACCGAAGTCAGTTTTAATTTCCGTCAGGCTCCATGTCAAAGAGAAAAATGGGTTTTCACAACGAGTCTCCAGGGTTCCTGTCTCAAGTACAATAAAGTCGGGTACTTATACGAAAGGTTGAAACGGAAGGTTAATTGACCGGAGAAAGGACCTGTGTAGCCTTGTAGAGTTTCGAAATCCTAGCATCACACGTTTTACTTACACTTTTACGAATTGTGACAGAACCTACGATTGTTAACCAAATACTAGGGTTTCATCCTTTCACCATACACTTCTGATTACTTCGAGAACACCTATAGTGTGCGAGAACCCTTTCTGAACTCTCTTAAGACCAGTGTACTCTAAGGACGATCTGGAAAACATCTTCCTTCATAAACATACCTACCATAAGCCGTTAGAGATTCTCTGACCGTCCCTCCCTCAATTGGTTTGCGCGGGGTCTCGATAGGTCTTAAAAGTCGATTTCCCACAAGTGAGACGACACTTGGGGTTAATTTTTATTTTGGGGATCGACCTACTCGGGCGGGGTAGGAATCCTATTTGTTCTAAACTAAGTGACGTCACTGTGGTGTGATTGACACGACACCTCATTATGTCATATATACGGAGGAGGCCCCTCCGTGTTTTCTCCGCCGAATTAATAGTAGGTCGATCTTCCTACCCCGTATCAATTGTGGAAAGACCCACCCGACTTTAATTACTGGGGAAGGGGGGTGATAACGGATGGAGGTTCGGGGAAATATTTACTGATATGTTGTGTCATCAACCATAAGTCTAGTGTTCTCTCCCGTAAATCGGTGTCGCAAACAGATGTCCCAAACTAGAGAAAAATTAAAACAAGTCTAAATGTTGACACAATAATTCACTCTATTGGCCCAGGACAGACTTCATCTGGTCCCGGAAGGGGTGAGTTTAGACTTGTAGACTTCAATTGTAATTAAAAGCTCTAACCTGGATTACGAAAAAGGAATTCACAAAGCCTCCGACGAAAGGGTATCGGTGTGACTTCGGAGGGTAGACGTCCCGACAGACACGTCGGACGGACGGGTGAAGTCCGTCTCACTCACCCGAAATCCCTGTTTTTCTGGCCTGAACACTTCACACACCGTCTTCGAAATTATAAAACGTCTACCAGTTTACCAACCCCTTAAACGAGACAGAAACCCGTTGCTCTCGACACAATATTGATTAGCTCTATGAACTTAAATAATTTCGTAAAGAGGATATTTACACATCTATCATATACACATACATATATGTGTATATTATAAATTGTTGTAATAGAAGAATTCAGTACGAAAACTCCAACTGTCTCATTACTCACTTTTAAACCACTATAAAGTCTACAACACACTACAGTAGTCCAGTACACTATTAAGTGTGATGGTAGGACTTATTGCTGTGATAATCGGGGTGCAATGTAAACTCATTTCACTGGAAGGTTTGGATTCACTAATTAAGTTTCGATTACTCCTAATCTCACTTCTGAGTCTGGGTAAAAAAAGACTGAGATTTAAGTCACCGTAAGTTAATGTCCTGAGACGGAAAAGACCTTCATTTCAATACCGATGTTCCTCAGACGGACGAAGGAAAAGTAAGCGAAAGAGGGACCTTCGTAATGGCACATCACTAATTCTCGCGAAGGTGAACGATTGCGACATATGAGGAACCTATTCCATAAATCGGAGAAATTTGAAGTCAAAGGTATACACTTTTACCCTTACTATTGTCATAGAGAAATAACTCTTAAAGGATTCTTGTTAATATTACGTCCTTTTCACGAATCTTACATTATACAAGAGTTATTTATAGTATAGGGTGAAGAAACCTCCAAATGTACAAAACAATAACAACAACAAAAAATTGACCTCCCATTAACGAAATGTTACAAAACTAAAGACGATACGTTGTTACACTTAGTCAGTATTAATATATATATGGGGAAGGGAGAACTTGGAGAGACAGGAGAGAATAGGATGGGATGTAAAAAAAATTATACTTTTCCAACAAAAAACATACGACTTGTCACAGAGGATATTGAGTAATCTAGAACTAAGTTTTTTACAAGTAGATCGTGAAAAACTTTCAATTCTGGATTTCATCCTCTAAAGTATTAACACTAAGACCATACGAGGTTCTCATGTAAATAAGTACATTAATCTGTCCTTTTTCCTGACATGTTTTCGGGAAATATTTATAATACTCTATTATCTTAAAAAAAAAGATAGGAGGATAAGGACCTCGGGTATACGTAGTGGACCTTCTCCGGGACTTCTGTCCCTATATCTGAAAATACTGGATTTTACACCATCGGTCTTATAATACTCGTCTAGTTTTCAGTTCCGAATCTCTGTCCGGTTTATACATACTAGTTCTCCCAGTCCTTTCTCCAGTAACTTAGTCCGAAACAACTTACCGAAATGACTACAAAGTCGTAAATATATACAGTAACTCGTATACGGTCAAGAATATGATCGTCTCGAACTTCCATGGTGTACTGAAGACTGATAATCATAATTTTAGCTTAAGAGTTTTTAGTTAGAGAAGAGTATTACTGATAAAACACCTTATTATGTCTACGGGTCTTTTGAGAATACAAGTTTTCTTACAAGGGAAAATAAAAATTTTTGTGAGTGAGGTCCCGAGAAATTAAATAAGTTATTTATAAATTACTTATATATGATCCACGATTCCAACCCCTATCTACGAACCTAAGTCCTCACCCGTCTGTCAGAGACAACACCCCATTTATGTCGAAGTTCTTTTTGTGTCTTTGTTCGTGGACTTTCACATATCTCGTTTTATCTCTTGTTACTGAGACACCCTTGTCTATCGGTACATACCTACACTCTCAACCTGGTATGTCTTCCGACTCACGACTTCTTGACTACGAAAGTTTGAAACGACGACCTTTTCTAAGAACTCTCAGGGAACCTGTCGCGTCTCTAGTTTGGACAGTTAGGATTTCCTTTAGTTGGGACTTATAAGTAACCTTCCTGACTATGATTTCGACTTTGAGGTTATGAAACCGGTAGACTACGATTGTCGACTGAGTGACCTTTTCTGGGACTACGACCCTTTCTAACTTCCACCCTCCTCTTCTCCTGTTATCTTCTACACTACCAACCTACCGTAGTGGCTAAGTCACCTGTACTTAAACTCGTTTGAGACCCTCAACCACTTCTTGTCCCTCCGGACCACACGACGTCAGGTGCCTCACCGTTTCTCAGTCTGTGTGGAATCACTGGTTCATTGTCGTTGTCGATTTACATCTAATCCCTACCTCCCTTAAGTTTCTTGCAAAGGACTTCGTGTGCATCGAACTCGCCGAATTCGAGATGATACCATCTTCTTTTGACCTACCTTACTCCCCCCGTCAATCTCTTTCTACTCGTACACATTTTAGGATTACCACCTTTTCTTTCTTCCCGTTGACTAATCTCCTGGTCTCTCTCTCTGAAATCTCGACCTCCTCTCTCTTAAACTTCCTCCCTCCACACCCTACGTCGACCTTTCAACTCGTCACCGGCGTGTCACGTCACGCCACAAAACAAGAAAGGGATTCTTACTATTCTATGGAAAGTTATCACAATTCGTACCTTCAATGTACTAGTGTAAACAGGAAACTTTTCTAATTCACTCGACGTCCTTATTCCCCGGTTCCCTCTGTCTACAAGGTCCTTTACCATTGTCTCTATCACTTCTTTACCTGAGTTATTATCAAACCGTCCACTTCATCTTTCCTGACCCATTACCTAACCTACTAAGACCTCCACGCCCCGTTTCTTAAGTCCCCATTCAGATGTAAACGTATTGACCGAGACTGGTAACCGTAGACTTCGGAATCATTAACCTCGGAACCTGAACTCACTCTAAGAAATTTCCGTTTTTTACTCTTCATGTACCCACTCTCTGAGGTTTACTATGTTTGACTCATCTCCGACTGTTAGGACACTTTCTTAGTTGTTTCCACGTCGTTTTTTTCAAGTCATCCTCTTCTTATCTTTCTTACAACACAGTAAGGAGTTTACCGAGTACCCTATTTCTTAGACGTTCTATGTCCAAACTAGGGACTAGGGACCCAGCCCTTCTAGGGGACCTCCTTCCTTTACCGTTGAGTGAGGTCATAAGAACGGACTTTTTTAGGGTACCTGTCTCCTCGGGTTCTCAGTCTGTGTTGACTCACTAATTCGCATCCATCTCCAGCTACTAGGATGGTTTCTTTGTCGTTTCCACGTCACTTTTCTATTCAGTCTCTTCTTAGTCTTCTTACGACACAGTATTTTTAGTTCCCTTTTCCTCCCTTACGTGATTCTACGGCTGTACTCTTGACTTTTAGTAGACGACCTAAATCGTCGTGACACCGGTAACACCACTTTCAGACAACACAGTTCACTTCCCTATAGTAAGTATACCACCTAGTTCCCCGTTCACCTTCCAATCCTTTACCTTTGATTCTCATACATGTCGAAAAAGTCCCTAAACTGGTTATTCATGTTCCTTCCTACATTCTGTCACTGATCTTCGAGAGTAGTGGATAGTGTTAATGTCTAGGGTAGCTAACTAATGACCATGGTTTAGACAAGGTCGGAGCTTTGAGAAGACCCGAAGTCTAGGGACGGATGGGGTGGAACTCGCAGAAGACTATTAGAGGATATAGAGTTGGAACAGTATAAGGTTTACCTCGAACACGACTAACGGGAACCAGATATGGAGGAGAAGGTGGACAAGAAGCCACTTACCTTCAAAGGAAGTGGGTCGAGTGATTCCGTCTTTGGACCCACAGGGGAAGAGAAGGGAAGGGGGAGCGAGAGTTGGCTGTGCAAAGTCACTAATAGTTGAGAATGTAGAGTTCAGAAGGGTGAAGAGAGTGACCGTAGAGTTCCCATGTACAAGATTCTTCTTGAGAAAAAAAAAATTGTAAACAAATAAGTAGACTGACACGGTCCAGAATCAATTCCGTGCGTCCTAAAAGTCAGAACCAACGTCGTACGTCCCAGAAATCAACACCACACACTTGAGAATCAACGTCGTCCACCCCACACCAAGGGACTGGTCCCTAGTCTACCCAGGGAGACTTGACCCCTGTGCCTTAGAATCGGTGACCTGGTGGTCCCTTCAGGGACTCTCCTTGAGAGCTAAATGTGGAAACTGGAAAGTCAAGGGACGAGAATGTCAGAAGACGAAGGGTTAAATGGTACATAGAGACCATCTTTTCTTTCGCACCTTAGACGGTACTTAAAAAAAAAAAAAGAGGGTGAAGGTTGACCAGTCTTTTAGGACAACCGAGAAGACAACTACATACACGTCTAGGACTGACGAAGGACAACGGTAAAGACGATGGGGTCAGTACGGTGGTTCTGGAGAACGAACCCGACAACACCACCTGGACGAGAGCGACGAACACAGAAAAGAATACATGTCAAGGGGAGTACCTTCAGTTTTAGTAGATATCTCAGAAAAGGACTGAAGGCATAGTTTTCATCCATGGGGGTACGACGAATGGAAAATGTAAAGGACAAAGTAAAGGAAGTGTCGTGTACGCGACTAGTGAAGGCCTTTCAGTACATAAACAAAAGAACAAATAAAATACAGAAAACAGTAGTCTTACGTTCGAAGGACTCTCTGTCAGTACAAATGATGAAATAAAAGTTACGGAATAGGTCACAGACCTCATATCAACTCACACGAGTCAGTAATTCAATAAGACTGAGAAAGGTTGAGTCATCTGACATCGGATGGTCCGAGGAGACTGGTACCCTAAAGGGTCCGTTTTTATGACCTCACCCAACGACAAAGAAAAGGGACCTTAGGTCATCACTTTACTTCAGCGAGTCAGCACAGACTGAGAAACGCTGCGGTACCTGAGATCGGGTGGTCCGAGGAGGCAGGTACCCTAAGAGGTCCGTTCTTATGACCTCACCCAACGGTAAAGGAAGAGGTCCCCTAGAAGGACTGGGTCTCTAGCTTGGTTCCAGAGGGAGTAAAGTCCGTCTGTGATATGGAGACTCGGTGGTCCCTTTATCCAAAACTAATTTATTTACACTTTTAATCACAATCGTTTCCTTCAATTCGACCCTGGTCCGGACGACTACTCCGGATTGACAAATATCCCCAACATGACTAGAGTCCACCGGAGTCGGACATCGTCGAACCTCGTCCCCAATCTAAGGGTCCGTCTCTGATTCCAATCAGGTACTGACACTCTTGTGACTTAGGATTGGTGGTCTGGTCATCAGTCACTGTTCCGGGACTGGAAAGTCGAAATATCTTTTGTTAAGGGTACTTCTGTTTTTCATCACTTTGTTTAATTCATAAATAATCCTCCTTTTTCTCATATCATGTACACCTATCTGTGTCCCCATCTAAATCTCTCTCCACGGGAGAACCGTCAAATTTAGTGAATATGTCCCGTAAAGAAGACCCAATGGAAACCGGTTAGTAAAACTAAACGTTCCAAGACTCAGACATAACACTTTCAGTAAATCAGTACAGGTTGAGAAACTCTGGGGTACCTGACATCGGGTGGTCCGAGTAGACAGGTAAATTAAGAGATCCAGTCCTATGACCTCACCCATTGACAAGGGAAGAGGTCCCCTGGAAGGATTGGGTCCAGAGACCGTAACGTCCACCTAAGAAATGGTAGACTCGGTGGTCTGTTATTGACTGAGTAATCTTTTCTGGGACTACGACCCTTTCGAACTTCCGTCCTCCTAATCCCTTACTGTCCTACTTTACTAACCTATCGTAGTGACTGAGTTACCTGTACTTAAACTCGTTGAAGGTTCTCTATCACTTCTTGTCCCTTCGGACCACACGATGTCAGGTACCCCAACGTTTCTCACCATGTGCTGAATCATTGATCTGTTGTTGTTACCAACTAACCACAGCGAATGATACCAGACCGAATGATACCGGGCCGAGGAAAAACTGGAGGTTCCTCGAAAGATCAACCCTTCGAAAGGAACTAAAGATCTTACTCTTTATAAACCAGAGGATAGAAAATAGACCCGTCCCGGGTCGGAGGAGATACCTGACAGGACGACAACTATACAACCTTAAAGACAGATGTCCCTTAATTGAGTTTAACGAATGAAACCCCTCCGGGTAGATGGAGGATGGAGTTACGTTCAAAAACCGTCGACTATCCTCTACTTCTACATCTGTGTCTTTTTTATATACTTTTTCTTAATCAATTTTTTTATGGTCTAAAAGTACAAAATACAATACTTAAGATTAACAACCAAAATAATATCTTTTACATATTAACTTACCATAGTCCATTTATACTCACCGGACGACTAAGAGATGATGTTAAACTTCCGACGACATTTAAAGATAAAAAAAGTCTTCATCAGAACGAATAATTACTTAAGTCAAAGAGAGGTACGTAAAGGACTTGATTTGTAACAACAGACTGGACTGTTTCGTTTAGGTAGGAAAATTTTAACATTTGTAATAATACTTAGCTAAACCTATCTTTGTTTTAATAATCTACAAACCGTCCTTCGTCGTGATCAGTGTAGTCCTTTTGAAAGTAGGTTTGACTATTTCTTCAACTAATCCTCCCTCCGTGGTTCCTTGTCTAACAGTAAACTCTACTACACACCATGTTTATTTATTTATTCTTTAGAATAAACGAAAGACGACAGTTTTAAAGACACTTTCTCAACTCGAAGGTTTAAGTATTTTTTTCTCTAGTCTAAAACAACAATGGTCTTCGTTCCTCAACCCCCTGCCCTTTAACTTTCTTCCACCAGTCTTCCATGTTTGAAAGTTAATATTCTACTTATTTATGATCCCTGCATTACATGTTATACTACTGACATCAATTGTGACTACATACTATACCTACTCCCTATTCTCTTATTTAGGACTCAAGAACACTGTACGTTTCTATGACAAAAAGAAAGCCACCATAAATATACTCTATACCTACAATCGATTTAAATAACAGTAATAAGGACCTATATACACTCAGTCAGACATACGACACACGGAATTTGAATGAGTCACGACCTACAGTTAAGATAGGGTTATTTTGACCTGTTTTTCAACCCACAACACCTGTTCTTAGTTCCTTCTTTATTTCATTCGTAGTACTTATCCAGTCCTTTCCAAAAGATGTTCCGATCCTCTTCGGACCCTTTGTCCTGTCTGTTCTCCTAGCCCTTCCCACAAGTTCTCTGACTTCTGTCAATAAGACTTCGGTTCTCAACCACTCTCTTTGCCCATGTAAAGATAACGCAAAGAGGTTCAGATATCGCGGGAAGACTCGTGACGTACCATGTAATGGGGGTCCGGTAACGTTATTTATTAAGTAAGTGGGAAGTCACGTCCATCCTTTCTTTACTGTGGTAAAACTGAAGGTTGACCATGAGGGTGTAGAAGTTCGCTTTACTCATGAAGAATGGAGATGTTTGTAGAAGGGTAACGTTCATTCCTTCATTCGATTAAATACATGGACCGAATGTTTGTCGTATAGAAAGAAAGAAAGAAAAAAAAAACTTAAGTCTCTGACAGTAAGAGCCAAAGAAAACACTCTTTGTCAAGGGTATTGTTGCACCCTTCAGCCTGGAGACCCCCTGGAGGACGTCTCGAGACCTTAGAAGAAACGGAGGCTCCATCCCTCTTACGGTCGTAGGGTAGGGCGTGTCCGAGGGAACAACTACACCGAACATAGACCTTCACTCGGTTAGGGACTTGTGGTGTCCGTTTAGATGAGAAGAGAGTCACATGACATTTAATACGTCGAAGAGTTTACCGTTTCGACATAAAAATTTGGATAGTTGAATACTCATTTTCTTCCGTGATGACATTTTATAAGAGTATCGGACTTTTTATCTACACACAGAGTTCCACAAAATTTGTGACTACAACTATTTTATGAACCATGTAAAATTTATCCAACATACTTATATACGTGTACTTTTGTGTATATAAGGAATTTTTCTAGTAGGTACATTTAAAAGATTTCTTACAACAAAATCCTTTTTTATTGTCTTGAATCGTTTTCAACGAAGAAACAATTGATGTCGAATCTACGTATTGAGACCATCAACCTGGTATTTCGTTTACATAATCTTCCTTCAATCTTTAAGTCTTTCGGTCTCAATATACCATTATGTATCTTTATGTACCTTTATAGGGTAAAAATTATTTAGGTGAAACATCAACGAGAAATTAAAAAATTTATTTAAAACAATCCCATTAAACAGCTAACACAATTTACTTACACAATAGAGATTAAGCAATAATTTTAAATCGATCTTACTTTTACTAACCGACCCCGTGTCATCATAGAAACATTACTTTCAAAACGTTGTTATCTAGAGAAAGAGAAGTGTAATAAAATATAAAGATCTGAACGATATTATCGGGTTTACTAAGGTAATATGTCCCCGAAGGGATCACCGACTCTCCCATTTCTTAGACGGACGTCACGCTCTCTGGGTCCAAACTAGGGACCCAACCCTTCTAGGAGACCTCTTCCTTTACCGTTAGGTGAGGTCATTAGAACAGACCTCTTAAGGTACCTGTCTCTTCGGACCGTCCGATGTCAGGTACCCCAACGTTTCTAAGCCTGTACTAACTCACTGATTGTGAAAGTGAAAGAAAGTAAAAGTATTATTATAATGGAAATGGAGAAAGTATTTAACATGTATCGATAAACACAATATAGGTAGGAGAAAAGAAGACGATCAACTTTACTCTTAAACGGTATACTGAAAATTGGGGTCGAAAGGGTTGACATAGGTAGGATACAAATTTTGTTATTCGTTCTATTACCACTTTTTATACGATAACAATTGACTGGTTGTGTATACGCTACACGATACGATTCAACGAAATCAGTACAGACTGAGACACGTTGGGATACCTGACATCGGACTGTCCGAGGAGACAGGTACCCTAAGAGGTCCGTTCTTATACCCTCACCCAACGGTGACTGGTTGTGTGTTCTACTTTGATTTTCCTAAAACGAATTATTCTTCTAGAACTAAATTTAAAAAAGTCAGGTAAATTCAACTAAACTAAACAATACAATGTTACATTATGGTACTTTAAAAAGTATGTCATTTTGATTCTTAAGTCTTAAATGTTTAGATTTAATAAAGGAGATTACACTCGTCATTTCCTTAATTTAACTTGAAATAAAATAGATATGTCCCCCTGTTTACGTATGAATTATGTTAATGACCTTCAAATACAAAATCAATAAAAAATCAGATTATATTGTAACCACAGAAACGTCTTATCTTGTAAAGGTAAAATTCAAACACACTACAAAGGAATACCAGCCTAAGTCTAAAGTCAAGTCGCAAAATGTATTCTCTACGTAAGTGTTCTTCCGTCTATTATAGGTAGTGGGTCTGTTCCACAATAGACTAAAGGTGTAGTATATAAAACCTGTCTGTCAATGACAAAGGGGAACGATACTAATTCATTACACCCCTCTATAAATGTGTGAGAAATTATTAGGGAGAGAAGTAAGTTTTAGGAGGAATCGTAAAGATTCAGAAAAAAAGACAGACATGTCGACAAAAGGATACCGACCGTCGAGGTAGAGGAAGTAATACAAAAAGAAAGTCCAGAACCTTTCGAGTAAATAATTGGTAACTCCACTGGAGTCAATAGTCTACCTAAAACTTTTCACCAGTTAAACGAGGGATACTCGAAAAAGGACAACGTTCCTATTCTCAAAGACAAAAAATCGAGAGATGAATAGGTTCGACTTTAATCTAAAGAGGTAAACAATCGTATATGTCTAATTCAGGTAGACCCCGACGAAGAACATACACATTGATTAAAGTCATCTCAATAAAATGATGTTAGAAAAAGAAAATATAAATAAGTATATATAGTCTTCCTTTCTATTTCTAAATTTTAACGAGTATACGGAACCGTTTTGAACGACAATGATTTGTACAAATTTTAAACCTCGTCTATCTAGAACACATTGTAAACCAACATTCTAAAACAATTCCGACAAATTAAGAAGTCTGTGATCCAAAGGAGTAGTAGCGGAGTGTACGTGTGTTAGTGCGTACGACTCAACTAAGACAGTACAGACTGAGAAGCATTGAAATACCTGACGTCGGACGGTCCGACGAGACAGGAATTGTAAGAGGTCCGTTCTTACGACATCACCAACGGTACGGAAGGAGGTCCCCTAAAAGGGTTGGACCCCTAGTTTGGGTGTAGGGGAACACAGGACGTAGCGCCCGTCCAAGAAATGGGGATCACGGTGGGTCCTTCGGGGCAACGGAGGGTGTGATGATCCGATAAAATTGACAATGACCAAATACTGCAAAGAAAGAAAGATGTTTACAAGAAGAGTCAAGAAAAGAGACTCGAGTGGACGTGGAGTCATACCTAGAGACAGGAGACACTGGTCTAAGAGAGAGGAATATACGTGTACAGACAAGTGTTCAGAAGTCATTTACATAGTCAAGTCAAATCAAGTCAGTGAGTCAGCACAGGCTGAGACGCTGAGGTACCTGATGTCGTACGGTCCGAAGGGACAGGTAGTGGTCGAGGGCCTCAAGTGAGTCTGAGTACAGGTAGCACTACCACTACGGTAGGTAGGTTGGTAGAGTAGGAGACAGCAGAGGAAGAGGAGGACGGAAGTTAGAAAGGGTCGTAGTCCCAGAAAAGGTCACTTAGTCAAGAAGTATAGTCCACCGGTTTCATAACCTCGATGTCGAAAGTTACTTATAAGTCCTGATTAAAGGAGATCCTAACTGACCTACCTAGAGGAACGTCGGGTTCCCTGAGAGTTCGTAAAAGAGGTTGTGGTATCAAGTTTTCGTAGTTAAGAAGTCACGAGTCGAAAGAAATACCGGGTTGAGAGCGTAGGTATGTACTGATGACCTTTTTAGTATGGAAACTAATCTGCCTGGAAACAGCCGTTTCATTACAGACACGAAAAATTATACGACAGATCCAACCAGTATCGAAAGAAAGGTTCCTCGTTCTTAGAAAATGAAAGTACCGACGTCAGTAGTAGACACCACTAAAACCTCTGATGTTTTTATTTCAAACAGTGACAAAGGTAACAAAGGGGTAGATAAACCGTGCTTCACTACCTTGGTCTACGGTACTAGAATCAAAAAACTTACAACTCAAAATTCGGTTGAAAAAGTGAGAGGAGAAAGCGAAAGTTCTCCGAGAAGTCAAGGAGAAACGAAAGACGGTATTTCCACCACAGTGATCGTATAGACTCCAATAACTATAAAGAGGACCGTTAGAACTAAGGTCGAACACGAAGTAGGTCCACTGTAAAGAGTACTACATAAGACGTATATTCATTTTATCCGTCCCACTGTTATATGTCGAAACTGCATGAACAAAAGGTTAAACCTTGGTCAGACAAAAAAGGTACAGACCAAGATTGACAACGAAGAACTGAACGTACGTCTAAAGACTCCTCCGTCCATCTAACTAGACAATAAGGGTAGAGAAAGTCTTAAAAGGTGTGAAACGACACTAGGTATGTCAATTTCCGAAACCGTATCAGTTATTTCGTCTTTATCTACAAAAAGACCTTGAGAGAACGAAAAAGCTACTAGGTCGTCTACAACCGTTAAACTAGAGACCAAGGATACGGAAAAGATTTTGGTCGAACTTGTAGTCGTTCAAGTGTCAAGTGCATAACGACTTCGGACCGAACCTCTTAAAACTCGTAATGTAACGATCGGACACTCTACTCATGTTAACACGCCATCAAACTCGGAAGAAACCGTAACGGAAAGAAACCCTAACCTTACTTTTGACTGGAAAAGGTCAGGACACTGGTGACGACTCAAAAGGTTTAAACGAGCGTATAACTTACGTCGTGAAATTGTCGTAGTAGAAAATCCTGAACTTTATTGAGTCGACCTTAAGGCAGTGGAGGAGATCGAAACAAGTATCACTACGAAGGATTCATGGAGAACTGAAACGTAAGGTCCTACAAACCCAGATCCAATCACTAGTGTGGTAACACCAATAGACCTAGGACTTCTAGAAAAAACATATCAAAAAGACACATAAGAACGGTGGAAAAGAATTATAGAAGACGAAGACAACCCAGGTATGGTAAAGACAGGAAATAACTTTGGTAGAAACGTACTTTACAAGGGAACCAAAGAGATTAAAACACCTTCTCTAGAGATCAGAAAGGGTAAGATAATAAAAGGAGACAAAGAAACGACTAGTGACTCCCTTCGAAAGAATAGAGAGGAACGATAAGAAACCTTGAGACGTAAGTCTACCCATATAGAAAGGAAAGGAAGAAATGAAAATCGAAGAGAAGAAAGAGTCGATAAACGATTCGGACGACTCTGTTGGTAAAATGGAAGAACGGAAAGAAAAAGAACCCATACTAGAACTAGTGACGGAGGAGATGTCACAGTGTTTGGAGACAGGTATCAAGAAGTCTGAGAGACAGATAGTCTAGATTAGGTACCTTAGATAAACAGTGAAGGTGACATATTATATTATATATTCCTCCCCTGTCGTCACCTACTCTATCAACCTACCGTAGTGGCTGAGTTACCTGTACTCAAACTCATCTGAGACCCTCCGGACCTCACGACGTCAGGTACCTCAACGTTTCTTGACCTGTACTGACTCGTTGACTTGACTTGACTTGACTGGATATATTAGTATTTACTAAACTAAATCCAGTATGGACTTTCCAAATCACCAAAAAGGGATGAAAGAAGTTAAATAAAGACTTAAAACGTTATTCCTCAAGTACTAGACTTGGTGTCAGTCGAGTAAGAACAAAAACGACTGACATATCTCGAAGAGGTAGAAGCCGATGTTTCTTATATTAGTTAGACTAAAACCATGACTGGTAGATCACTACAGGTACACATCTCAGCAGAGAATACAACAACCTTCTCCCACAAACGAGACTGGTCACACAAGAAAACCCTTTCAAGACAATGGAGACGGGACGAAGTAATACATGAGGTTCCGGTTTGAACGGACAATGAGGTCCATAAAGAACTGAAGGACGAAAACGTAAGGTCAGGTGATACTACTTTTCCTCTAAAAAAAAAAAAAAACTACAAGATCTTCTAGAACATCCGGTAGTATCTTACCAAATCGAAGTCGAAGAAACCGGAATTATCAACCCCGTATCTGAAGCTAATGAGACTACAACTTACCAAACGGAACCTTTACTTGTCCTTAGTAATACAACAAAAAATCTAACGTGGATTCATTATGCAAAACCTGAGAAAACAAACGATACTTCAGATGAGGTGAAGAAGATTCCCTAAGAACGGGTGTTACTTAATTTAAGTGGGTAAGGTCAGGTAAATTTAAGTGACTAAGGATTTTAAAGTCACAAGTGAGAACGGTAGAGGACAAACTGATGAAGATTAAATGGAATCTAAGTACCTGGATTGTGAGGTCCAAGGATACGTCATAACAAGAAATGTCGTAGTCTGAAATAGAGGTAGCGGTCAGTGTAGGTATTGACCCACAACAAAAACGAAACCGAGACAGAGAAGAAAAGAAAGACCTCCATAAAGAGGTGAGAAGAGGTCATCGTATAACCTGTGAATGACTGGACCACATAAGTAGAAAGTCACAGTATAGAACAAGTACCCCAAGAGCTCCGTTCTTATGACTTCACCAAACGGTAACGGAAGAGGTCACCTGGTGCAAATCAGTCTTAAGAGGTGGTACTGGGTAGACAGAACCCACCGGGATGTACTACATCGAGTATCAAAGTAACTCAATCTGTTCTGACACCCGGTACACTAATAAAACCAATGAAAAGACCCTAAAACTCAACAATCATTGTACATATTGACAATTACAATCATTGTACATATAATACAGTATTATACATAGTCAAGTCAAGTCAAGTCAGGGAGTCAGCACAGGCTGAGAAACGCTGGAGTACTTAGCATCGTGCGGTCCGGAGGGACAGGTAGTGGTTGAGGACCTCAAGTGAGTCTGAGTGTAGGTAGCTCAGTCACTACGGTAGGTTGGTAGAGTAGGAGACAGCAGGGGAAGAGGAGGACGGGGGTTAGGGAGGGTCGTAGTTTCAGAAAAGGTTACTCAGTTGAGAAGCGTACTCCACCGGTTTCCTGACCTCGAAGTCGAAGTTGTAGTAAGGAAGCTTTCTTTAGGGTCCCGACTAGAGGAAGTCTTACCTGACCAACCTAGAGGAACGTCAGGTTCCCTGAGAGTTCTCAAAAGAGGTTGTGGTGTCAAGTTTTCGTAGTTAAGAAGCCGTGAGTCGAAAGAAGTGTCAGGTTGAGAGTGTAGGTATGTACTGATGACCTTTTTGGTATCGGAACTGATCTGCCTCAGCCGTTTCATTACAGAGACGAAAACTGATACGATAGATCCAACTAGTATTGAAAGGAAGGTTCCTCATTCGCAGAAAATTAAAGTACCGACGTCAGTGGTAGACGTCACTAAAACCTCGGGGGGTTTTATTTCAGACTGTGACAAAGGTGACAAAGGGGTAGATAAAGGGTACATATTATAAAATTACAATCATTTTACAAATTCGACTACTAAAAGTTTAATAAGAAAGACCATGACTTAAAAAAACTGAAGACTAAATTTAGGTCTACGTCATAGAAGGAAACCAACAGGTCATCAACACAGTTTGAATTCAGACGGCCATAACTGGGAAACTAAAGAGAGTACATTATATGAAGTAGGAATCAGTAGAAGAAGAGTTATCTATTGTAATTGAAAATAGGTCAATAAAACGGGTTTTATTAAATCTCAGTAACAACTGAGTAGGGTGAGAAATGTCAGGTATAGGTCAGGTAATTATTTATATGTAGGGTACAGAAACTTTGTATGGATAATTGTGTAGGATACGTGTCGTAATAATCGAAAGTGGACCTGTTGACGTTAACAGAGGACTGACTACAGGAGAGCATCAGTCCTGGACATGTCAGACCTAAGATATTGTCCGAAAACATCTGGGTAACCTCGACGTAAATAGTGAATATATTTAAGAAGATTTACTGTAGGTAGGTAGACAGAGTCCTCGGAACGAATAGGACTACAAAAGTGAAAGAAGTCGTTGAAAATAAACGGTATATGAACTCATAGATTTGAATAGGTAAGACGTTTTGTCAGACTTAAGACAGATAAGGTTTTTTCACAAGGACCAAAAGTTCAGTTTTAGTGATACAGAGAACCTTTAGAGTGTTATGTAAAAAGTACATTAAATAAAGGTAAAAAAAGTTTGATGGATCATTATAAAAAATCTTTTTATTTTGTTCAAATATCACTTTTAACTTAGTTAAGTCTCTCTATACAAATTTTATTTTATAGAGAAATAGAGGTGGGAACTGATGTTTTTCATTAATCGACGACAATTGTTAAAGAGTATAACTTTTATAAAGGGGTCTAAATAGTATACGGAAAACTGAATCACGAATATTATAAATGAAATGACTTATTAATTTCTGTATAATTGAACCGGTCAGTAAGGGAAGATAGATACAATCTTACACTATAGGTATTTACAAGTGTCATAGACTACGTAATTTCCATGTGTTGATGAGACATTTTGCCCTCTTTTGTTTAAGTCATTATCTTCGAAAATTCGAAGATAGGAACGACTCGTCACAAAGTACTATTACGTTAATGTACGATACCTTGGGTCAGTTTTAAATTCGTACTTAAAGTTATTTAAATAAATATACGGGGTTTATTGTGGGATGTAGTATGGTGATACAATGAGTCGACTAAATATTGTTGGTATAGGTTGAAGAAAAAATTCTTTGGTAAATTAAAATTTTTACACATCTCAAAAACAGGAACTGGAAGAAATGTCTATAATGACTTTTTAGTTCGATTTTTGAGAGGCTTTAGAGTATTTAATGGGATGAGAATATCGAATGTAGTAGGACGGAGAAGAAACTGTCGACTTAATTAAAAATTTTTCAGGGTACTTCAGTAGGAGTCGGTAAGTAATAGGGTCCGAACATCGATTCGGGACATGGCCGTAAACGGTTGGACGGGAAGATCAGCAGAGGATGACTACTTAACCGGAACTCACTAACATCCGACATAGGGACAGGGAAGTGACTGAGGGCAAAGAGAAGATCCGGTAATAAGGGAGAAGATCCTTAAAATGACCTTCGATGCTGTTCGTCTCTGTTTCTGTACGAAGTACTAATGGAGGTGGTGGACTTCGGTTTGTGAGGAAGACGTGCATCGAGGTTGAACTAGCTCAATGAACTTTAAAGTGAGATGAAGAGTGGATAAAGAGACGGACGTCAAGGGAAGGAGAGGTAAAGGTGGACGACCGAAAAAGGGGTCCACGGTAAGTAAATATATTTAAGAGAAATAAATATGTTAAAAATTACTGTTTCCTTTTATTAAAAATAGTGAGACATGGAGAAATATGTAGACCGTCGATATCGAGACCCGATACGAAAGACAGATATAATACCTAACACCGACAGATGTACCCCCAACCTCGAGGAATTTCTACCTTTATCCGTATACGTTGATAGATAAGTGGTCCACATCGAGTTTTTATTATCAAGTTAGATACACTGTTATTACTGAAGTGACTTTCATTCTTCACCATGTGTAACTAAGAAAGGTTAAGGTGATTATCCTGGGTCGGTATACTGGGTTCATTTACTGTCACCTCCGACCTTTTACATCAGAAGAGGACATCCTCCTGACCCTTCCTTACCATTACTTATGCGTAGATCTTCGGAGACAGTGTGAAAGGTGTAAGTTTATATAGGGTAGGTCATTTCTATCAGTGTATCTCGTTATGACATGAGTCCCTGTGTATGTATCGTCTGCAACGTACCGTTATGTAACAAGAAATAAATTAGGATCGATACTTTTTCTAAACTTTTCGACTAATGTCTTCTCGTTACAGAAACATGGTGTAACTGTAAAAGTATCTTTGATGACTTATTCCTTTATTCTGTCGTTGACCTGATACGTAGACACCTTCCTCGGTTTCGGTAGAGGGAAATTTTTAAGTATCATAAAATTTATTTACCTCGTAGACCGGTAAATGTAAAGAGAGATACCTATCTACCCCCCCGCGACATTGTTAATCCTTTGTAATACTAGTTGAACCCAAAAATAATAAACCCCTTACAAAGTAGGTTATTGAGTAAAGTGTTAATAATCGTAAAAAAAAGTATGTAATGATGGAGTGAATAGACGGTAAGGAGTATATCTAGCGTTCCGTGAAGGACGTAGGAGTGTAAATGTTCAATTATTTGTTTCCTTAAGTAGTCAAGACCGTTCGGGTCATCTTTACAAGTAGTCTTTGATTGTGTCGTAACGTTTCGTCAATATGAGTTTTTTCCCCTCCTCGACCGGAGACCTAGAAAGAAGAACTTAGGTAAGAAAGTGTCAGAAGAGTTAGAGTCACCTTTAAGACAGGAAAGTGAAGTTAAGTCAAGTCAAGTCAGTGAGTCAGCACAGGTTGAGAAACGTTTGGGTACCTGACGTCGTACGGTCCGGAGGGACAGGTAGTGGTTGAGGGTCTCAAATGAGTTTGAGTACAGGTAACTCAACCACTACGGTAGGTTGGCAGAGTAGGAGACAGCAGGGGAAGAGGAGGACAGAAGTTAGAAAGGGTCGTAGTCCCAGAAAAGTTTACTCAGTCAAGAAACGTAGTCCATTTTCCGTAGGAAAGTGAATCAGTCCGAGTATAAGAACGTCAATAGAGACTCTTGGGAAGAAGTTTAGGGTGGATGTCACGGAATCCTTTACGATAACAACCAGGGAAGTTCTAAATAGATCACAGACTGATACAGAAAGATGGGGGTTACGGTGGGAGTAGTCGAGAGTGGGTCCGATGATGTCAACGGACGACTGACCAGAGAGTGTCACCTGTGAGTTGAGATGACAGTAAGGAGTTGTGTTGTCGGTCTCAATAGAAAGGTTTTGTACAGAGTGAAGGTCACAAGAGGAGTTTCGTATTTGGTCTTCAGGTATGAGACTAAGGGGAGGTAAGTATGGATTAGATGAGGAAAACTGAAGAACCCAGAATAGGTAAGAAGGAAGGAAGGAAAATAGACTAGAAAGTAAGAACCGACATGAAGAAGGGGAAATTCAGAGTACCTTTACAGGGAGAGGTAAAACAGTTTAACACTAGACAAGAAGTAGTAAGACATGGAAGCAAGAGACAGAATAAAAAGGAGCTCTCGTTACTGGAGGATTGTGTGTTGTGAAAAGAATAAATAAACTAATTAAGACGGAAAGGAGTGATCTTATTTTTAAGGTACGTTTGTCCCTGACGACATAACGTGCATGAATCATGTACTGACTGTGTAACATCCTCGAGTTATTTATAGTCAATTTATATCAGTCACTTTACTGTCTTTTTTTATTGACAGGTGAAGTGTCTTGACTCAAAGGTTAATTCAATCAAAAATGAAACGTGTAATATTTCATGAGAAATGTGTATACCGAAGGACTCATCGAGTTTGTCATCTCTTAGATGGGTGTTACACCCTCTGGACCTAAACTAGGGACTTCTAGGGGACCTCGTCCCGTACCTTTGGGTAAGGTCATAAGAAAGGACCTCTTGAGGGTACCTGTCTCTTCTGACCACCCTATGTCAGGTACCCTAGCGTTTCCCAGCTTGTGCCAACTCGATGATGGTGTGCGTGTATATATTAACAGTATATATTAAATGTATATATTAACAGTTACGATTATTATTTTGGGTTTGTAATATCTCAAATGAATTTGTTCCACGACACTTTTCGAATGAATTTGTCTAATACTTCACATTAGTATTCTTTTTTGTAATATATAATCTAATATAATTTTAGTTCTCATAGACAATTTCTGGTGTTAATTCACTTATTTTACTGGAGATTTAACTCCTCCTTATATAACGTCATCTGTGGACGTAGGCGTACGAGTCAAGACAGACTGACAAACACTGGGGGTACCTGACATCGGGTGGTCCGAGGAGACAGGTACCCGAAAGGGTTCGTCCTTACGACGTCACCCAACGGTCCAGTCCCATAGAAGGACTGGGTCTCTAGCTTGGACTCAGAAGTGTGTCTTTTGAGTATAGGTCTTATATATGTCTAAGGATGTTTTAGTTACTCTCTGTTAAGTTATACTTTCTAATTATTTCATCGACTTATATACAAATTATTTTCTCCTATAAGTTTATTGGTTATTTATACAGTTTTCAGTGTGGTTAAAAATTAGTAGTCCTCTTTACCCTTAATTAAAGTGTACTCTATACTATGTGTGGTTCTTAATATCTTTTCTAATGTTCCGTCTTTTATGATTTATAACCACTACTTTACCTCATTGATTCTGATAGATGGTCTGTGACGAAACAATAATAATAAGTCAGCGATTCAGCGCACACTGAGAACCACTGGGGTACTTGACGTCGTGCGGTCCGAAGGGACAGGAAGTGGTAGAGGGTCTCAAACGAGTTTGAGTACAGGTAACTCAGTCACTACGGTAGGTTGGTAGAGTAGGAGACAACGGTGGAAGAGGAGAACAGGAGTTAGAAAGGGTCGTAGACCTAGAAAAGGTCACTTAACCGAGAAGTGTAGTCCACCGGTTTCAAAACCTCTGTGACCGGTTTGATAAACTGATCTGTGATGACAACCTTCAATTTTGACCATGTTAACGAAACCTTTTGACAAATCGGCATCGATAATTTCGACCTGTATACGGATGAAAAACACTGTCGTCAATGTGTCGATTCTTATATGGGCGATTCTTACGAATATATTCGCTATAGTATGCTATAAATAGAAAGATACAGACTGGATAAAGTGAGTCATACTGTCAGAGTTCCAGGTAGGCACAACGATATATGCCGTAATAAATCAAGAAAAAATACCGACTCATTATAAGTATATACATATATACATATACGGCGTAACGAAGGTACCCGACCGACATACACCTTAGATTTTGTCACCATTTTTACTCGAATAAATGTTTTGTCTTTATCTCGGTGTCCATATATTTTGTCTGTATACCAATGGTCCCTCTTTCGTCCTCACCCCCTATTCAACCCTCTGACCCTAACTGTATCTGTGCGATGATCTATATTTTGACTAGTGATTACTCATGATAACATCCCGTGTCCCTTGTGACGAGTCGTGAGACACTACTGGACTTACCCTTATCTTAGATTCTTTAGCACCCATATATATATTGACTACATGATAGAATATGTCGTTTTCGATTGTGTTGGAACATTTATTTGATATGAGATTAATTAAAAAATTTTTTATTAAGAATATATACAAATGGGGGTTTGTCGTCATAAATGACATAGGACTGTAACCTGTGATAGGTGTACCGGTTTTATAATCCTATCTATTTATTTAACCCCATATAAGTATGTTATCTATGAAACCCTTACTTGTTGGGTGTCAACATATGTAAAACATAGATAGAGTATTTGTTCAAACACACCTTTTGGTCTGTATTTTTCCTAGGTACTACAGACTGAGACACGCTGGGGTATCTACCGTCGGGTGGTCCGAGACGGTAGGGACCCTAAGAGGTCCGTTCTTGTGACCTCACCCAACGGTAAAGGAAGAGGTTACGTCCTTTCACTTTTCACTTTCACTTCAGCGAGTCAGTACAGGCTGAGAAACGCTGGGGTACTAGACGTCGGATGGTCCGAGGAGGCAGGTACCCTAAAAGGTCCGTTCTCATGACCTCACCCCACGGTAGCGGAAGAGGCCTACTAAGATGACTACAAGTTTTTGTCTGGTTTGATTGGACACGACGAACTGACAATTCCGNGGTCCGAGACGGTAGGGACCCTAAAAGGTCCGTTCTTGTGACCTCACCCAACGGTAAAGGAAGAGGTTACGTCCTTTCACTTTTCACTTTCACTTCAGCGAGTCAGCACAGGCTGAGAAACGCTGGGGTACTAGACGTCGGATGGTCCGAGGAGGCAGGTACCCTAAAAGGTCCGTTCTCATGACCTCACCCCACGGTAGCGGAAGAGGCCTACTAAGATGACTACAAGTTTTTGTCTGGTTTGATTGGACACGACGAACTTACAATTCCGTCTCCGACTGAAACCACCACCTCCATTCCTCGTCCTCTCATCGAAGACTTTAAGAAATGATGAAGACAAAGAACTAGGTCTATACAAGTCAAATATTTATTCGCTTTGTACACGACAAAACATACATATAGTATGAAGTTTCAATTTGTTCTTTCCTCGTTTTCACTCTTTCTAAGAGGAACGGGTGAAATAAGATAATGGAAAACTTTATTGTTAACGGTATAGGGAAAATATCTTCACGTCTCTGTACCTTTAGATCAGAGTTTACGTATTACGTAGAATAATCCCTACCGTGTAAGTCTTTCGTCCTAACATTCACCCGTGAAAAGTCCTTACTTTTAAGTCCAGACTCTATTACATATACTGGTACAAGTTACATTCTAGTAACACTACTACCACTATATAGTAGTATTCCGTTACCTATTTATCTCTACCCATAGTATTGCGTTTCCTATTTAGTATGACCCCATAAATGAATGAAGAACTGTTTAAGTCAAAAATCGACCAGGTCGTAACGAGAAAGTAAGATAATCCCCATTGACTATACGACGTATTATAAAAAGATTGGGTGTCAACGAAGGAAGACTACGACCAAACCCCTGGTATCCCTTCCTTACAACTGTCCGTACGGAAACCTACGTCGGACCTAGGGTTCGTCCTTATAAACCTCTAACAAAAGAGACAAACCCCTTGTTTGTATTTCGTCATGAACATTTAATTCGGATCTAAATAAACACCGAACACACTGGTAGCCTCCACTCAACGAATTCCGACCGTGGAAGACGGGAGGACTCTTCTCTCGACCTCCGGTGTTCCCGACCCCATGGACATCAGGAACCCGATGACCCGTCGTACCGACCCCCTTTCGACGTCTCCTTTTCCGTCCCTAATCCTCCCGTACTCTCCGACCAAGGTAATTCAACTCCTCGGTTTCACGGGCAACAGGAAATTGGTCGTGGTTGTTCCCTTTACTGGGGCTGGGAAACGTTTTGTGGTGCGCCGAACGTCACCTACGAATTGGTCACCGGCGGACCGGACCCGACGTCTGAAGTTAGACGTGATTTCAAAATAGAGAGGGAGAGAGGGACACGGTCAAAAGGGTTACAAAGAGCTGTAGTGTAATTGAGGGGAGGGTCATGTTATTAGCTGAGGTTAGACGATAATAGTGCCTTTATCTTCTCCATTTCACGGACATTATCCTAGGTTTAGTTTAGTGAAAGTGAAGTCGGCCGAAAACGACACTTCGGTTCCTAAGGGGTCTCTCTAAGTTATGTCTCTTTGTGGACGTATGCGTCCGACTCCGGGCCTCTCATCTACCTTGTGCTGTCCGGAGCGACCGGACATCGTAGAGGAATCAATGTTCTGAGAGTGGAGCCCTCATTACTGGACGCCGTCCGAGGCTATTTGACCCTGGAGGTTTCGTCTCGGTCCCAGACTGAGGGTGAGGTAAGCTGGACAGGACTTCGTTGTACAATCAAACGTCAAGTGTCGTGACCCCGAGACCAATGTACAGGAAAGGACTTCACATCCGAAAGTACCCACAACGAAACGGCACTTACTGACAAACAAGAAACTCATCAGATGGGAGTTCCTTTCTTGACGTACATGCATAAACGAGAATTCTTCATTCTTTCCAGTCTCGTTTAACTTAACTTGCATTAAGTCTGGACCGGCCACGTCCCTCTATCCCTTTCGGGTCCCTTAGAAGGGAAGTCAGTAAAGACGCGATTGTACCGTGTCAAACTGAGAGTACTACGTAAGGGTCTACCAACATTCAATTCCGGGTAATCTCACTTCAGAAAAGACATATAATCAGGTAGTCAAGTGTACATAAAACAACTGAAAAAGGGTACGGACAAGGACCAATATGTCGTTACGACATAATTTTTTTTTTTTTATGTCGTTACGACAAAATTTGTATATAAACACTAGAATGGGGCTGAAGAGTAAACCCGAGTCTGAGACTGTGACTGTGTCTGAACCGTCCTTCTAGAATATCACATACGACTGGATATACGGTCTAAGACTTCTAAAGACAACGTGTCTGATTAACTATGAAAGTCACTCAATAGTCTATTCGTTTTTCTTCTTAATATTAGAAGTAAAGTGTCTGGATGAATTTTTAATGTCGTCTATAAAGGTCTCGTTTGTTAACTCACCTTTATAGGAATTGTCGTCAGAGGAGGTCATAAGTGAAGATCAAAACGGAAACTTACCGTAGACTTTTCGTCCTTTTTTACCCAAGTCATCATTAAATTTTTTTAGTTTTAGTTTCTACGATACGAACGTAATTTCAAAATGGGGAAAGATCAGTACACTGAAACTGTTTATAGAATTAGAAAAACTTGGAACTCAAGGAGTAGTTACCTTAGATAGGAGGGTGTGTCAGTACTCACAATGCATTCCGGTCCTAAATTTTCACCAAACAATAAAGATTTAGTTTATGACTATATTTCATCATGTTTAAAGTACTTCCAAAAACACTAGTTCCAAAATTTTCCATTTTGTCACTTACAAAGAAGACTCTTAGTTAAATTTTCCTAGTTCTTCATAGACACTACTAAACCTTACACCCTGGGAGAGTCCTCACCAAGACACGAGTCTGTCGAACTAGTACCGGTCGTACAACAGAATAGTCTGGTCTAGAGACAGGAGTCCCGTTGACTCTAACACTCTTATCCCTATCCGTTGAACGTCCTGGAGTCCCCGGTCCACTGGAACTTTCAACACCGAAGGCTTTCCCAGTAAGGTCCGAAGAACACCCTTCTTTCCTTCTCCGTAAGAGTCACCTGGTGACTTCCCTAAGAGATCCCTACTTAGGTAATCCTCCTAAATACAGACCCAAAGACGTACTAGAGTCTTCGGAATTTAATATAGGACCTAGAGTCCTTTTTACCAAAGTACCCCTTGTAACTATACTCTCTTATCAGTTAACGACAATTGTGACTGTTCACACAAAGGAAAGTTCGGGAGCAATATCAAAGGAAAATCGATGCCGTCGTGGGGTAGACTCCGAAAGTCTTCTGTCCTCCCACATCATACTCACACCGTCCCAGTTTTGATTCAACTCTGTCCCGCTATAGAGGAAGAGAATATGTTACCGATGGACTTCGGTTCTGTCCAGTCTGACATACGTCAAGTAAGTAAATTACTTTTATACATAGTTTATATATCTATCACTAAATTGTACGTATCGAAACCCCTCCAAAAAAAAGGAAAACATCTATGTTCCCATGTATTTTTTTTTTTTTAGTGTGTCAGGTCCACCTCCAAACTTTTCTTACTAACAAAAGTAAGACAGACGAGTCGTGACGTACGGGTGTCGTGGACTTCGTGTACCTAGTACTCTGTAAGAAGTACAAAGGCACCACACACACAGGGCATAACCCCTTTGTCCTCCCGTTAATCCGAAAGTTACGTTCTTCCAGACGAGTACCTCTCGTGAACTCCTTCTTCCCGTCTCTTGAACACAGTGTGAACGACCCCTGAACGACCCCTTACGAGGACTTCTCCGCTACGAGCTCACGTGTGTCCCTCCGTCTCATCCTCCAACAGTCTACCTCTCTCGTGTCCCTCCTCCGTCAGGGTCCTCAATTTTTTTTGTAATCCACCTTCCAAAACCTCCATGCTACCTTCGTACATTGTTTGTAGCAAAAAGACCCACGTGACCACTCAAGTGGTCTTTAAGGGTGTGGTCACTTTTGTGTGTGAAAGAAAGTGTTCTTGCCTGAATGTGAAGACTGTCTTCTTACGTTTTGAGAATCGTCGGATACTGCAATTTTACCAATCGCACACGTCCCTTACTAGTGGTCCGCGTTGGCAGGGTCCCCCTGGCGGGACACTAGGGACTGTATGGAGGAACGCACACACGATTCAGTGAAGTCAGTACCAGTTGAGAAACGCTGGGGTACCTGACGTCGGGCGGTCCGAGGAGACAGGTACCATAAGAGGTCCGTTCTTAGGACCTCACCCAACGGTACGGGAGGAAGTCCCCTAGAAGGAGTGGGGTTCCTGACTTGGGGGCAGAGGACGCGGAGGACGTAACGTCCGTCTAAGAAATGGTGACTTGGTGACCCCTTCGTTGTATGGAGGAATGGACGGGAGAAGAATTACCAGAGGAAGTCAGACTCGTGGATCGTACAGATTCCGTGACTATGGACGTATAAATTTCATTCTTCGGCTCCGAGTCAGGGAACGAGTTACTGTCTCTTCACTTACTGACGTATCTTTTACACCACGTCAGTCAGTTTCGGTATCACTGAGGTGTCGGTCCAGGAGTTGGGGAAGGAAGTGAAGGAACGGACTTATTAACGTACCTTGGAATGGGTGTATGGGGGGTAACGGAACAGAGTGACGAATCTCTGTAACGGTCTAGTCCAGAAGTACTACCCCTTCCACTCGTACCCCCTCTTTTAATTTCGCTGAAAGAGTTTTAGGTGGTCAACGATAACAAAAAAGTTTGGAAAAGAAGGGTGGTCGTGGAGTTTCTCCAGGTTGTCGTAATATTCCTTTCAGACGGGAATGAAACCCTTTGAGACAGGTACTAGAAGAGTACGACCCCTGAGGTCACGTACAATGTGACAAATTTTGAGCCTTTAAGAAACGATATCGTTTCTTTAGACTACTTAGTACACAAGTAGTCTGAGGAAACTACAGTGAAAGGGATATAGGAACAGTTGTAGGACCCCTTTCTCACAGACTCCTTGTGTCAAACCCTTTGTGTTAGAGAAGGACCGTAACGATGAAGAAAACTTGTAGTGCAGTGGTGACGTGGAAAAAAGGAAAACACGTTCTCCGTGACCCAATCAGACTATGTCGACGGTAGTCTTTTACGGTATCTGACCCACTGAATTCACTGTCTTCAAAATAAAAGAGTGTAAAGACTTCCGACTTTCAGGTTTTGATTCCACGGCAGAGTGCACCAAATAGGACTCGGGGGGGGAGAAACCGAACGTCAACCGTGGAAAGAGAGACACAAGAGTGTACCAGAAAGGATACACACACACCAGGGGCAATGGAGAAGGAGAACAGTCTTATCGTCAGTATAACCTGACCAGAGTGAGAATACCAGAGTAAATTGGAATTAATGTAGAAATAAAAAATAAAATAAAATAACCTTACACTAACGAAAGGTCATAACACAATAACAAACGACATGTATTTTTCACTTGGTCGAAATGTATGTGTACATAGGGGGAGGGAAAACCTGAAGGAACGGTAAGTGTAGTGGTATCACGTAATCCATCTCAAGGGACACATATGTCATCCAAGAGTAATCAATGGAGAAAATATGTGTCATAATACATATGTCACAGTCAGGGTTAGATAGAGTGGAGGGGTGAAGGAGGAAACTATAGGCACGTAAACAACAGATACAGATATAGAGATAAAGACGAGACGTCTATTCAAGTAGGTACGGTAAAGAGATCTAAAATGTGTATACGTAATTATGTACTAAAAATAAAAGTTTTTCTATGTATATGGGTTTACAAGTAACGTCGTGATAAATGTTATCGGTCCTGTATCTTCGTTGGATTCACGGGTAGTTGTCTACTTACCTGTTTCTACAGTATATATATATATATATACATATATATATATATACAAATAAATAAATATGTGTGTGTGTGTGTGTGTGTGTGTGTGTGTGACCTTATAATAAGTCAGTACTTTCCTTACTTTAACGTGGTAAACGTCTCTACGCTTACCTGGATCTCTAACAGTATGACTCACTTTAAATTAATATAGAAATTTCCAGGATAGAGGTTTATCTCTGTATGACCCGTAATCCCGCAATTGTATACCTAAAATCCTCTGTTTTAAGTTAAGTATCTCTTGGGAAAGAGGTAGGGTAAAGATACTGTTTCATCGGTGCCGTCACTCTAGTCAAATAAAAACACTTTATACACAAATAAAGTAAACGTTACCAATAAATTGAGAACCTTCTTGGTAGTGACCGTACTGTATTTAAATTTTCCCTCTCTTTCAATCCTCTACGGACCTCTAAGGGTATCTATCTCCTCGGACCGTCCGATGTCAGGTACCCCAACGTTCTCAACCTGCACTGAACCGTTGATTTCTTTCTTCTCTCATCTTTGTGAAAAGGTAATATAAATGACAATAATAGTTTCCCGTCTTGTGAAACCCTGAATGGCTTATTCGACCAAGAGGTCTCTTCCTTGTCTCCTCAGTCGACCCCCGTAAGATGTAGGACCGGCGTTGTCTCCCCGCTTGGAGAGTGGTATTCCAGATCTACTGTAAACGAGACACAAACGACAGTCACGATTCTTCGAGGTTCCAGGTAGTAGTTGAAGACATCAAAAGGATTCTTTTCTCAAGAACTATCTTAAATAAAAGTGAGGGTAAAACAACAAAGTATAAGGTCCAATATATAAAAAACCAGAACTACATACACAAAAAATTTGATGACACAAAGATTCGATTCAAATCCGTAACTCACACGACCACTGTTAATGGGCCCTTTGTCGACTCACTGAAGAACAAGACCATCTTTCTATCGTTCTCTGATCCCTTATTTCTTCTGTCCCTTTGACCGGAGTTCCATCAATCTCCGTCTTCGAGATCTCGGAAGAGGAGTTCTCCCTTGTACTTCTTACAAGTGGTAATAACTCTGGTCACTAGTCTAGGTAAGAGTTGAGAACCCGAAGTTTTGGTAGTAAGTAAGTTGTCTGAAAACACTAAAGGAACCTCGGGGAGACAACTTCGATCAGCGACTGTTAACGGAATCGTAGTGGAGTCGACCTTGGTTATTAATTAACTTATTAAATTTTTGTATAGAGTTTCCATTTATCTTGTCCTAAAAAGTAAACATTCCACCGCCATTGTTACGACAGAAGTCGTCGTAATATATACTCTATGTAAAAAACAAAACAGAAGTATCTAAAAATTCCTGAATTGATCTACAATATTACGTGTTTGTGAGTCTTATTTGAAAATAAGAAAGAGAAGGAAGGAGAAAGGTCTTAAAGAAAGAGAGAAAACTGGGTAGAAGTAAGAGGTACGTGAAAAGGGTCAGAAAGACGATAGAGAAATTTACCAAGATCATATGAAATATGTTTGAGAAATTTTTATATATTAAAAGATTTTATTGATGTGTTTTAAAATATCTGAAAATTTACGTTCTGAAGATCCCCTTTAAGGGGTCTCTAGTTTCTATTCGACTCCCCTTCCCGGTGTATACTCCGAAATAAAATAAGAGGGGAGGGAGAATGACGAAGGGATCACCGAGTCTGTCATTTCTTAGACAGACGTTACGTCCTCTGGTCCAAACTAGGGACTCAGCCCTTCTAGGGGACCTCTTCCTTTACCGTTGGGTGAGGTCATAAGAACGGACATCTTAGGGGTACCTACCTCCTCGGACCACCCGATGTCAGGTACCCCATTGTTTCTCCTGTACTGACTCGACGATTGTGAGGGAGAATCCTGTTAATGCCTATCTCCTCTCGTGTTTCATCCGTGATTCTTGTTGAATTTGACTTTCTCTTGTCTTTCCCTCTAAATTTTTAAGACATTGCACTATCCACTATGACTGTTGACGTCTTAAACTGAAGTCTTTCTTCCGGAGACTGAAGACAGTAAAGATAATACTGTGTAAAAGACATCCTCTCGGGTAAATACGGATAGAGTATAAGTATATATACGTCCGCAGAAGGTAATCTATAAGGACCTTATTAGACTATATAACTACTAATATTTTATCGATGGTAAATAACTCGTAAATATTTACAGTCCCTAAGATTCACGAACTGCACTTAGTAAAGTTAGTCACAATTTATACAATCACACGACACGACATATGGTGCGCACAGTATATAACGTGTGTATGGGGAGAAAGATTAAACTGAACGTTTCTTTTTTATATATCAGTACAACTTCTCATCTTAACAGGACTCTTACGAATTAAGTAAGATTATTTGTACATTTATAAATTATGATAGACCCATGGAGAAAGACATAAGTATGATAGAGGGTGTCTTTACAACCAAAATGAAAAGTACTAAAACTCCCAGATCTCTTATTTCGATAACCTAAATTTGGACTAGAACCCATAAAAAAAACTCTAGGGAGGAAAGTTCGTACAGTCAAATCGTTAAGAGTCCCAGTCAAGTAGTCAAAGTAAATACTCTTCGAATTCCCAACTTGTACTCCTCTCCTGTGTTATAGAAGTTTTGTGGCATACTTTGACATTAACAATAAAAGAAATTAAAAATATTAGGAAACCGTTTTACGGTTTATAAACCGAATTTATGTGACGATCGATTCTTTTTCTAAAGTCTAAAACAGGTTATTATTGACTCACCTAGTGAACTTTATTTGGTAGTACATAAGATTTTTTTACTCAGTATGGATACGAGATACTATAAAGACCCCTCTATCAAAGTATGACACATAGTAAATACCTATTTGTCTTTGTAAGGGGTGTAACGATATGGGTACCATCGTGAACATAGTAATCTTTTACTATCACCACTGACTCTTAAAAACTGATTAATCCAAAGAACCTATTATTCTCGAAAAATTATTCCATGTATAGTAAATGTTATAACGATTACTTTACACTTTCGCTAAGTCATGGGCCATTCTATTACCGATTGAACAAAATTAACAATTGTAAAAAAAGAACGGAAGTTACTGTGTCAGTAATAAAGGGTCAGTGGTGAATAGTACTTTAGGTTCTCCTAATTACCAAAGTGAATATGGCCGCTTTTACAAATTCGACAGGGCTAATAGTCACGTCAACCTTTCTTATTACCAATAAACAGTAGCGCAAATCGTCCTCTTACTTAACAGGGGGAATGTCATCACGGTAATTGGGAAACTCCTTCACCATTATCTCAAAATGTCGTCTCGACCTCTTACGGTTCTAAATCCTACCCGAGAAGGTAACTTACTCCGAATAAGAGTAGGTACTGGGAGACTTTCTTAACGTAGGAGAGGACCGTTTTAGTCTTTGTCAAATCGAACGATGTGCTAAAACCTATAGACTTTAATTTTGATCTATCGTCGAATAGATAAGAACACTACTTACTCGTTTGACTATGTAATTTTTTTATTAGTTCCCTTTACACTTAAGACCTTTTTCTATTTTTTTTCAAACATTTAATGAACGAGGAATGGAGAAGACAATTTCTTCGTCTCTTTTTACACCTTTGGAAACCCAAAGAGTAGGGTTAGGACTAATACAAAATTGTACTTATGATCTAAAAAAATCTGGAAAACAGATGAAGTTTTTAAGAATCGTTAGACTGAATTGGTATTTTCTATTACTAATAGGAATTGGTATACCAATAAGAATTGGTATTTGCTATTACTAATTCCTTTGAAAGAGTCAAAAATTTTTGATTTTACTATAATCAACTCCTCTTTCCGACTATTTTTAGTACGGAAACTGGACGACTTTTAAATTCGTATTTTTATATGTAGACGACAGAATTTAAATTATAATACCGAAGTCCCTTATCTAAGTCACTTCCGAGTGTGCCATTTTATTTTAGTGACGTAATTTTTTTTTACGTCCCGATACAATTCTTTTAGTTATAAACGGAAGTCACTTTAATTGTCTTACAGAGGGAAAGACCTTCTACCGTGGCCGACCTTACCTCACTTTGCGGAGAGGGTAGTCCAGCGGAGTGACTACCTCGTCCCGTCCTTTGCCGGAGCGACGAAGACCCCGGGAAGTGAGTGAGAGGGCACCGACACCGCAATCCCGTCGAGATTAAGTGTCTTTCCTCACGTCAGTGCTTCGTGTCCGCGAAGAGTCCTCCCGTGGGCCTCGTCTGGTCCCCCTCCGCTACCCTCCGCTCTCCCGTCGTCGTTGTTTTTATTTCGTACAAAGTTCTCTATCTCGAACCGGCGGAATAGAACAATGTCACTTTTGGCACAAGACGGAGGAGACCTCTTCACCGGTGTTAAGTCGGAACAGTCCGTCGTACTCCGAATGAGACGGGTCGGGACCTACCACTCTTTAGACAAAGGATTTTGTGTCTCGACACCTCTTAAGAGAACGAAAGGTTTCGGAGGGTAACATTGTCCTCTACCGCTGCTCCTCTGGTACCAAGGAAAGTCGTTCTGGGTATCTCCGACTGCCAAGGGAAATGCTTTCGCTTGAGATCGGGGTTGTGTACTTACTTGGTTCAAAGTTTTACCTCTCGTCCCACAAAGACCTTCATTTTACGTCCGTCAACTCTACACTTATCTTTAATATAATGAGTTATAGTATCCCCTTTTTATGACGGAGGAGTCTGTGGTAGGTAGGTACCTTACTTCTACCAGTCATATACCTCCTTCGAAGACCGTAGTAGTGAAGTACAACACACTAGACAACTGTTCTATCGTAAAGAAATTCTACCATTTGTTCTGTTAAAGACGTCCTCGGGGCACTCCACCCGACTTTGATGTGTCGGTCGGCAAGATCTATATTCTCCAGTCCCTTTTGTTGACGGTCATCTTCTTTTCTGTACCTTTTCTTTTCTTTTTTTTTTGTCCCTTTCTGTTCTGCCCTTTTTTTTTCTTTCTTTCCTCATGGTCCTGTGTACCAAGGACTTACCAGTCTTATGTCAATATGTCTGTCTCGACGTCTACACGGACTGTTTTAATGTCTCCCCTAAATCACTCGGCTAGGTTAAGTCTCAAAGACTGTAGTTACGCTGACACCAGACGAAGCGTCTAACCTCAGAAATAAAGATCTTGTGACCTAAAAACTCAAGGGGACTGAAGTAAACCACTTCTCGCTAAGACCACCCTTTACTTCGAGTCCTACTACTACAGGGACTTTCTGTCGTGGTCGGTTGATGGGGTACTCTTGAATTAAGGAAGTAGTACTTCAAGTCGTGGAAGAGTCAATGTTTTGTTTTATCATGGTATCGGAAAAAGTCGGTCTGTCTACGAACTAAAATTTTATCGTGTCCTATTCTATTTTAAATTGAACATAAGAACAGAGATTTTATGTACATGTACGTAATTCACTGAGTCATTTCGTTTATTTCTAGGGTTTGTCAGAAGAGAAATTTTAGGACTACTGTCTACCGTACCAACTTGTTCCTTAGGGTGTCTCCGGAAACAGGGGTCCTTCCACTCACCGTCAGAATTTTAGTCTTAATAAAATTTTAATCCTACAAACTTTCTAAAAATATGTACGCACGTAAGTACGACAGCGAAGTCACCAGAGGCTGAGAAACACTGGGATACCTGACATCCGAGGAGACAAGTACCCTAAGAGGTCTGTTCTTATAACCTCACCTAAAGGTACGAGAGAAGATCCCCCCAGAAGACCTGGGTCTTTAGTTTGGGTCCACAGGACGTTGAAGACGTAACGACCGTCTAAGAAATAGTGGCTCGGTGACCTCTTCGGGAGAAATACTTATGGATGAAGTTTAAGTCAGAGAAAACAGTCTAATAACATCTTAACCACTCATACGTACAGAATCATGATTCGTACTTCGTTGACCTAACTAAAAACGGGGTTGACGAAGTGAAACAGTCGGATTATCTGAAAATCAAACAATAACAACGAATCAGCGACTTAATACAGGTCAAGAAACGTAGGGTCTACCTAGGCACTATTTCTTAGGTGGACGGTTATGTCCTTTGCACCCAAACTAGGGACCTAGTGTCTCTAGGGGATCTCTTTCTTTACCGTTAGGTGTGGTCAGAGGAACGGACCCTTTAGGGTACCTCTCTCCTCGGACTAGCCGATCTCTGAAAATCACTTCTCCGTGTATTTTATCAGAAATTTTAAGACCTAGTCTTTTCTTTGTTTTTTTTTTTATTCTACAAATGACTTCAGATCTTTCCGTTGACTGTAAGTATTTCTTTTATACCATTACCCTCCTTCCAAGAAAATATCGTCATACCTCCGGTGTCACCATTGTTTAATTACTTTCAACTTAAACTCTGTAGGACCAGAACACCATCCTCTCCTCGTCGAACTGAGATGACTTACCGACGGATTGAGGTCAAGATAAAAAGAGTTAATACTGGTGGAGACGATACGGTCGACCTTCGGTTATCAGACTAAAAGAGGGTCATAAATAATAAGACCTTAGACATGAGGGAGGGAGAGGAGGTTTCCCGTGTAAAAATTAACTGTATAAAGACCTTTATACAATCCAGTTAAATCGACTCTTACACGGTCTATCTACGTTTTAAGATTAAGAAAGGATTTCAAAGGATTTTACTAACACAAACGTAAAAGCAGTAGTGAATAAAAATTTAGTGTTAAATGGACATGTTTTGTTCAAAGGACGATAAATCACCAAATCGAAGTGTTTAAGGATAACGCAGGACAAGGGAATTGTTGATTTATTCTGGTACTATGTATTAATCCGTAAAAATAACACAAACATAAAACCTCGTCCCACCAGTAAAGCACTTTTTATTGTGTACAAGACCAACCACTTCGTTACGATTACCTTCTAGTCCACTCACTTAAAGAGAGGTCATTACCCGAAGGGACCATTACCTTTGTTACATGACCCCGGGAGCCTACGGTAGTTTACGGGACCGAGTCTACGATGCCGTCCTTTACGGATCTACGGAAATTCCCGTTGACGATGAGGGAGTAGAGTGTATTGGGTAACTAGTATCAGTTTTGATAGGGGGTTTTAATAAAGGTGACTGAACCTTTTTAGTGGTCCTAGTATGTAGTTCTTTCATTTTTGGACTTCCTATATATAAATACCTGTTTTCGTACTTACAAACCTTTCATTTCTTATTCTACTTTTGTAACTTTACCCATAGAAGAAACGACTACATACAGAGGGACACAAAAATTGATGGCATGAATGACACACTCACATACTCAAGTAAAGTAGGTTAGACGAATTACTAGGAAGTCTCATTTTCGACAAGAACAGCGAGTCAGTGATTCAGTCCAGGCTGAGAAACCCTGGGGTACCTGACGCACGTCGTACGGTCCGAGGGGACAGGAAGTGTTAGAGGGTCTGAAACGAGTTTGAGTACAGATAACTCAGTCTCTACGGTAGGTTGTTAGAGTAGGAGACAATGGGTGAGGAGGAGGACAGGAGTTAGAAAGGGTCGTAGTTGTAGAAAAGGTTACTCAACTGACAAACGTAGTCCACCGGTTTCACAACCTCGAAGTCGAAGTCGTGTCGGGAAGGTTACTTATAAGTCCTAACTAGAGGAAATCCTAACTGACCAAAATCGAGGAACGAAAGGTTTCCTGAGAGGTCGTGGTGTTAAACTTTCGTAGTCAACAAACCGTGAGTCAGAAGAAGTACCAGGTTGAGAGTGTAACTATGTACTGATAACTTTTTTGTTATCGAAACTAAATATGTCTAGAAATATCTCACTACAGAGAAGAAAAATTATATGACAGATCCACACAATATCGAAAACAGGGTCACTCTTTCACAGAATTAAAACACCGACGTCAGTGGTAGATGTCACTAAAACCTCGGGTTCTTTTTGTTTTAGACGGTGACAAAAATAAAAAAGGGGTAGATAAAAGATACTTCACTACCCTGACCTATGGTACCAGAATCAAAAACTTACAACTCAAAATTCGGTCTAAAAAGTGAGAGGAGAAAATGGGAATGGTTCTCCGAGAAATCAAAAAGAAGTGAAAGACGATACTCTCACCATAGTAGACGTTAAGACTACGACAACTATAAAGAGGACCGTTAGGACTAAGGTCGAACACTCAGTAGGTCGGACTTTAAAGAGTACTACATGAGGTGTATAACCTCTCCCTTTACCGTTTGGTGAGGTCATAAGAACGGACCTTTTAGGGTACCTGTCTCCTCGGACCAACCGACGTCAGGTACCCCAACGTTTCTTAACCCGTATTGACTCACTGATTGGGAATGTGGTGTATATTCAATTTATTCGTCCCACTGTTATGTCTCGGAACTACATGAGTAAAGGGTCAAAACTTGGTCGCGTAACAAGGTACAAGGTCCTCTATGTACCATTCCACCAGACCATAAGGGTAGAAAAATTCTAAAAGGGTCAAACAACACTAGGTGTGTCCATTTCCGAAATCACATCAGTTACTTCGTCTTCATCTACGAAAAGACCTTGAGGGAACGAAAGAGACACTACGTCACCTACAACCGTTAAACTAGAGACGAAGAAGACGGAAAAGATTTAGGTCGAAGATGTAGATCTTCAAGAATAAAGTGTATGACAACCTCAAATTGAACTTCCTAAAACTCGTAATGGAGCGATCGTACACTTTACTTGTGTTAACTTACCATCAAACTTCAAAGGAACCGTAACGGAAAGAAACCCAAACCTTACTTTTGACTGGAAAAGGTCAGGACACTGGTAACGATTCAAAAGGTTTAAACGACCGTATAAACTTACGTCGTGAAATTGTTGTAGTAGAAAATCCTATCGAGTCGACGATAAGGTAGTGGAGACGATCGAAACAAACATGATTACGAAGGATTTCGGGTGAACTGAAGTGTGAGATTATACAGTCGAGATTCACTCACTAGTTTGGTAGCACCAATAGACCCAGTAACTCTGGAAAAAACATATCAAGAAGACACATAAGAACGGTGGAGAAAAATTAGAGAAGACGAAGAGAATCCAGGAACGGTAAAGACAGAAAGAACACGGGTAGAAACGTGCTTTACAAGGGAACCATAACGGTTAAAAGAACTTCTCTAGATCAATAAGGGTAAAATAACGAAAGGAGATAAAGCAACGTGGCAAGTGAATTCTTACGAAGAATAGAGAGGAACGACAAGAAACCTTGAGAGTAAGTCAACCCACATAGAAAGGGAAAGAGGAAGCGGAAAACGAAGAAAGGAGTAGATAAACATTCCCGAGGAGTCTGTTGGTGAAACGGAAGAACGTAAAGAAAAAGAAACTCTACCAAAACCAGTGACGGAGGACATGTTACAATGTTTGAGATAGGTATCAAGAAGTCCGCGAGATGGTATAGATTAGGGAACTTAGATAAACAATAGAGGTGACATAATAGAAAACTAAATCCATAATGGACTAACCAGATCACCAAAAGAGATGACAGAAGTTAAATTCGGACTTCAAAACGTTATTCCTCGACTACTAGACTCAGTGTCAGTCGGGGTCCAGAATAAAAACGACTGACGTATCTCGAAGAGGTAAACCGATGTTTCTTATCTTAGTTAGACTAAAGTCATAACTAGTAGACCACTACAGGTACACATCTCAACAGAGAACACGACAACCTTCTCTCACAAACGACACTAGTCTTGAGAATACCGGAGGAAATATGTCTATTGTCATCATGTTTGTGTCCAATATGTTCAACGGGTTGTATTGTGTCGATCGTTCACCATTTTGGTTGGAAATAGAAGACTGTCAGACTTGGGACCCAGACGACCGAAGTTGTCCTAAGTCATGATGGAGGAGTCATATAACCTTTCTCGTTGCTACGTGGTAAGAGGACGAGAGTCCTTGACGACCTGCAGTCATTCATCCCCCTTTTGGACCTAGTATTTAAAATGAACGAAAAATTTTTATTTAATAGACTAATCAAAAATCTATTTCTTTTATGTAAAAAACTCCTACCTTGTTTACTTGGCTATTGAACCCGAACCTTATTCCTTTTGTTTAAGAAAGAGGATTTAAACGATCAGTCTACAGGAACCTCTTCCATGAAACGGAGTGATTTGGTCAGAGAAGTAGACGTTTTATTACTTTATGAGGGAAAAGTCTCCACGATCTTGTACCACAAATCAAGGTTCGGTCAAAAGTTAAAAATAACCACCGACAAAACAGTAGTTACAATAACTTAAGGAACCGAAGACACTTGAGTCCTGTCAAGGGAGTCGAAATAAATCTAGAGTATAATAAGATCTACAGAAACAAAACGTTTGAGTTTTTTATACAAACGTTAATAATTACAAGTGTTAACGGTATTACGTAAATTTTTGGTAAAAAATTAGAAAAAAGGGTCTAACAGGATCATAGACTCTGTTAATAATTCATCGTTTAGAGCTCCTAATTACTGTCAAATAAACTCTGTAAAGAAATAATAAATCTTTAAAATGATCCAAAAATGACTTCCAAGAATAAAATATTGGATGGTACTTTGAAGGTGTTTGACACAACTCAAAACCTTTGTCTTTTTTTACTTTCGTTTCTCTATTTCGGTGTAAGTGTTTAAATGAGTCGTCTAATGACGTCTTCTAATTTTAAATGTACAAATTATATAAAACAAATAGTAAGAAGTAAACCTTTACTCTTCCACCAATAATTTTATATAGTTGGGTACGGTTTAGTGTAGTAATATATCGAAAATTTAAAAAACTTTTACATTACCACCATTTAGAACACAAATAAATTTCGTGTGAAAAAGTGGTACGAAAATTGACTACGTTTTTAATATCGAGAATTGATTTGAAGGACTCCTCAAAATAATTTTACGGATAGTTATGCAACCCGAAGGGTCCATCGCGATTACGATTTCTTGGACAGACGGTCACGTCTTATACACTCTCTATACACAAACTAGGGACCCAACCCTTCTAGGGGACCTCCCCTCGTACCGTTGAAGTACGAGGTCATAAGAACGGATCTCTTAGGGTACCTGTCTCCTCGGACCGTCGGATACCAGATATCCCAACGATAAGGAACATTCCCGGGTTGTGTCCGGAACCCGACACCAGCACCGAAAGATTTGTAAAGAAATATATTTTGAAATTGGCTATCCAGTCGTTTCTCTCTTTCCCAAATCACACTTCACTCTAGAATCCAGAGAGTCTGACTCGAATAAAAATTCCACTACCCTCTCTCCCCTGTGACTTTTATAGCGGAATGTACACAAGAAGGACCCGGAATGTCCAGACCAGGTTTGACGAAGGAGAGGAACCGTCCAGTAAAGGTCCTGACAGCAGGGAACCTTTATGTACCTTCTACCACTTTTATGTGACCTCTTTCTTTCAATCGTGCCGGAGGTCATCTATCTTTATCCTTTCCTCCTTCCAGTGTAGGGAACAAAGGAACACTCTCTCACTCCTTTTTTTATCGAAACCAAAAGAAGATAATAACAATTCCACTAATATAACAAGAAATAAATCGAGTTTGATTGTCTATTTACTATCGGGTTCTAACTACTTGTGGGCGTCTTACTTGTAGGGGTCTAAACAGACAAATGTAACTACTGGAGTAATGTATGTATGAATCCTAATATTTTTAGACTTTTGAATCATTCACTGAAGAAGGATAGTCATCATAATTAATGTTTAACTAGCAACTTAAAGTCAAGGGTTTACTCTCGAAAGATCAACTCAGATCTAATAAATTAAGAGAAGTTCTATACAACAATCTTATAAAATGATAACAAGTTGTCCAATAAAAAACTGTGACATGAAATCCCGTCTTTACGATTTTTTATTTTAATTACACCTACCAGGGATTTGTATAACACCATTAATAAGACACTATACACGTTTAGTTTGGTACGACGATATGTCGATTTTGAATATGTTACGACATATAGTCAATGGAGAGTTGTTGTTCCCTTCTTTTAATTAAATTTTTATTCTAGATTAAACTTGACTATTTTATCATTTAATCGTTTACAATACTGATCAAGAAACTTTTACTACGACACTCAAAATAGTTCCGAGACCGGGATTCTTTGTTGGTTCAAAACGTGTTATTATACGAACATCCTCTTCGACTCACTGTCTCAAAATTTTCTTATACTAAACCAAATCTGTCTAGACCCAAGTTTAAGATTACGGTCCACGAGATCTCGTTTGTTTACTTACACGGGTCCAGAGGTCAAGAAATACATAGTACTACTTGCAATGATGAACGAGCTCCAAACGATAACCTTAACCACACAGACCAGGTGTAAAGTCTTGAGCTGTCAAATACTGTTATAGCACCGTATAAAGGACTTCCGTTACTCACTCGTTCAGTGTCCGGGGATTTCTCGGGAGGGACGTGACACGTAGAAGGGTGTTAAACCGTAGTTAACCCTGGTAGTTCTAGAGACGTGTGACCCACAGAGTAATGGTCTTACCGTACGAATCTACACCCAGTCGTCGTTTCACGAGACCGTAAATCCTCACACACCCCTCGGCCGAGTCGTAGACAGGTGTGCAATGGTCTCAGGTCTACGAGGACGACATGGCAGTGATTATACTCGTAAACTGTAGTGTTTAGAGAGGAAAAAGGACAAGTGACTGGGGTGAAGGAGAGATGGGATATTTTGTTTGTTCGTTAGTATTTGATTTTTAGTTTCGTGTGTGTGTGTGTGTGTGTGTGTGTTACTCGTCCAAGGAGAGTACCTTATGACGGTAACGACTCCGTAGATTATATCGTTTGGGTCGACGGCTAACTGATAATGAGTGACGGATCGAGACCGGAGTGTACGAACACGTGTCAGTGGTAGGACGCAGATCGCATAATAGTAAATAAAGTAACAAGACATTTCACGAGCCTCTACGTCTCATGCCTTTCGTGGTACCGCGAGACCTCGTTAAGTTAAATCAGTTTATAGTCTGTAGGTGTATCACATTTACCTTGTACTCATTTCTTAGACTAGGTTGACGGATGACCACATTAACTGAACTGTCTCGGTCGGACACAGTAATCAGGATATTTGTCAACGTAAATGTTGTTATTTTGACTTTTCGTACCTTTAATTTTCGACAATCCTAAAAGAGACCACACGTAAATAGAAACTTCTTCACACACGTGAGAGATTTGTTTAAAAGATTAGAGAAACCATTTGGCCGTAGTAGCGTTCGACACAGTCGTTACGGAATATATAGTTTACCACTAGTTTAAACACTATCCACTTCACTCTCTTCCTACGTAACCCAACTATACGACTGAATTAACAGGTCGCGCACTTAAAAGTCACAATTAAATTACCGTACCATAGGTCAAGGACTTGTCATTGGATCCCAACATAGACCGTCAACCTTCAATAAAACCCCTTATGACATTTATTATATAAGTAACAGTATCTCTTAATACGTTGAATTTATTGACAATCGGACTTTCAAGTTAGACACCAAAAAATTATCATACAGAGGAATGACTGTTATAATAAACTACCTGTTTACGTGGGGGACGGGTCATTACAAGTCAACTAATCGTCCCGGGACAGTTTGTTGTCTTTCGTAAGACATCTTCACTGGAAAAATGAGTGGTGAGGGTTGAGTTTAGGGGTAATTTTACTCCGAAACTCACACAGAAGACACGTAAGAGTACAGTTGTTATTTCTTGATCTCACAGAAAGATAGAGATCACTATACGGTGACCTGGTGAATTGGTTTTTAACTCTCTCATATAATGTTCCAATTTCTCGTCTCAAGTCTCCAGTAATATTAAGAGTAATTCCTTACGAAGATACATGACTGATATCCACTCAATTAGCTATAAAGACAGACTTTTACTCGACTGTATCATTTCTACCGAAATTAACCTCTCTACGATAAGTATCTCTACCTTGTAAATACCCAAAAGTACCGTCGTCGGGAGTATCCAATGCACCAGACATCGTTCTACCGATACTATTGACTCTGCTGTATTTCAAACTGTAAAGTCCAGAGGGATCTCATTTGTCGAACCCCTTAGAAATCCTAAACCAGGTGTGGAGGAGTTGAGGTTTGACTACGAACGCCAAACTATGTGTGTTTGTATCTTCCTTCCTACCGAGTACGTTTCAAACACAAAAACGAAATTAAGTTGTAATCAGAGGAATCAGAACTTTCTCTCCTTTGTGATTTGAGCAACCAAAAGACTACATGGTTCTTTTGAAAGATAGTGTTCGTACCCGTTACTAAAAGGGTCTGTATAAGTTTATTTATGATTCAACGTTTTCTCTTTTTCTTCTTTTTTTTTTTGCTTGAAGTGGTAATAAGTTTCTCCTAGTACTTTCTGAGATTGTGTGAAACGAAAAGGACCTTGAAAATGATAGTTTATAATAAAACTTAATTTAAAGAAAATCACACAGTTATATAAACTTCCCACTTGTACGATATTAGAGGGTGAACATTAAAGTATTCGGATATAACTGATTTCGTTTTATATTAATATTTTATCAGTATTTCTTTATGATAAAAATTACTGAATTCTCTAAGTACACAGTATAATTGTAACTAAAAGTTTAGGACTGAAACATTTATGTTCTCTTTTACGCTGGAAGACTTAGATGACTTTGATTCATTATGGTGTATATAAATTCAGTCAATTCCGTGGTGTTTAAACCGTTTTCAAATTTTAATATTTATTATTTGTTTTTACGAAGAATAACTTGGGAACTAAGTCAAGTGGTTATCCAAAGACTTTTCCAACTTTAAGAGGTAGGAGTATACCCTGTGAAGTTAACTCTTGATAATTGTACATTAAGATGTCACCGAATGTCAAGTATCCTAAAAATTTTGTCGAAACATCTAGTATAGGTTTATATGGAGAGTGTTCGTGAAACTTATGAAAGGATAGTCAAACTTATTAAAAAGACAGTCAAACTTATGAAAAGATTTGTCAAATTTATAGGTCCTCACCCTCTTCTTTAATCTTGGGAGTCAGGGTCAGGAATATCTACGGTCGAAGAACAGTGACTATAAGTATTCCCTTAAACCTCCTTGATAAATGTGTAACTACTCTCTCTCCCTAGATAGTATTTTCTCCGTCCGTAGTCGTAATAAATCTTCATCTTACACAATTCAATTTTTTAATATATACGTACGTACGAATCAGTACAAACTGAGAAATATTGGGGTCCCTGATATCGGGTGGTCCGAGAAGACAGGCACCCTAAAGGGTCCGTCCTTATGACCTCACCCCTCGGTAAAGGAAGAGGTCCCTAGAAGGACTCCATGGTTTCGCATTAGAGAACACAAAGGACGTGTCTAAGAAATAGTGATCGTGTCAGATCCTTCGTGGTTGTCACACGTTTAACTGTTTCCGAATTCTTTTACCGACATAGTCTTGACATCTTACAGTTTAAATTAAAAAAACTTAAGAGTATTCGTGTTTTGGTCCAATTGGTTTTAGTTCAATTAAACTGATTCTGTAAAACTCGACGGGTTGAAAGGAACGAGTCACACTGGGGTGGGGGTGGTGACGTCTATTTATTATTTTGTTTTTAATTATATCTTTTTTAATTTACTGTTTAGACGTCTACTTCTTTATCATTAAAGTTATTACTTGTATCAAAGGTAGACCGAGACAAGTAAAGGTTCCGTTTGTTAAGTTATAGTGCCAATAGGTTCAGATAAGGGACTGGTCATTACGACCTCTTCGTTTTCAACTCACCTAGATACTTCTCGATGTTCTGGTAAATCTTGATTGTGGGTTTTTTCCACAGGAAAAGTAATATCTCCTGACCTTACGTTTTCATCCTTCAGTTATTTATGAACCCTCATTGTCCGTTTAAACCGGAACCTCATGTCTTACTTCGTCCCTTCCGATTATCTCAAAACAGTTCTCTTACGTAACCAGTATCGTTTGTGGGAGAAGGTTGTTGTGTTCTCTTCTGAGATGTGTACCTGTAGTGGTCTACCAGTTGTGACTTTAGTCTAACTAATATAAGAAACGTCAGTTTCTGCCTTTTCGAGATATGTCACTCGTTTTTATTCTGGCCCTCGACTGACACACCGAGCCTAGTACTTTAGGAATAAAGGTTTAAGTCTAAATTTAACTTCTTTAACCCCTTTTGGTGATTTGGTAAGTCCATACTGGATTTACTTTAGGGAGTACTAATATGTCACCTTCACTCTTTATCTAAATTCCCTGATCTGGACTATCCGTCTCACGGACTCCTTGACACCTACCTCCAAGCACTGTAACATGGCCTCTGTCCCTAGTTCTGTTAGGGGGTCTTTTTCTTAACGTTTTTTCGTTTCACCGACAGACTCCTCCGGAATGTTTATCGAGACTTTTCTTCTCTTCGTTTTTCGTTTCATCTTTTCCTTTCTATATGGGTAAACTTACGTCTCAAGGTTTCTTATCGTTCCTCTCTATTCCTTCGGAAGGAGTCCTTAGTTACTTTTCTTTATCTCCTTTTGTTATCTGATCCTTTCTGATCTCTCGAGAAATTCTTTTAATCTATGGGGTTCCCTTGTAAAATACGTTTCTACCCGAGTTTTTTCCTGTCTTTACCATACCTGTATTATCTTCGTCTTTTATAATTCTTCTCCACCGCTCTTATGTGTTTTCTTGATATGTTTTTCTAGAAGTGTTGGGTCTATTAGTACTACCACACTAGTGAGTGGATCTCGGTCTGTAGGACCTTACACTTTAGTTCACCCGGAATCCTTCGTAGCGACACTTGTTTCGATCACCTCCACTACCTTAAGGTCAACTCGATAAAGTTTAGGACTTTCTACTACGACACTTTCACGACGTGAGTTATACAGTCGTTTAAACCTTTTGAGTCGTCACCGGTGTCCTGATCTTTTCCAATCAAAAGTAAAGTTAGGGTTTCTTTCCGTCAGGGTTTCTTACGAGTTTAAATGTAAACGTGAGTAGAATGTGCGATCACTTCATTACAAGTTTTAAGAGGTTCGGTCCGAAGTCGTTATGTACTTGACACTTGAAGGTCTACAAGTTCGACCAAAATCTTTTCCGTCTCCTTGGTCTCTAGTTTAACAGTTGTAAGCCACCTAGTAGTTTTTTCGTTCTCTCAAGGTCTTTTTGTAGATAAAGACGAAATAACTGATACGGTTTCGGAAACTCACACACCTAGTGTTATTTGACACCTTTTAAGAAGTTCTCTACCCTTATGGTCTGGTGGACTGGACGGAGAACTCTTTGGATATACGTCCAGTCCTTCGTTGTCAATCTTGACCTGTACCTTGTTGTCTGACCAACGATTATCCTTTTCCTCATGTAGTTCCGACATACACCAGTGGGACGAATAAATTGCATATACGTCTCATGTAGTACTCTTTCCGACCCGACCTTCTTCGTGTTCGATCTTGGTTCTAACGGCCCTCTTTATAGTTTTTGGAGTCTATACGTCTACTGTCGTGGGAATACCGTCTTTCACTTCTTCTTGATTTCTCGGAGAACTACTTTCACTTTCTCCTCTCACTTTTTCAACCGAATTTCGAGTTGTAAGTTTTTTGATTCTAGTACCATAGGCCAGGGTAGTGAAGCACCCTTTATCTACCCCTATGTCACCTTTGTCACAGTCTAAAATAAAACCCCCTCGAGGTTTTAGTGACGTCTATCACTAACATCGGTACTTTAATTCTCCGCGAATGAGGAACCTTCCTTTCAATACTGGTTAGATCTGTCGTATAATTTTTCGTCTCTGTAATGAAAGGGTTGTTTCCAGACAGATCAGTTCCGATACCAAAAAAGTCACCAGTACATGCCTACACTCTCAACCTGATACTTCTTTCGACTCACGACTTCTTAACTACGAAAACTTGACACCACAACCTCTTCTGAGAGCTCTCAGGGAACCTGATGTTCCTCTAGGTTGGTCAGGTAGGATTTCCTCTAGTCGGGACCCACAAGTAACCTTCCTGACTACAACTTCAACTTTGAGGTTATGAAACCGGTGGACTAGACTTCTCGACTGAGAAAAAAAAAAAGATAAAAAATAAAAAATAAAAAAAATTAAAATTTTAGAAATTAAGAATGTACGCAAGGGTTTGTACTTGGGGGGAGGGTGGAGGGAGGGGTATTGTAGAGAGACCCAGTAGGGGTACGTGGTCGAGGTTCGTACGACATAGGACGTAGTCTGTATCTGACCGCTAAGTTAAGAATGTACTATCATATGTACAATCTTACAGTAAGAGGGTTTAGTAGGGTGGGAGAGGGAGNGTACTATCATATGTACAATCTCGACTGAGAAAACTTTTCTGGGACTACAACCCTTTCTCACTTCCGTCTTCCTCTTCCCCTGCTGTCTCCTACTCTACCAATCTACCTAGTGGTTGAGTCACCTGTACTCAAACACATTTGAGGCCCTCAACCACTTCCTGACCCTCCGGACCGTACGACGCCAAGTACCTCAGTGTTTCTCGACCTGTGCTGACTCACTGACTTGACTTGACTTTCGAACTTCTTCTTAGATGCATGTAAAGTAGGTCAAAAAGAAGACAAAAGACCTTGGTCACGGTTATTTACTTCATTAACGTATGGATGTGAAAGAGTGAACAAGACGAGTGACTGAACCATTGGCTTTTAACCAAAATCAGAAGTTCTCAAATTTTAGGTAAAATGCATACAACCGAAGTCTAACATTGTTGAAATTATTGTAAATCCTTGTAACATATTCCTCACATTCAAATCTTGGTTCTTATTATTAACAGAAACCCCCTCTTTCCTTACACTTTTACGTTCTCCATAGGATCTGGTTAAAGGTACGAACCTATAACAATATCAGACTTAACACAGGTGTGTGGGTGGGGACGGGACCTGAAGGGACCACCAAGTCTACCATTTGTTAGACGGACGTTACGTCCTCTGGGACCAAGTTAGGCACCCAATCCTTCTAGGGGACCTCTTCCCCTACCGTTGGGTGAGGTCATAAGAACGGACCTCTTAAGGTACCTGCCTCCTCGGACCACCCGGTATCAGGTACCCGGACGTTTCTTAACCTGTACCGACTCACTGAAAGCGAAAGTGAGGGGTGGGGGTTTAAGTATACAACTTTGGAATTGGATGTTATACTGAACAAACCTCTACTTCGAAATTACTCCGTTAATTCCACTTTACTCCAGTATTTACACCCTATTGTTATACTTATCACAGAAATGTTCATTTCCTTGAACATTTATAGGTGTCTCTTTTAGGCACACTCCTGTGTCGTTCTTCCGTGTGTAGACATTCGGTGCCTTCCTCTGGAGTCTCTGTGGTTTGGACGACGGTGACCTTGACAGTCTCGATTTAAATACAACAAATTCGGTTGGTGAGACACCAAAACGAAACAATTCCGTTGATCTATATAATAACATGGAAATGCATGGAATAAATTACATTAAGAGTTTGAAAGACTCTGATTACGACAACAAAAAAGTATGTAAGGGAGTTGTAGAAATCCGATCAATTCATTAATCAGTTCAAGTGTTTCATCCGTTTACGTCTTGACTTTGAAGTTGAGTCAAGAAGGGTCAACCTAATGGTACTACGAGAAAAATAGGGTAGAGCCATTATATTTTCGATTTAAATAGTTTCTAGACACGTAAATTTAAGAATAATAGACTTACTCATAATAGAATGATAGTATTTACTCATAAAAACTCTTTATATAGGACAGAAAATCTTGAAGTAAAATGAATACAAACTTTTTTATTACAGTTAGCGACAATAGTTCCTCTTGAATTTAGTATTACCTCAACTTAAGTTATTCACAAATTATTAGTAATCAAGAAAAGTTAAGAGACACTGAAGGATTTTGTTTTGTACAAAATTGTCTGAATAACTTCATATTAACTGTATGTCAGTTGACGGGTATTAATTTATAATGTCAAAAATGAAACTGTATGTGTGTACTTTGGTCATATTAATTCTATCGCTTAAATAGGTAATGAAATATTAAAGAAGTATTAAAGAAGTGCGTGGAATGTTTAAGAATCAAATATCATGAGGGGTGATGAAGGGAGTAGGATACAAAAACAGGTTTTCATAACAATAGAAAATAAAATGGAAATCCAGACACTAAGTATAGCACAAATAAAAACAGACACCATGTTCTTCATTTAGTCAATAAATAAAAACGTGTCTCTGTAGGTCAACGAGGGTTTAGTGAACAACTTTTCGGATATAAAAGAAGTGACTTAACTGAACCGTAGAAACATTTTTGGTCTACAAGTGTACATACATACGCACAAAACAAAGACCTACTATAAGACAAGGAAACCACATAAATAGAAATGTGGATACAGTACGACAGAGTTAATGGTAAGTAATATTAATTTGGTCCACCATAATTAGAAAACTGAAAAAACAAAAAGTTTCAAAAACCTATGAGATCTAGAAACTTTTACGTTCTTTCACTTTTACAATCACCGAGTCAACAGAGGATGAGAGACGCTCGGGTACCTGATATCAGGTGGTCCGAGGAAACAGGTACGTTAAGAGGTCCGTTCTTAAGGCCTCACCCATCAATTAAAAAAGGTCCTCTAGAAGGGTTGAGCACAGGTTGAGAAGGGTTGAGTACAGGTTGAGAAACGCTGGGGTACTTAGCGTCGTGTGGTCCGGAGGGACAGGTAGTGGTTGAGGGCCTCAAGTGAGTTTGAGTACAGGTAGCTCAGTCACTACGGTAGGTCGGTAGAGTAGGAGACAGCAGGGGAAGAGGAGGACGGGGGTTAGGGAGGGTCGTAGCCTCAAAAAGGTTACTCAGTTGAGAAGCGTACTCCACCGGTTTCATGACCGCAAAGTCGAAGTCGTAGTAAGGAAGGTTTCTTGTGGATCCCGACTAGAGGAAATCCTACCTGACCAACCTAGAGGAACGTCAGGTTCCCTGAGAGTTCTCCTCAGAAGAGGTTGTGGTGTCAAGTTTTCGTAGTCAACAAGCCGTGAGTCGGAAGAAGTATTAGGTTCAGAGCGCAGATACGTACTGACGACCTTTTTGGTATCGGAACGGAACGGACTTGACTTGACTTGACTACCATAGAACGTTGAAACGATTTATGTCCAAAATCAAAATCAAGAAATAAAATATTCAAGGTAACTTTAATGGTATCTAAACAAGTAGATTAAGGAATCAGTTTAATATAAAGAAAGAAAAGTTAGACCTACAAGTAATAAATAAATGAATAAACGTAGATGTACTGATGTGATCGTTCTGGAAGATCCGCTTACAATTCCTCTTTACCACTCTTACTTTTACGAAACAAAGACTAGAATCACTCTTCGTAAATCATAAATAAATTAGTAGTTCGTTTTATAATTAAAACCCAAATAGTATCTACAAGATATAAACCAAATCTTTCAAAGACAAAAATAATGTAAATTAACTTTATAACAGTAAGGGGGAAACCAAAGAAGAATAAATCCTCACACGACAAATCAAAGGTTCATATACCATCTAAAAGGTTTCTAGAAATACAATAAAGGAAGACAATATTAGGTCACTACCAGTCTTTCTTATGAAACAATCGGAACTTAATAAATTTAAATAAATTTTAAAATTCCGAGTCTTGTACTGGATGGAACTGTATACAAGGTGCACAAAATTTTATTATACATAAAATGCAAAAAATTTCATAGTCAAATTTTATATACCTAACTATTAAAACAAAACAAAGATAGGAATGACCAAAAAGAGACCAAAAAACTAATTACTAGCTCTCTTCAGATACCCTAAGAGATCGATAATAAAATCTAAACAGATAAAGAGGAACTTCAACATATTTAAAAACGAAACCAATAAATTTTACAGTAGTAATCCGTGTATCTATAAACACTGATATTACAAAAGATTGTTTTCAGTTGGAGAAATAGTAATACCTTCTTACTGAAAGAAAAAGAGTCCATTATAAGAAACGAGACTTCAGATGAATTAGACTAGTATAATTTTAGTGATATCCAAAGAAAAATAATCACAATCTTATCATACAGAAAAAATAGGAAAATCGAAAATTGACCGACACAGAAATATCAGTCGTATTTGAACAAAATGTAAACTAGAGAGTATGAAAGGAAATCACCCTACAGACTTGGTAAATATGAATGGAGTAATAATTGTACAAATCTAATTTGGATAAAAGAGTGATAAAAATATAACCAGAGGAGATAAAGAAAAAATAAAGAAAGTAACGGAAGAACACATAGTCAACACACAAGAATTTACCAATCTATCGTAGTGACTCAGTTCCCAGTACTTAAACTCGTTTGAGACTCTCTATCATTTCCTGTTCGTTCGGACTACACGACATCAGGGACCGTGACGCTTCTCAACCCGTGTTGGATAGCTGACTTGTGGTGGTGGAGTTGAAATAGAAGAGATAACCAAATAATAGACATTAAGTTTTTCCCAGACTTTACCATAAAGAAAACGAAAACTAAATAGAAAGTCATGAAACTAAGAAGTGATAGACGTACAAACCTAACACAGACTCCTCTTTACAACATATTAAGAATGGATCTACGAATACTTTAATTCCACTGAAAAAGGAGATCTATGAAATTCTAAAAGAAAGAAATAACTAAAAGTATTAAAACCTATATTATACTAAACCACATTAAAAGAAGTACAAAGGACACGAACTACTAAAAACTTTCACTTTCACTTCAACGAGTCAGCACAGACTGAGAAACGCTGGGGTACCTGACATCGGATAGTCCGAGGAGGCAGGTACCCTAAAAGGTCCGTTCTCACGACCTCACCTAACGGTAAGGACGTAAATACCCGAATATTGAAAATAATAAAAATCTTTTAAAAGACGGTGACAAAGAACCTAGTAGAAAAACCCAAGGGGAAGAAGAAAAGATATACCTGGAGGGTCTACCGGGTCACCATTCCTTAGACGGACGGTTACGTCCTCTGCACCCAAGTTAGGGACCCAGTCCTTCTAGGGAATCTCTTCCTTTACCGTTGGGTGAGGCCATAAAAACGGACCCTTTAGGGTACTTGTCTCCTTGGACCGTCCGTTGGCAAGTACCCCAACACTTCTCAGTCTGTGTTAAATCACTTATTTGTGGTGGTTACTGAAGAAAAGATACTTTCAGAGATTAATCTACACACAATCCGATGAACTACAAGAAAAATTTAAACAACATAAAAAGAAACTAAAGGAAAACCTAACAAAGACAACAAGACAGGAATTTAACAGATTAGACAGTAATTATGATGGGTCGTATTAAAAATGGAGTGAACATTAAAATTGGAGATCTTCAAACTAAACAAAAAAATAAGTATAAAATTACAAAGATAATTTTGAAGACTCGAATACCTTATATCGATTTTATCGACAAAATACAAGAACATATGATTAAGATTAAGACGTAGTCAAAAACCAATCAAAGTCTACTAACTAAAAAAGAAAAATAATACCGGTATAAAAGGACAAAGAAACACACTAAACATCGAAACCTACGGTCTATAATCTTTGAGATGGAAATAACCATGAACTATACAAAAAAGAAGACCATTTGAAGAACTCGACATAACACCCTACGTCAATAAACCGTTGGCAAACTTGGAAAACCAGAATTAAAATCGTAAATGACCACTCTAGTCTAAAAAAACAGACACGAATTAATAAAGGACAATGGCTCATTTCTGGAAAGACTTATGAGATGTGTCACGGGGTGACTATCTTTATCCTTGATGAGGGTCGGGACATATCCTTGGTACAAGAAGAAATATTAGAGAAACTTACCTAGAAGAGGACCAAAATACCCGTCTAGTGGTGAAACGACTTATAAGCACCTCTGAGGGAATTCATGAACCAAGACTTTTAAAATTAACATGACCAAAAGGACTTAAGATTTTCGGTAGAGGAATTGAGTCCTTTAACTGGAGAGACACGATGTCGGATCTTTGAGGGTGTTCAATCACCAGAACTCTTTAGTATCCTGAATGGTGGAAACAAACGGTAAAGAGTCTTTATTTACAGGAAAAAACGGACTACAGGTCACAGAACTTTTGGTCATGATTTTCACTAAACGTAAATAAATAATAATGAATACCCCTTTCTCCTAGTCAGACTAGACTCAAGGAGGGAAAACTGACGTTTGTGTTCAGGGTTCTATTAAAATAGTTCATTTATCAATGATTACCTCTTTTACAAGTACCTTTTCCCGAAACATTTAACTCCTCTTTATTCATTATCGTTACTACTCCCATTACTACTAACTACAAACATAAACACATATAGAAGTGTCAAATTTCACTAGACAAAAAGTAAAAGTGTTTCACCCGGGTGAAGATTCAATTTTAAGATTCCTGAACCTAAACATATGATCTAAGACACCTTTCTTAGACAATTTACTAAACTTGTGTGTGGAATTATTACCTGGGATTTATACGTAATTCTTATAATCAAAGATATGTATGGACGATCATTTGTCTCGGGAATTTCTCTAAGGGTGGGGTAGAAGTGACGATATCCATTCTGTCTCCATAAATATCTGAGAATCGATTCAGGGTGAATTTAAGTCAGTGACTTATTGAACTGTATATTTGGTATAAAGAAAACTTACAAATAATAAACAATTCTCCTGATGGTTTAAACCCCTTCGAAAAATTATTCCATTTTTATATCAGTTTTACATTTCTGTTTTCTGTTTGACGTTTTATAATCTTCCAAGAAATCATTAAGAAAGAAACTAAGACTTAAGTCTCATGACGAACACGTTGTCATAGAGAATTATTGGAGTAGAGAAACAAACACGGAAGGAAACAGAATAGATCCATTCATGTAGAGGTACACCAGGCGACTGACAAAATGAAGGCGACTATTGTCACGTCCATAAGTGGATATTTCGTTTAGGGTCCTTAAAGAGAAGAGGGGTTCACAGTACGAAACTCCTTTCTTGAAACGAGTCTCACAAACACGACACTACTTGTCTAAATTATAAAGGTAAGGTTCATATAAATAAAGGTCTTTCCTTCTTTTTTATACATAGTTTCTAAAGTCGTGCGTCACTTTTTAGTATTTTCATGCCCTTGAGGATTTGTTCTGAATAACAGATAGTACCGTAGACTCTTTCGTCTCTCTGTATATTCCCCGTCAAGAAGTCGTAGTTGAAGTTTACTTAACGGATTGCTGATGACCCATATGGAGACAGCAAAATGTAAAAGTCTGAAGAAAAACTCAATTTAACGTCCTTTTAGGAATAATCATTTCGTGATGTCATCTTGATGTCTCACTTCATTTCTTATCATCGATAGTGTTCTTGACCTCTCAGTGTGCCAGGGAAATCCGACTTTTAAGACTCGGATAATTATTGAGGTATTTATTTAATTGTATATTAATGTAGTGGTCAAAACCACTTTAGAAAAGATGGTCCACACCAACGTGTTATTACATGATTTAAACTTTAGACTTGATGAGTAAATTTCTTTCTAAGGGGACGAGTTTTTTCTTGTTCTTTTTCTTTTTTCCTTAGGACTCTTATGTCTTTGTGTTTTCAGATTGCACCGATCCTCGATCGGTTCTTAGTCTTCTTTTTTCGTTACACCCATAAGTAGAGATTCACGTATACTTTATCTAAAATTTTCGACAAAAGTAGGAAGACGTTACTTCTCGTACGTTGACGGGAGGAAAGAGTCTGCCGAGATATCTCAGTGTTAGGACTATATTTTTAAAGTCTAAAAATTTTTTAAAGAAAGATCAGTGTAGGGTTGATATTCCTTTAAGATCGGGATTGAGAATACTTTCTATTTTCTTTGTTAAAAGAATACACTTTTTTTTTTTCATACTCTCTCTCGGAGGCATGTTTTATTATTTGATATGCCCTTTATTTCAACAAACAAAATTGGTGGTTCATTACTGAACGAAACTTATATATTTATATTACTCAGGTTCTGTCCAAAAGACGAAATGGTCGGTACCAAATGTACTTCTATACAAAAATTGTGGAGGTATTTGTGACGATTATAGCTCCTTTCTTTGACTAACCCAATCTTTATTCGTGTCACCTTTACGTTTGACCCCACTAGAATGGACGTTAGTTTGGAGGTCTTTTTCGTAGACCTCGACTGGAGGGTGAGGGTGACGGACTGGGGACTAGTGAGGGTGCGCAGGACAACTTTATGACTCCGTGGTGTCCACGATCTGAATTAAGAGTCCTCTTTAGGACAAATCTTTTCCTTTACTTATTTATGCATATATGTATGTATGTATTCACTTTCTTCTGTCCTTCGGGTTCGTGTGTGGACCCGACGGAGACAGACTACGTGTAAATATGCAACACTGACATAAGTGTTCTCCGGGTTCCGAGGAAGAGAAGTCTTCGACTTCTGTCAATTATGTCCTCTTACCTCCCAGTAGGGTATGCGAAACACAACGGTCGACGTTTCACTAAGAGCTTGTCGTTAATTCGTGTACGACCCCCTGGTAGTGTCCTGGGTATCGGCCCCTTGACCACGGTGACTGCACCTCTAAGAGTTAGAGTCCCAGGAACCCAACGTTGAATAGTCCCACTCCCCACAGTGTCCCGACGTTGGGTAAGGGTCCGCGACTGGAGGGAAGACAACTTCACCTAAACAAGACAGTGAACGTCACTCCTGGAGAAGTACACGGTCCTCGTGGGGTATTGGAAACACGATTAAGGGTACTGTAGGAGACACAGAGTGACATCCTAAGACACTCGTCTAGAAACCTCTTCGGCCCTCTTGTTTTCTAAGAAGCCGTGTAGACTTCTCTCGACGAACACACACGGACTTACACCCCAGTACCAAACTTTTTCTGTTCTCTTGGGGGATGGAACGTGATTTCCCAAAAGTTATGTGACTCTGTGAAAAAAAATTTTTTTTACGTGAGGATATCCGGTACAATCCGGGTCAAGTAAACACATAAGTCAAGTTAACGTAGACTTAGTTGACCAAGGGTTCACTCACTTACGTTTTTTAAGATTCTACAGTAAAAGTGAGAGAACAAAAGAAGAGAAAATTTTTGATATTTAATCGATGGTACTTAGTTTTGAAACAATATCTAGTCTCTAAAGACTACTCTTTCCCACGATGTTATTCATTTAATGTTGGGGTCATATTAAGTGTACATTTTAGAGGACCCACAATTTTTAAGAGACGTCTATTAAAGAAATCGATAAAGAGTCTTCATTTCTAACGTGATTATACCCTCAGTACACTAACAACCAACCTTCTGATTCATAAAAGAAGTCGAGTGAAGTACATATAAAATTTAGTGACATTCTCGACAAATTAACCATACAGTCACTCCTACGATTAGTATCCTTTACTTCAACGCAAACACACACACTCCCCCTCATATAACACGGTTATACGTAACATCTCTGATTTCCGAATAAACTTAATTACTAACGGACCGTTTGACTTTTACAGATTGACATAGATTTATATTTTTATCGTATTTGTCTAGGTCCCTTTTAGATACTTGAGTTATTGTTATAAACATTTGTATTATTTGAGTGGTGGGAAAAAGTAGAGGTCATCATTTATAGACTCCATCGGATAAATGAGTAAGAGTAATTACCCGGACTTTTTATCTTGGGACAATTTCACTGTTAGAGTTTTTACAAGTATGATCTATTAATAACGTATTAAAATAATACATTAAAATTATGAATTTTATCGGTTTACTGAAATACGTCATATTATTAATGATTATAAATCACCTATTAGAGATTAATAATATGGTATATATAAATAACTATTGAATTTATTATATAGTTTACATTAGTTAAAATTTCCTCACATGACTAAAAATTGTGGATCTTTGAATTGAGTAGATTACTGTGGTCGTAGGTAACTGACTCGTGAGAGGATACACGGGACCGTGAGATGATCCGTGTCAAGTCTACAGTAACAATTTGGAACTTTTTGAGACAAGATGTGTCTAACAACTGGAATAAACCATCTTTTAGATAACTTTCAAAGTATTTTGAATTCATTGAATGTGTTCCTGTGTATTGAACTTTCGTCTTTTAGGTCCAGAAGAGAACCAAGAGTTTAGTTTTTTGTATAGACCAAAACACACGAAGGATCTCCACTATTATGTAATATCTACCTACTTGGATTTTGGATAATATGTCTCACTTCATTCAGTCTTTCTCTTTTTATTTGTAACATAAGATTGCGTATATATGTCTTAGATCTTTTTACCAAGACTTCTTAAATGAATGTCCCTTTGTCACCTCTTTGTCTCTATCTCTTATCTGAATACATGTACCCCTCTCCCCTCCTCTCCCACTCTACACACCTTTCTCATTGTACCTTCAAATGTAATGGTATACATTTTATCTCTCGGTTACCCTTAAACGACATACAGAGTCCTTTGAGATTGTCCGCGAGACATAGATGGACCCCCACCCCACCCCTCCCTCTACCTTCCCTCCAAGTTTTTCCTCCCCTATATACATATGGATACCGACTAAGTACAACTCCAAACTGTCTTTTGTTGTTTTAAGACATTTCGTTAATAGGAAGTTATTTTTTATTTTTCTTACGAATTGGACTATGTTGTAATTTATATTATGAGGTTTATCTTTGTGAATACAAGTAGAAGGACGAATCAATGGGGTGGTCCCTCAACGGTGACGTTCGTGACAAAGATCGAGGGGAATTCTGGAGTTACACTTCTGTTCTCGAAGACTACTCTTGGACTTTTAATAACCTTGACAATCGATGAAGATGGGTAACGTTTAATGTTACTAATAGTACTAGGGTGTCAGGATGACCACCAACAATAATCACTGTTCCCCTATGTGGATATACTACAGTCGTCAACTAAGACCATTTATAGTACGGGTAACCTTTAAGTACAACTTACCTTAAACGGATGCTAATTGTACCATCACACAAAACATTAATTTTACCCGTAACGGTATCAACAGATCATTAATTACAACGACTTTTATAAGTTTGATGAAAAATTTACAAAATAAAAACCGTCTTGGGGGTTCTGTCCAAAAAGGTTTGTAATGACGAGAATTAAGAACTCGGGTACACATGAAACTCCTTATAAGTTAGGTATACAAAGACTATACAAACGTAAATTGAGTGGTCAACGGAATTTCTTTAATATAACTATAGGTATTCATAAAATTTATATTAAAATGTTCACGAAACATTTTCGATAGAAGGAAAATTTTCCGATCGATGGGTTTTTCCAGTTAATTAGTCTTATTTTATGATAATACAACATTCATGTAAAGTGTGATAGTTTTGGTATTTTACCTGGAGTTTGAACCGGTCCCAGAGGGGGTGGTGATAGTATGTCACAACAATGATAACTTTAAAACTTGACGACAGTATACAACTTTCCTGTCCTTACGGTAAATTTCGTATAATTCTACAAACAATATAACGACAAATTTATGACCTCACAATCGTCTGGTTTTTTACGTAACAATACAGAAAATCTTAGTCGTTTCACTGTTAGGAAGTCTAGTGGAATAAGAGTCGTCTTGATCTAAGTAGTCCTTTTTTTTCTCCTTTTCCATCGGTATAAGTTGAGTCCTCAAAATAGATGAGGTTTCATTACGAGTTTTAAGAAGTTCGTTCCGAAGTTGTCATATCCTTGACTCTTGAAGTCTACAGGTTTGACCTAAATCTTTTCCGTCTGCTCGGTCTCTAGTTTAACGGTTGTAGACGACCTAGTACCTTTTTCATCCTCTGGAGTCTTTTTGAAGATGAAGACGAAATAACTGATACGGTTTCTGAAACTGACACACCTAGTGTTGTTTGACACCTTTTATGACTTTTTCTGTCCTGATAGTCTGGTGGACTGGATGGAGGACTCTTTAGACATATGTCTAAGGTTCTTCATTATCAATCTTGACCTGTACCTTGTTGTCTGACCAAGGTTTAACCCCTTTCTCATGTAGTCCCAAATATGACAGTCGGACGAATAAATTGAATATACGTCTCATGTAGTACTCTTTGTGACCCGACCTTCTTCGTGTTCGACCTTAGTTCTAACGACATTCTTTATAGTTATTGGAGTGTATACGTCTACTGTGGTGGGAATACCGTCTTTCACTTCTCTTTGACTTCTTGGTGTACTACTTTCACTTTCTCCTCTCACTTTTCCGAGTGAATTTTGAGTTGTAAGTCTTTTGTTTCTAGTACCGTAGACCAGGGTAGTGAAGTACCGTTTATCTACCCCTTTGTTTCCTTTGTCACTGTCTGAAATAAAAGAACCCGAGGTTTTAGTGACTTCTTCCACTGACGTCGGTACTTTAATTTTATGTGAACGAGGAACCTTCCTGTCGATAATGGTTAGATCTGTCGTATAATTTTTCGTCTCTGTAATGAAACGGTTGTTTCCAGACAGATCAGTTTCGATACCAAAAAGGTCACCAGTGTATACACTGTCATCCTGGTATTTCTTTCGACTTACGATTTCTCGACTGCAAAACTTGACACCACAACCTCTTCTGAGAACTCGTAGGGAACCTGACGTCTTTCTCGTTTGGTCAGGTAGGATTTCCTTTAGTCGGGACTCATAAGTAACCTTCCTGACCGTGACTACCACTTTGGGGTTATGAAACCGGTGGACTACACTTCTCGACTGAGTAACCTTTTCTGGGACTACGACCCTTTCTAACTTCCTCACCCCTCTTCCCCTACTGTCTCCTACTCTACCACCCTACCGTAGTGACTGAGTTACCTGTACTCAAACTCGTCCGAAACCCTCAACCACTACCTGTTCCTTCGGACCGCACGACGTCAGGTACCCCAGCGTTTCTCAGCCTGTACTGACTTGTTGACTTGACTTGATTTGACTAGATGAGGTAACGGTGAAGGTCTGGACAGGACCTTAGTGGTTTCACTAAGAATAAGTATGTGTTATATATCTAATTGATAAATTAATAGTCTTCTAGGTAAATTAGACCACGTTTAATTCTTTTTTTAAACTTGTATAATTTGATTGACATCGTGAAAAGTTTGGTGTTCTTTGGTAATTTAGGACCCGAGTAGTCAAGGTCCTGTCGTAATACAACAAGAATCGTACTTTCTTAAAATCTCTTATATATTATATAATCTCTCACTTACTAATAAGTGTCGGTACTCCGGTTTGGTACAAAGTTATTCTGTTTAATGGGACCTCACAAGACCACCGTTGGTTACTATTGAGTACTAGGGTTCTGTCTCACCCACTTTTAATGTCTCTTAACTACTTTTAGTCCTCGTTCTCCTGTTTACTGAAATTTCTCATCTTAGACACTAATAATAAAAGATTTGGAAGTAAGACTATCTCGAACTTAGATAAATGAAACTTTTTAGGTATCTCGCTATCTGTGATATACAGTCACACTTCTACCGACAATAAACAAAGAACGGTTACCGTTTACTAATTGAGGAGACATACATACGTCCTTAGTCGGGGGTTCCCTTCTACGTAAAGGTTCCTCTACCGAATATGATAAGTGTCAAAGGACTAACCAGTCCATGTCTAAGTCTAGAGAAATTAGGGAGGATGTGATAACAACTTATCATTAACTCAAGGTATATAAAATTTCTTTATACGTGTAAACAAAGTTTCGTTCCCTACTAAATGATTTATTATCTTATGACTACAAAATATATACGATATATAAACAATAAGATTAATTAAATAAACTTTTACTCTTTCGTGTGACTTTGTGTCCATCCTAAGTATTATGTGACAGTTTGTGTAATATATGCACTCACTCAGAAGTTTTAATTAACGTCTCTCACGACTTTCGAACTTTTGGTATCTACCACATTCAATAAGGGAACTCACTATACTCATACAAGAGACCTTAACGGATTTTCATCGTAATATGTTGCTCCATAAAGGACCCTATACAATGCCCCAGTAAAGCAAAACAATGTAGTGTTTATTAGGAGTCACAGTGACAGTGTATTACCTGAACAGAAACGGAGGCAATAAGGAGGACTTTCTCATCCTCACGGTTTGTGGTAACGGAGGGATTCAGATCTTTTTAATTTCCTTCGTGAATTAGCTCGCGACTAAGTGTAAACCTACAAATATATACTAATCTGAGACTTACGTTCAGAGGGAAGCCGAGGGAACCTGATTGGTTAAACTTTACTCACATGATTAGAAAGTGTGGATCCTTGAATGGAGGAGAGCACTGTACTCGTCGGTTGCACTGACTCGTAGAGGATACACGAGGACCCTTGATTATAAGACGAAAAAAGAAGATAAGATTGTTACATGTAAAAAAAAAGTTTGGGCCCTGAAATGAGTCATCCTTAAGAAGTCACAAAGAGAAACAAGGGATAAAACTTTATATGTATGTAACGACGTACAACCTAAAAAAAAAAGAAAAATCTTTCTCTTCAACTTATTATAATGTAACATAAATGTATAGTGTCAATCTAATACGTAAGTGGAAAACTACCTGTAGACTAATAACTTAATAATAAAAATTTTAAAAAAAGTATCCATATATGACAAAATGAACCCACTTACAAACCATTTTAACTTATTTACTATTATTAAATGAACCTATTTATCTTTACCCTAACGTCCCCACTCTGTCTACTTACAAATTTAAAAGGTTTCACGAATTATTAGTACATATTTTACAGACCAAAATGTTCTATGATAGGTATTAACCCGAAACAGTCAAAAAAAGAAAAAAAATGTGAAACCGTTATGCCACCAACTCATGACCTTAGAAAATGTCAAAATTAAACTTTAAGAGAGTACTGATAACTACAACTTACATAAAAGTAAAAGAACGTTAGATTAAGTGTATAGGAGGAAACACACCATAGACAATTATCAAAACGGACAAAAATAAACCTACAAATGAAAAAATAATCACTGAATATTGTTATTGTATATATGAGTTCCGACAAAAACAGTCTATAAACAAATCGTTTATAAAAGAAGTTTAGACATGAAGACAAAGTAAAAGAAATACCATAGAAAACTACTCGTCTTAAAAAATTAATACCACTTTAGATTTAACAATAAAAAGGATTCTTTTGAAACGGACAAGGGTTCAGTGTCCCTGTCAGGTAACATAGATATGATTGACTGTTTGATCTGAAATTCTCTTTTTAACACTTATCCTTTTTCTGTGAAATATTTCTATTTACTAGTAAGGTAACTTTTCTATATTGTTGACATACATTTACATTTATTCTTCTTTGGGTTTCATGTATTTCGTTTTGACTATGTTATTTTCCCTTTCTATTCCGTTAAGTTGTTATTACCAACCTCTTATTTTATGGGGTGAAAATTACTACATATATGATAAAACGTCGTCTATATTACCTTTTATCTTCTGAACTCTTCATGGATGTAATTGGTCTGGGTCGTCAGTAGACATCGTGTAAGTTGTGTAGTCTTTGTCTGATAAGAGTCTGTCTGTACCTTGTAAAAGGTCTAATCCGGTAAAAAATCCGGTTTTTATACAATTATTTACATTTTCTGATTTTAACATACTTCATAAAACAAAAGACTAATGTTGTCTTCTTTTAATTCTTAGTTATTCCTCCTTTTAACTTTTTAAGAATTTATACACCTTTAATTTGTGAGATGCCTTGTTGTTTACCCAGTTTCTTCTTTAGTCTTCTCTATAACCTATTGTAAAACTCCTCTTTCTTCTGTCGTATTGTTTCGAATACCCTAAGTCGATTTCGTCACAAATCTCCGCATTACTGTTTAAATTTTTCTTCCAGTAATTGAATTTAAAGGTGCACGACTTTAATCTTTTTTTATTCTCGTTCGATTTACACTTCGTTCGTCTTCTTTCTCTTATTATTCTCCATTTTACCTTTAATAGTTCTGTCTTATCTTTTGTTTATCTTTATAGTTGTTTCAATTCAACAAAAAACTTTTATAAACGTTTTAACCATTTTGAAATCAATCTAAATACTTCTTTTTCTTTCACTAGAATTTAATGTCTTAGTCCTTATTTTCCCCCTGTAGCGATGGTTGAAATATCTTTATTAATATTCCCTTATGTCACTTGTTAACCTATGATTATTGAATCTCTCAGGTTACTTTACCTGTTTAAGGATCTTTCTATGTTGATGGTTTTGACGAACTACTTCTTTATCTTTTTTACTTAACTAGAAATCTTTCATTTATATGACTTAATCATTACTTTTTACTTTCGTAGGTACTTCTTTTCGAGTACATTACAGAAGTGACACTCAAGATTGTTTACAAATTGTTTACTAAATAAGTTTCGGAAGTCTTTGAGAAGGTTTTTAATCGTCTACTATTTCGTGAAATTTTGAGTAAGATACTCCAAAGATAATGGGGTCGATAGGATAAACACAATTGACTGTTCAACAAGGATTTTAAGTACACCTTAACTTTTCGTGGTTTTTATCGGTTTTATTAAAACTTTTTGGAGTACGAAAGACAGAAGTTTGGAATTGGTGTTTTTGATACTATTAGCTCCGTCCCACTATGACTTATTCCTGTCTATGTCTCTAGTTACCTCACTCTAACTACCAGGATTTATTTGGGAATGTAATTAAAAAGGTACCCACGGTTCTGTTAACTTCCGTTTCGTTAACAGAAAAGTTGTTTCCCACTATCTTGTTAAACTATAGACGTACTATTCTAACTTTAACTTGTGGATGTTGTATGAGCTAAAAATTTTTCAGTTGACTTTTACCTAGTATCTGGATTCACATTTCCGGTATAAGCACGTTGGGTATCTTATTTTGTCTCTTCATTCAGAAACTCCGGAACCCCACTTGACACCAAATCTCATGTCAAACCGTAAAGGAGTTTTACAATTTGTTCACTAGTTCATTTAAATGAGGATAGATAACTGTATATTCTCCTACTTTTTGCATACAGATGTGTTTTCGTACTTATAAGTCTTGTAATAAGTATTACTGGTTTTCTATCTTTGTTGAGTTTATAAATAGTTGTCTATTTGACATCATATAGACAAGTTACTCAACAATTCAGGATTTTTCCTTATTTTATGACTATGCACAGTGACAATAACAAATCAAGGATTCAACACAGACTGAGAAAACACTGGGGTACCTGACATTGGAGGGTCGGAGACGAAAAGTACCCTAAAGGGTCCGTTCTTATGACCTTACCCAACGATAAAGGAAGAGTTCCCCTAGAAGATTTGGGTCCTTAGTTTGGGTACAGAGGACGTAACTGACCGTTTAAGGAATGGTGACTCGGTGGTACACATTGATATCCCTATTTGTGACTTTTATGTCACAATTCACTTTTTTCGGTGTATGTTTTCTGGTACGTCAGGTACTAAGACATATATACTTTACGAATCTAAATTGTCTAGACATCTCTGTCTTACATTTAAAGACTTATGGTCCCTGACCTCTTTTTGGTTTCAGTCCTTTCTATGACTAATCAACATAGCGACCGGGACAAACACTGCGGTCAGATAAATAAATAAAATCAAAAGTCATGACTCGTAAAAGGATCTATCGAATAACTACTGATTAAATTATAATAATACCATTATCTCGTTGTAAAACATACTAAAGTTAAACAAATCTTAACCAGATACCGGGTCTTATATCGTCCATCAGATAGAACCACTTATCGGGTGCACACGAAAGTTGCACACACACACAGACACACATACGAACACATACACACGCTATCAAAACTTCATATCATCAAAATTTATAATTTATGTAATTCTGACATCACGACAAGTCAGTGATTCTGTACAGACTGGGAAGACGTTTGTGTACCTGACATCGGACGATCCGACGAGACCGTTCCGTCGACCTCCCCCAACGGTAAAGGAGAAGGTTCCCTAGAGTGTCTCGGGTCTTCGTTTGGACGTAGAGACCGTTGAGGACGTAAGGTCCTAAGAGATGGTGACTCGGTGGACCCTTCGAGAATTTTATCAAGCATAATAATAAGTCTAGAAAATAAATGACATAAAATCAGGTAAACAAGGTGACTTTCCTTTTAGCAATTTAGATTACTCACACCCTAAAAGAAAGAGGTTAATTAAGACAATTAAAAAGTAAGTCATAAAACTTCAGAACAACAATCCACGTATATGTAAACACTTTTACCTTGCAAAAGAGTCATACTTTGTGCCGTAAGATAGAGACTATTGGGTAAACACAGAACTTTAGATCAAATAAACTATAATATGAATCGGTTAAGTCGCAGGAATACGAATAACGAAACTAATACATAAAAGGGTAGACAAATCAAAGTTAGATAGATACACAAATACGAATATTATATAAACAACATGTTTTATAGATCAATTCAGAAGTAAAAGATAGGTAAAATTAATCCGACAAATGAGATAAAAATTACTTATAAACTACAGTGAAATCGGTAAACAAAACAAAAGTCAAAATAAGTTTCATAAGAAAACAAGGAGGAAAGAACGAAATAAAACCTACTTGAGGTAAAATTACATACATAACCTATATAAGGATCCATACGAAGAACTGTGATAAAAATTTATTTAAAGATACCTAACGTACGATATACGTTCGAACGTCAAAACTATAATACATCGTAGTATCTTTTACACCTTAGGAACGTCACTGCATCGAAGTAAACGGTGGGAAAGACAGGAAATACGGTATCAGAAGTAAACGTACGTAACATCCAAAGTCTTATGACGTATAAACGAAATTTGTCGGGATATGTGAAATTTCTTTAAGTCTCTTCAAAAATTTTAAAATGGGTTAATAAATAGTAAAGTCTTTAAAATACGAAAAGGTTTTCTAGTCTCAAAGGGAGACCTTGATAGAAGGAAGTCGAACTTTTTGAAGGAAACGGAAAAAATCATGACGTTCAAACGTTATTAAAGAGAATCAAAAGTAAACTGATTTTTTTGGTCAACACTGAATTAAGAACTTCCCATAAAAACAATCTATCCCTTAGGATCTAACAATCGACGACAAAGATTCACAAGCGGAGACTGGAAGATAGGTAACAAAGACTCTTCTGTCCCATTTATAATAGTGTCACGATGTACGGACCACGACAAGACGTATGCGACACGAAAGAACGACCGATCAAAAATCTAAAAGAAAAATTTGTCAAACCTATACAGCACGAATCATACAAAAAGAATCGTAAGTTTTACTGACCCAAAGTGACTCAAGGTACATAGATATTAAAACAGAAATAGTTTTAATCCTTTTATAACCAATTGTCAAGATACTAAGCTCCCTCAAACGAAAAAAAAAAAGGACGAGACTTTTTGTAGTTATACAACTGAAAAGTTATAACAAAGTATCCAGGGTAGTAAAATAACTTACGAAATATTTGATAAAAAGAACAGAAGAAAGTAAGTTTATTAAAGACCAATAGTTTACCGTTCAAGTCACTAAAAAAATGCCTCCTCACAACAAAAACTCAACGAAAAAAAAAAAGAAGTAGAGGTAAGACGACAATTCTAGTCAACCATAGTCAAGTCAAGTCAGCGAGTCAGTACTAGTTGAGAAACACTGGGGTACTTAGCGTCGTGCGGTCTGGAGCGACAGGTAGTGGTTGAGGGCCTCAAGTGAGTTTGAGTGTAGGTAGCTTAATCACTACGGTAGGTCGGTAGAGTAGGAGACAGTAGGGGAAAAGGGGGACGGGGGTTAGGAAGGGTCGTAGTCTCAGAAAAGGTTACTCAGTTGAGAAGCGTACTCCACCGGTTTCATAACCTCAAAGTCGAAATCGTAGTAAGGAAGGTTTCTTATGGGTCCCTACTAGAGAATCTTACCTGACCGACCTAGAGGAACGTCAGGTTCCCTGAGAGTTCTCAGAAGAGGTTGTGGTGTGAAGTTTTCGTAGTTAAGAAGCCCCGAGTCGGAAGAAGTGTCACGTTGAGAGTGTAGGTATGTACTGGTGTCCTTTTTGATATCGGAACTGATCTACCTGGAAACAACCGTTTCATTACAGAGACGAAAAGTTATATGATAGATCCAACCAGTATCGAAAGGAAGGTCCCTCATTCGCAGAAAATTAAAGTACCGACGTCAGTGGTAGATGTCACTAAAACCTCGGGGTGTTTTATTTCAGACGGTGACAAAGGTGACAAAGGGGTAGATAAACGGTTCTTCACTACCTTGGTCTACGGTATTAGAAACAAAAGACTTACAACTCAAATTCCGGTTGAAAAAGTGAGAGGAGAAAGTGAAAGTAGTTCTCCGAGAAATCAAAGAGAAGTGAAAGACGGTATTCCCACCACAGTAGACGTATAGACTCCAATGACTATAAAGAGGGCCGTTAGAACTAAGGTCGAACACGAAGAAGGTCGGGTCGGAAAGAGTACTACATGAGACGTATCTTCAATTTATTCGTCCCACTGTTATACGTCGGAACTGCATGAGGAAAAGGACAAACCTTGGTCAGACAACAAGGTACAGGTCAAGATAGTAAACCATATATCTATCTATTTACTTGTTTATATACATCTATATATTTGTATATATTTATAAAATAAAATATCGAGAGCTTAAGGTAAAACAAGAGAAAGTATGGAATATAACAAGACAACTTTATTCTTTAGACAAAGAAATGACTTTCGTATAAAGTAAAATGAAGTGACTCATAGTAGTAATTCTCGAGAAATTTATAGAAAAGAATATAAGTTATAAGTTTACAAACCAGGTAGTGTCCCAAACAGTGATTTTCCTCTTTTCCTTTCTATATGATTAAACTTACCTCTCAAGGTTTCTTATTGTTCCTCTCTATTCTTTCGGAAGGAGTACCTAGTTACGTTTCTTTATCTCCTTTTGTCATCTTACCCTTCCTGATCTGTAGAGAAGTTCTTTTAATCTATGGTTCCCTTGTAAAGTACGTTTCTATCCGAGTTATTTCCTGTCTTTGATATACCTGGATTGTCTTCGTCTTCTACAATTGTTCTCCACCCTTCTTATGTGTCTTCTTGACATGTTTTTCCTAGAAGTGCTGGATCCATTAGTATTACCACACTAGTGATGGGATCTCGGTCTGTAGGACCTCACACTTCAGTTCACCCGGAATCCTTCGTAGTGATGCTTGTTTCGATCACCTCTACTACCTTAAGGTCAACTCGATAAAGTTTAGGGTTTTCTACTACGACACTTTCATGATGTGAGTCATACAGTCGTTTAAACCTTTTGAGTCGTCACCGGTGTCCTGACCTTTTCCAGTCAAAAGTAAGGTTAGGGTTTCTTTCCCTTACGGTTTCTTACGAGCTTGATGGTGTGTTAACATGAGTAGAGTGTAAGATCATTTCATTAGGAGTTCTCAGAGGTTCGGTCCGAAGTCGTTATACACTTGACACTTGAAGGTCTACAAGTTGGACCAAAATCTTTTCCGTCTTCTTAGTCTCTAGTTTAACGGTTGTAGGTGACCTAGTAACTTTTACGTTCTCTCAAGGTCTTTTTGTAGATAAAGACGAATAACTGATACAGTTTCGGAGACTAACACACCTAGTGTTATTTGACACCTTTTAAGACTTTCTCTACCCTTATGGTGTGGTGGACTGGACGGAAAACTCTTTGGATATACGTCCAGTCCATCGGTATCAATCTTGACCTGTACCTTTTTGTCTGACCAAGGTTTGTCCTTTTCCTCATGAAGTTCCGACATATAACAATGGGACGAATAAATTGAAGACACGTCTCATTTAGTACTCTTTGAGACTCGACCTTCTTTGTGTTCGACCTTAGTTTTACGACCCTCTATATAGTTATTGGAGTATATAGGTCTACTGTGGTGGGAATACCGTCTTTCACTTCTCCTTGATTTCTCGGAAACCTCCTTTCACTTTCTCCTCTCACTTTTTTAACCGAATTTCGAGTTGTAAGTCTTTTGTTTCTAGTACCGTAGACCAGGGTAGTGAAGTACCCTTTATCTACCCCTTTGTCACCTTTGTCACAGTCTGAAATAAAACACCCCGAGGTTTTAGAGACGTCTACCACTAACGTCGGTACTTTAATTTTCTACGAATGAGGAACCTTCCTTTCAATACTGGTTGGATCTGTCATATAATTTTTCGTCTCTATAATGAAACAGTTGTTCAGATCAACTGTTTCAGTTCAGATCAACAGATCAGTTCCGATACCAAAAAGGTCACCAGTACATACCTACACTCTCAACCTGATATTAAGTTCGACTCACGGTTTCTAATTTACGAAAACTTGACATCACAACCTCTTCTGAGAACTCTCAGGGAACCTGTCGTTCCTCTAGGTCGGTCAGGTAGGATTTCCTCTAGTCAGGACTCACAAGTAACCTTCCTGACTACAACTTCGACTTTGAGGTTATGAAACCGGTGGAGTACACTTCTCGACTGAGTAAACCTTTACAGGGACTACGACCCCTTCTACCCTTCAACCTCGTCTTCAACTGCTGTCTCCTACTCTACCAACCTACCGTAGTACCTGAGTTACCTGCACTCAGACTCACTTGAGACCGTCAACCACTACCTGTCCCTCCGGACCGCACGACACCAAGTACCCCAGTGTCTCAGTCTGTACTGACTTACCGACTTGACTTAACTTAACTTGAAGTTTATCTAATTAAGGTAAGAAAGTAAGGAAGAGAGAAAAAAAACACACATGGAAAATAAAGATATAAAATATGAGATAAAATCTGTAACCCTTTTTATAAGACATCTTCAAAGTATAAGGGAAATATAATAAACTTCTCCTACTGAAAACTTTTACATTCGTTAGGGTAATTAAACTGACTGGAGTTTGACATTAAAAACGAAAGGGACTCTTCTTACCTTAACTTTAGAGTTCAAATCAAGAAATTTCTGAATCGTCGACCACACAATCCCAAGATGGGACACACACATACTAAGTCCACAGTCAGTTTCTAAATTTGTTACAAAGATTCATCTTTCACCACGAATGAGTTCTAAGAGGTTGTGCCGGGTAACGGTAAGTAAGGACCACGAAGTCAAGTCAAGTCAAATCAGCGAACCAGTACAGGTCGAGAAACACTGGTGCACCTCACGTCGTACGGTCCGAAGGGACAGGTAGTAGTCAGAGTCTCGGATGACTTTGAGTACAGGTAGTTCAACCACTACGGTAGGTTGGTAGAGTAGGACAAAAGGTGAGGAAGAGGACGGGAGTTAGAAGGGGTCGTAGACCCATAAAAGGTAACTCAGTCAAGAAGCGTAGTCCACCGGTTTCATAACCTTGAAGTCGATATCGTAGTCAGGAAGATTACTTATAAGTCCCAACTAGAGGAAATCCTACCTGACCAAACTAGAGGAACATCAGGTTCGCTGAGAATTCTCAGAAGAGGTTGTGATACTAAGTTTTCGTAGTCAAGAAGCCGTAAGTTGAAGTGACGGTAATTTAGTAATTTCACTAACAAATTTTAGTGTTCGATATATTATAGAACGGAGAATCATTCATGAACGTTACCAAGAGACGATACGTTTTATATATTAGAATTAATAATATAACTATACGTCATAATTAGTGTCACAATGGGGTTAAATGAAGAGGTCTACTAGGATAGTATATGCAATAGAGTTTATAGAGATAAAATACAAATATGAGAAAACTAGAATTTTAGTAGTAGTATAGGGTCACTCTTGAGAAAACGCACTGAAGAACAGGTGGGTGGGGGGTCATCTCACTGTCAAAAGAACACCGGTAAACAAACATACAAACAAAAAGTTTAAAAGGACTGGATTGTTAACAAATTTTATCCGTAAATTCCAAAAATTTGATTATGATCCTAAAAATTTTATCTATAAAGATTTTAATAATTTATAGTGAGTTCGATATGACTCATTTACCTGTCAATATTTTTGAAGTAAAGAAGAAAAGTCTTTGTACAGTTACACCAAAAAAAAAAAAAAAACCTTTGTACAGTTACCTAACAAAAATCAGAACAATAGACACTAGAACCAACCTTCAACTCGGTGTTGAATTATAAATACCCATTTTCTTTAAACTGGTTTGTTTCTGGAATCTCTACAGACCCCTGGTCATCCTAAACTCATACCAACAAATAATCTTTGGGACCATTATCTTAAACGTAATATTTTTCTACTCAGGAAATTCTCGTGTACGGAAGATTTGTACCATTAGAATCCCTATAACGAAACNGAATTATAAATGCCCATTTTCTTTAAACTGGTTTGTTTCTGGAATCTCTACAGACCCCTGGTCATCCTAAACTCATACCAACAAATAATCTTTGGGACCATTATCTTAAACGTAATATTTTTCTACTCAGGAAATTCTCGTGTACGGAAGATTTGTACCATTAGAATCCCTATAACGAAACACTCACAGAGTCACTATGTCTTAACTCTTAGTATTTTAAAAACGAAGGTCCCTAAATGTGTCCAAAATACCTCAAAAGTCGAAGATTCTGAACCTTTTGATAGAAATTTTAATCTTAGATTTTAATACTAACGTGTTATCCACGTTTTCACTCATAAACAAAGTACACATTTTTCTTTGGTACTGTTTAAAACTTAAAATGTTTCGACTCTTTATAGTGTCTATAATGTTTTAGTTCGGTTGTCGTCTTGTAAAAATAATCGAATAGAAGACCGTGTTCAAATATTATACGAAAAAGAGGTAAAACCCGACTTATAAAGATTATCAAAGAAGTAATCTTTATTAAAGTATTAAAAGACGTCACTTTTATTTTTCGATTGGGTATCAAAGGAAATCATACAAACTAGTTGTTAAAAACAAACAAACGAAGTACAAAATCTTTTAAGGAAAGTCTAAATGGATAACAAGTACCAAGATAGTAAATTAAAATTACGACACCAGTTTTACCCTTTTTTTGAGTACGTAACAAAAATCTCTAACGGAGTATTTCCATGACAATGTCTATATGTCGGATGTTTGTGTCCCTAAGTCTATGTAAAGTAAAACACTACTAGAGTGAGTCTTGTCTTTCTTTTTTAAATGTCGTAAATATTAATATATGTGACACAAGAGCTAATGTATTGACTGTCTTATCTTTAAAACAAGACTCATACGTAAGTCTTCTTTTTTTTAGAAACCGAATGTCAAAATTTACAAATGACAAACTTTGTTCAAGAGTATCCAAACATAAGAAGTTTGGAACACGTGAACACCGATTTATAAAATCCATAACATTCTGTATAAGTGTATTTCTATCTAGGAGACCTGACTTGAAATACTATATTTCGTACTACCCTATTTTTTACTTTATATCTTTATAGGTACCTTCGGAAAGTCTTTGCCCTGTGACTATGGATCTGTTCTTGTATATAGGATAATCTGATTTAGACTTATTTAAGTACTGAGTCTATAGAAAATCAGTCCAGAAGCTCTTTGGGTGTCAGTGGAATCACGAAGTCTCGATACCCCTCTGTTGTCACCCTCTTACATGACTCTTTACCATGGTTAATGTTATATTTAAAGAAAACGTTATAAATATTTATCTTTACTAGTGTATTTTTCAAACCGGACTTTGAATTCAAAGAAATCTAGGTGACATTTAGGTGGAGAAGAACAAAATAGAAAAACAAGATTACTCAAAAGTTAGACTACTCCCTTTGGTTTTATTGTGAGTCATATACGAGTAATTTCAGACACATTTTTTTTAATACTTTAGTACGTTAGTCCAAAATAACTAACACTAAAATGTAAGTCGTACAAAATATAAAAAAAGAGATGTACGATTCTATCTATCCAATTCTCTTTACAAAAAGAGTAAATGAGAGGTTTTGTTATAAAATTGTCAATAGTCTTAGTGTTCGTTTATACACTTATAGGGCAGTATTCCGAGACCTACAGTTGCATAAAGACGAAAAACTGATTCTTGTTACTCTCTTCCGTCCTTTCTCTCGAATCAAAGTAAAAGAGACAGAGACAAATAGTGAACAGAGTGGGTAGTAAGACATGAGTACAGACAAATATTCGAAATCGGGTTTATCCCTCTGCCGTGTCTCTTTCTTATGACTACCGTCGACGTCTACACTAAATTAGATTTGGGAGCGGTGCCAAGGCACAAGGTTACACATGGGTGTAGTGTAGAACACGTCTCACAACGGACAATCCAACCCTATTCGAGACACACAAAATGGGTAAAGAAGTTGAATTGAGGTACAACTCGTGTATTCGGAGGGATGAATCTGCAAACTAGTTTCGAGAATGAATGATCCCTTGCCTTACTGAGGGTGACCCCATATCATCGGTGTTTCTAACGACGATTTAGTGGTGGCAAAAGTGGTTTAGTGGAAGGTCTATGGTAGAGAGGTCTTCTATAATTCGTTCCTTCGTTTTACTCAGTCACATAGAGTAACCCCCGGTCCAGTGACCCGGACTACACCACTTGACTTAAATAAAATACAGTTCAGACCTCTGGAAACCTTCTGTAACGAAACTTCCCTCGACAATAGTATTTAGGTCTGAACAACTCATATTTTTACAAAAGGGGAATATCACTTACTAAGACAATGTACATTTGTGACCATACTTTACTGAGTTTAATGTGAAAAACAAAAAAACCTACGAAAAATTTTCGCGTTAATTAACGTTAAGTCTTTCAAAATTTTACGTATGTAAACTCACAATTTCGAATTGACATTAGTCGGTCGAACTGAGTCTCCGGTTAAAAATTTACATTTTCGAATTTCTTTTACCAATTATTGTAAACCTAAAATATATGGGTATAATGTTTTATGACATATATATTAATTTTTAATCCTGTGGTAAGGTTTTTAGTAAATTTTACTATTAGCCAAAACCTCTGGTTATAACATTGAGTGAGTACTTTCAAACCAAAGTCATTAGTAGACACAAGTTTATAATTCCCTAATGTACAGAAAAAGACGGAATCGTCTAATCACTGATAAGAGAGACTTACTTTTCTACGAAACATAATTTACCTATGAATGAACCTACCCAATAAGTCATGTATTTTTACCGCGTAAATCATATTTCCGTTACTTTGTCCTTACACTGGGAGACTAACACTTGTAATATTATAATTTTAATGACATTTTAAGAATTTTCTCTTTCACTCTTTTCCGTCTATCCCGTACCATGAAAGAGTGATAATATAAACTTGAAAAAACTCAGAGTCTAAAGAGTAGAAATTTAAGTGTATTATGAATAAAGTGACCCAATCATCCTTCTAATAAATTTACTCTTACGTACGTTTCACAAGTTTGTGATAAACCTTTATTTTTTTGTGAGTTTTTATTACTGAAAAAGTATCGAAACGTTTTTACTAAAAGAATTCCCGATGAAGTCACAGAACATAAAATGACTTATTGATGTTTTTAACACACATTTAATCAATGAAAGTTTCGTACTTTCTTAATAAAGGTAAAGAGAAGGTTTCACAGGAATGTGTGTGTGTCTGTGTGTGTGTGCTATAGTTTTGTAAATTTTAAGGAGGAGTCAAAATAGTCCCAACAGTAACAGAATTAGGTAAGAATGGAACTATAGACGAAGTCAGTAAATTTTGTGTAAACAAAACCTGATGATTAAAATAAACTTCACTTTATTTTCGTGTTGACGTTACTCGAACATCACTTTTTATATGTATCTTAAGTTCTTAGTATGTACCAAACAACAACAAGTCACTGATTCACCGAATTGAGAAACGCTAGGATCCCTGACGTTCGGCGGTCTAAGGAGACAGGAGGTGATAGAGGGTCTCAAACGAGTCTAAGAACAGGTGACTCAACCACTACTATAGACTAGTAGGGACGGAGGAAGAGGAAAACGGAAGTTAGTAAGGGTCGTAGTCCCAGAAAAGATTACGCAGTCAAGAAACGTAGTCCACCGATTTCATAACCTCAAAGTCGAATAGTAGTCAATTAGTAAGTCGTTATGTACTTGGTACTTGAAGGTCTACAAGTTCGACCAAAATCTTTACCGTCTCCTTGGTCTCTAGTTTAACAACTGTAGACGACCTAGTAGTTTTTTCGTTCTTTCAAGGTCTTTTTGTAGATAAAGACGAAATAACTGATACGGTTTCGGAAACTGACACACCTAGTGTTATTTGACCTTTTAAGACTTTCTCTACCCTTATGGTCTGGTGGACTGGACGGAGAACTCTTTGGATACACGTCCAATCCTTCGTTGTCAATCTTGACCTGTACTTTGTTGTCTGACCAAGGTTTATCCTTTTCCTCATACAGTTCCGACATATAATAGTGGGAAGAATAAATTGAATATACGTCTCATGTAGCACTCTTTGTGACCCGACCTCCTTCGTGTTCGACCTTGGTTCTAACGGCCCTCTTTATAGTTATTGGAGTCTATACGTCTACTGTGGTGGGAATACCGTCTCCCACTTCTTCTTGATTTTTCGGAGAACTACTCTCACTTTCTCCTCTCACTTTTTCAACCGAATTTCGAGTTGTAAGTCTTTTGATTCTAGTACCGAAAACCAGGGTAGTGAAGTATCCTTTATCTACCCCTATGTCACCTTTGTCACCGTCTGAAATAAAAAACCCCGAGGTTTTACTGATGTCTACCACTAACGTCGGTACTTTAATTTTCTACGAATGAGAAACCTTTCTTTCAAAACTGGTTGGAGTCAAGTCAAGTCAGTGAGTCAACACAGGCTGAGAAACACTGGGGTACTTAGTGTCGTGCGGTCCGGAGAGAACAGGTAGTGGTTGAGGTCTCAAGTGAGTCTGAGTACCGGTAGTTCACTCACTACGGTAGGTCAGTAGAGTAGGAGACAGTAGGGGAAGAGGAGGACGGGAGTTAGGGAGGATCGTAGTCAGAAAAGGTTACTCAGTTGAGAAACGTACTCCACCGGTTTCATGACCTCAAAGTCGAAATCGTAGTCAGGAAGGTTTCTTTAGGGTCCCTAATAGAGGAAGTCTTACCTGACCAACCTAGAGGAACGTCAGGTTCCCTGAGAGTTCTCAGAAGAGGTTGTGGTGTCAAGTTTTCGTAGTTAAGAAGCCCCGAGTCGGAAGAAGTGTCAGGTTGAGAGTGTAGGTATGTACTGGTGTCCTTGTTGGTATCGGAACTGATCTACCTGGAAACAACCGTTTCATTACAGAGACGAAAAGTTATATGATAGTTCCAACCAGTATTGAAAGGAAGGTTCCTCGTTCACAGAAAATTAAAGTACCGGAGTCAGTGGTAGACGTCACTAAAACCTCGGGGGTTTTTATTTCAGACTGTGACAAAGGTGACAAAGGGGTAGATAAAGGGTACTTCACTACCTTGGTCTACGGTATTAGAAACAAAAGACTTACAACTCGAAATTCGGTTGAAAAAGTGAGAGGAGAAAGTGAGAGTAGTTCTCCGAGAAATCAAGGAGAAGTGAAAGACGGTATTCCCACCACAGTAGACGTATAGACTCCAATAACTATAAAGAAGGTCGTTAGAACCAAGGTCGAACACGAAGAAGGTCGGGTCGTAAAGAGTACTACATGAGACGTGTCTTCAATTCATTCGTCCCACTGTTATATGTCGGAACTGCATGAGAAAAAGGATAAACCTTGGTCAGACAAAAAGGTACAGGTCAAGATTGACAACGAAGGATTGGACGTATATCTATCGTATAATTTTTCGTCTCTGTAATGAAACAGTTGTTTCCAGACAGATCAGTTACGATACCAAAAAGGTCACCAGTACATACCTACACTCTCAACCTGACACTCTTTCGACTCACGGTTTCTTAACTACGAAAACTTGACACCACAACCTCTTCTGAGAACTCTCAGGGAACCTGACGTTCCTCTAGGTTGGTCAGGTAGGATTCCCTCTAGTCAGGACCCACAAGTAACCTTCCTGTCTACAACTTCGACTTTGAGGTTGTGTAACCGGTGAACTACGCTTCTCGACTGAATAACCTTTTCTCAGACTACGACCCTCCCTAACTCCCGTCCTCCTCTTCCCCTGCGTCTTCTACTCTACCGACCTACCATAGTGGTTGAGTTACCTGTACCCAAACCCACCTGAGATCCTCAACCACTATCTGTCCCTCCGGACCGCGGACCGTATGACGCCAACCAAGTACCCTAGTGTTTCCAACCTGTACTGACTCGCTGACTTGACTTGACTTAGTAAGTCGTAGTTACTTATAAGTCCTAACTAAAGGAAATCCTAACTGAATAAACCAGAAGAACGTGAGGTTCCTTGATAGCTCTCAGAAGAGATCGTGGTGTTAAGTTTTCGTAGTTAAGAAACCGGGAGTCGGAAGAAATACCAGGTTGAGAGTATAGACATGTACTGATGATCTTTTTGGTATCGAAACTAATACACCTGGAAACAACCGTTTTACTACGTAGAGGAAAAATCATACGACACCTCCAAAAAAGTATCGAAAGAAAGGTTCCTCCTTCACAGAAAATTAAAGTCCCGACGTCAGTGACAGACATCACTAGAACCTCGGGTACTTTTATTTTAGCACCGTATTATTCACCCTTTAGAAGGAAACTGAATAGTTAATCTTTATACACAATACATTGTTCTTTATATCAGTATCGAAAAGTTACCCTTTTATAACGTACTTCCACTGTTGAATGTCTCAACGTAAAAGTAGAGAGTCCGAAATTCGTGCATATTCAACTTTGACTCGTGTTCCTCATGGTACCCCTTTTTTATCACTAGTTCTCACAATCACGGTGGCAGGTCTACAAACGAAGAGGGCGAGTGACAGACAAACTGAAACAACGACAATAACAAATGAGTGATTCAACAAAAACTGGGGAAACGTTGGACACCTGACACAGGCGGTCTAAGGAGACAGGTACCCTAAAAGGTCCGTTCATAAGACCTCACTCAACGGTAAAGGTCCCCTAGAAACCCTTTTAGATTAATTAAAGAGGAACGAAAGTAAAGGAGAAGGGAATTTCCCAACAAATTTCTAATTTACTCTACAACTACATTTCTATAATTTTATTCTGACTGACGATTGAATTTAAATCGACAAAAAGAAGTTCAATACTAAAATAGTGAAGTACATTTTTTCACGTTTAACCGACAGAAATTGTGCATTTATGAGTTTGTTGTTTGGTTATTTCTTTTATCCACGTCGATAAATTTAATATTTTATACTAAGAGGTGCTTAAACAAGACAATCTTATTTGACTAAAAAAAATGAAATTTAAGTTCTGTTTCTTCATCTTTCTCTTTTTCATTCTCTCTCAAAATTTGAATTGTAAAATCCACACACTGACGTTGAGATTAATTGACACTTTATCATTTCCCGTTTTGATTGCATCTAATAATTTATTTGCAAATTGATACTAAATCTAAGTTATTTTGTTAATACATGTAATTGAATATTAACTAGTAATAATTTACATATTAATCACTCTAACTTATTGGTTCCTTTTCTATTTTCAGATGGAAATTAGATAATAAGTAAAGGTTATATATTTTAAGATTATTAGTAACCGTATATTATATTAATACTTAAATATTTATTCCAATGAATTTTCTACTTAAAATTTAGGAATACGTACAATAGATTAATAATGTTTAAACTAATACCTATTTATCGATTTGATATTATACCGTAAACTCATTTCGAAAAGACTTACAATTAGAGTTCGACAAGCTAAAATATCACGAACTCGTCGACTAATCTCTTATTCTGTTTCAATATTTATTATCTAATACTGATTTAAACTCAATGGTGCGTGTTTCCATTTTTGAAACCTTTTTGTTCTAAATATCATTCTGACTTTATCAGAATTCTTTAATTTAATAGAAAACAAAAATGTTTTCGGGGACTACTTAATGAGGAAAATTATACTCGTTGGAGAAGGGATATTAATTTGACTACTACAAAGGACAGTGTTAATACGGATGTTCATTCCGTTGTACTGGACACTACGTTGGCTGTGGTATCGTTTACATCTCTGTTAAAGTCATAGAGGACGAGTAGTTTCCCGATGTCTTTTATGTACGTGAAAGGAGAAACCATGACTTTGAGAATAATGAATCATAGGTTTCTTTTGAAAATTCCTTGATGTTAATTTCTCTTTTTAACGTGTAACTAAAATCAATAAAAATAAGATTTATAATCTAGAAAAAAAAGGTTCGTATCTTTCTTTAAAATTTTAACAAAATCCACCCATTAATTAAGTATCACTTTTAGATATCATACTAATCCCTATTATGTAACTCTTTTAAGGGTGAGTACTGTATCATTTAGATAGTCAATGAGTTTCCTTTCACCTATCCAGTCAAAGTCGGACCAATTCCTCGAGTGAGTTGATGTATTTTGTTACGTTTCCCGAAGGAACCCTCTTCACCCTCTTTCACACTTTAGATGGAAGGGACCGGACAAGGGAGTTGACTGTCACATTATCGTCGATAGTGTATATAACAACACTCGTCGTTTAGGTTAGTTAGTACACAGATTTCCAGGATCGTGTTAAGAACCGTGTACGGAAAAATTCCATCCTTTTAGTGATAACACTAATAGGGAAGAGGATGGGAAGTATAAAACTCTGATACGAATGATTCTACCTATTGCACCCTCCTTTTCTCTGTAGACAAAAAGGATGAGGACTAGATAGTCAAAATTATATAAGACAAAGGTGGGAACAAAGACGTACTCCGTTGGAAATGTCTTGACAAACTCCGTGAACGGTGGAAATATATGTAATGTACACTCAATGTCTCAAATATACCGACGGAATTCTGATGAAAACCGTCCTTCCCTACTAGTAGAACGTATAATGATTTTATCAGTTGTAATTCCTCTGTACCTTTTGATCTGTAACAGAGGACTGGAATTATTCTCTAAAACAAAATCATCTTTCACAAAAGACGTATATATGGTTGATCTCAAAACGAATAAAAGACTTTAATCATATTTACTTTAAAATCTCACTCGTAAGAAAAGACAAGTTAAATAAAATGAGTCATAAATATATAAAGGTTACGACATGATTGAATGACTTTAAAACATTGCAGAACGAAACACCATCTTGTAAAACAAAAACAGGAAGTAATACTAGGACAAATTAAAAAGTACAGTCATATGTAAAAAATTAGGTAAATGTTCAAAATAAAGGGAGAGTTGGAGGTGTGTGTGGAAGATCCTAAATCCTTCAGATTTAGTCTGTATCCTACAGGGGTTTAACGTATACTAAAAAATTTACTTATCTAAGATTGAAAATAGTTTATGAAACAACGTAAAAACTCACTGGTAGACTATTATCACCCCGAAGGGACCATTGAGTCGACCATTTCTTAGGCGGACGTTACGTTCTCTACGACCAAGTTAAGGACCCAACCCTTCAAGGGGACCTCTTCCCTATCCGATGGGTGAGGTCATAAGACCCCGAAGGGACCACCGAGTCTATCAATTCTTAGGTGGACACTTTTTTTTTTTTTTTTCTTAGGTGGACATTACGTTCTGTATGGCCCCAAGTTAGGGACCTAACCCTTGTAGGCGACTTTTTCTCTTGACGATGGATTAGGTCATAAGACCGGTAGAGGTAGCTGTCTCCTCGTCCGATGTCAGGTATCGTAGTGTTTCTCAGACTGTGTTGATGCACTGATAGTAAGTAAATACTATTATAAATAAAAAAAATTGTAGTACAAGTCCAGTCAACATGACTGATCAAAATTTGACAATTTGGTTAGACCACTAGGTTCTTTTACGAGTTGAGAACCAAAATATATAAACAGAGGATACATATCGACCCAAATAAAATGGTTAAAAACAAACAAACAAAATAACTTACATAAAATACTACTAAGTAATCCTCGAAAAAGGTAAAACTTTACGGGAACAGTCCAAACTTTTGTCTCAATACTATCAGAGCAATAAATTCAATTTCTTACAAAGGAGTGAAAATGTGAGGCTTTTTAAAACACTTTCTGATCACAACAAAGAAAGAATCTTCCTTAAATACATTCACGTTAATGATGTAGTTTTATACGTATGAAAGTCAACACTATACATAGTGTTTTACCTAGAGGTATGTATGCCATCGTTAAATGGATGAATTTCAACAGTAATCTGACGCATATCAGTTGACCTACTATTGTCAAGGATCGGAAATTGACTTCGTATTTCAAAGTCATAAACTTAAACCTAAATTTTTAATGGTCATTATAATTTTAAGAGAAAATTTAGTTAATTGGTAATCATATAAAATAAAGAACGTAAGATAGATACAATAAACGGACAAAGACGAGACACCCTCTCGAGTAATAAAAAACTGACCAATTATTCATTTGATTTACCTGTATTCAAATTCGTTTGAGGTCCTCTATCAATTCCTGTTCCTTCGTACCACACGACGTCAGGTAGCCCAACGTCTCACTCTGTGCTGACTCACTGGATTATTGTTGTTGTTTATTTATTGGAAATCTAAGATATATATTTATATTTAATATATATTATACGTATGTAAATATATCATCTTACTTATCAAGATTACGATAGTATTTACCTTTAAATAAAAGGTCATAAATTTTTTAAATCATAATCAATTAATGATCTTATGTATTTGTACATTTATTTTAATGGACTTCTTTTTAATAATATAAATAACTAATTAGATTTAAAGAAGCCTAAAAAAGATACGGGAAAAATAATGTGTAATCAAGGGGTATAAACGAACTATATGAAGTCCCAACAAAAAAGGTACCACGTTTTACAAATGAGAACTTGATAATGACTTCATACTCTCAAACTATTGTAAAATCATACGAAATTCTTTACAAGTCAAATCAAGTCAGCGAGTCAGTACAGGCTGAGAGACACTGGGGTACTTAGTGTCGTGCGGTCCGAAGGGACAGGTAGTGGTAGAGGGCCTCAAATTGTTTGAGTACAGGTAACTCAGCCACTACGGTAGGTCGGTAGAGTAGGAGACAACAGGGGAAGAGGACGACGGGTGTTAGGGAGGGTCGTAGTCTCAGAAAACGTTACTCAGTTGAGAAACGTACTCCACCGGTTTCATGACCTCAAAGTCGAAATCGTGGTAAGGAAGGTTTCTTTAGGGTCCTGACTAGAGGAAGTCTTACCTGACCAACCTAGAGAAACGGCAGGTTCCCTGAGAGTTCTCAGAAGACGTTGCGGTGTCAGTTTTCGTAGTTAAGAAACCATGAGCCGGAAGAAGTGTCGGGTTGAGAACGTAGGTATGTACTGGTGTCCTTTTTGGTATCGGAACTGATCTGCCTGGAATCAGTCGTTTCAGTACAGAGCCGAAAACTTATACGACAGATCCAACCAATATTGAAAAGAAGGTTCCTCATTCGTAGAAAATTAAAGTACCGACGTCAGTGGTAGACGTCACTAAAACCTCGGGTTTTCTTATTTCAGACTGTGACAAAGGTGACAAAGGGGTAGATAAAGGGTACTTCACCCTGGTCTACGGTACTAGAAGTAAAAGACTTACAACTCGAAATTCGGTTGAAAAAGTGAGAGGAGAAAGTGTAAGTAGTTCTCCGAAAAATCAAGGAGAAGTGAAAGACGGTATTCCCACCACAGTAGACGTATACACTCCAATAACTATAAATAAGGTCGTTAGAACTAAGGTCGAACACGAAGAAGGTCGGGTCGCAAAGAGTACTACATGAGACGTATCTTCAATTGATTCGTCCTACTGTTATATGTCGGAACTGCATGAGGAAAAGGATAGACCTTGGTCAGACAACAAGGTACAGGTCAAGATTGACAACGAAGGACTGGACGTATATCCAAAGAGTTCTCCGTCCAGTCCACCAGACCATAAGGGTAGAGAAAGTCTTAAAAGGTGTCAAATAACGCTAGATGTGTCAGTTTCCGAAACCGTATCAGTTATTTCCTCTTTATCTACAAAAGACCTTGAGAGAATGAAAAAGGTGTCAGGTCGCCTACAACCGTTAAACTAGAGACCAAGGAGACGGTAAAGATTTTGGTCGAACTTGTAGACCTTCAAGTACCTAGTGCATAACGACTTAGGACCGAACCTCTTAAAACTCGCAATGAAATGACCGTACACTCTACTCACGTTTCACGATCAAATAGAAAAAAAGTTATTTGACGACGTATAAAAAGTAATAAATAAGTAGACTTTCTTGAAGTCTAAACAAAACAGGTACATAGGTTTCAAAAGTTAATCTTAAAATTGACGTTAAAATAACTTTATTAATCCCTACATTTCCGAATAAAAGAAAATACACCATTAGCTTTCAATAATTCAAAAGGAAATAAAAGAATTACTTTTATAGGGAAATGGGATACGAAAGAAACATCTATGAAATGTTCTAAACATCAATTTATGAAATAAGTACATGAGAAAGATTTAATAATTACATAAGTTATAATTCTTTAAATATAAGACACATATCAAAACCAGTTTTATCAAAAAACCAGTCAAATCGGGACAGACGTCTACATTCAAATTATAGGATAACTAAACAATCTATTAACTTTTAAAAAGAAATTTACCAATCTTGCAATTTTAAAAACCAGATCTTATTTCAATGGTACAAAATGAAAAGAAATAAAGATTATACAAGTAGGTTTGAAAGAATACATTAAATATGAAACACTACTTTAAACCCTGGTACCGAAGATCTTATCTGTCTGGGTTCAAACTTATAGTGATAACTTAAATAATCAATGGACTATGTCCTTTTTATTGACTATAGGTTGCAGTCCAAAAAAAAAAAAAACCAACAAACTAAAAAGTACCCAGTTTATTTATATTATCTTTATTATGGAGTTCATCAATACTTGCAATAGAACTTTTGGGTACATTTTTGAGTACTTATTCGGAAGTCCGTTAGAATCAGTAATAAAAATATCTCATCATTCTTTTTAATTATATATAATTCAGTTGAATACAAAAGATACATAGTACAGAAGTAAAACGATATAAAAACTTTATAGATTTTACACATGGGTGTAGAGGGTCTTATTCAAACAGAGTCTAGTAAAAGAAGCATAAAGACTATCATTTCAACGGAAAAACAACACACGCAAACCGTACACTACCAGATAACGAAGATAACGGTAACATTATTTTACCGTGGAACAGTTACATTTATCCGTTTGGAACAAAAGACCTATTACCGAGGACTATTACAGTAGAAACATTATTATGACACCTCGAGGAATAAAAGACAAATGTAAAAGAAGATTTGAAACGAGTAAATTTTTGAAAAAAAAGGAAAAAGTTTACACAAAAGACACACTCAGGACATGTTTCGTAAATCAAAAATCAAAATAGAAAAATAAACAAAACTTACCCAATAATCTCGAAAAGAAGTATTACGATCATAAAATAAATAATAATGGCGACATTATAAGAGAATATACAATTGATAAAAGAATGACATGAAAATTGAAACGGAAGATCAGAAAACCTCTTTTATTCAACTCAAAAAAATTAGTAATAAAAATAAATAAATAAAAAATTTTAAATTTAAATAAATAAAATTAACCTCCAATTAATGAAATGTTATAACATAACCAAAACGGTATGTAGTTGTACTTAGACGGTACCCACATGTACATATTAGTAATAAAAATTACCCTTCAAAGAAGTTGAAAGAAACTAGAAGTGAGGGGGTACAGTCATAAAAGTTCTATTAGTAGAATATGATTAAAACAGATACTAATGATTCGAATGGTTCTTACAATCAAGTATAAAAAGATTTATATTTTCAATTTTATACAAGAAGATTACTTTTACTTTTTAATCTACATAGGAAAAGGAGTGATTGTGAGAATAAAATAACAAAGAAAAAGGAATTTTTACACGGAAACAAAGGTAAAACATAATGAATCAACAAAATACCGGGTATTATAAAAATTTTGTTATTGGAGACTACAATCTTGAACTATAACATTAGTATAAATTGTAACAAGGAACGATAAGAAACCTTGAGACGTAAGTGTACCTACACAGAAAGGAAAAGAGGAAACGCAAAACGAAGAGAAGAAAAGAGTCGATAAAAATTCCGAAGGAATCTGTTCGTGAAATGGAAGAACGTAAAGAAAAAGAACCCCTACCAAAACCATTGGTGGAGGACACTTTAAAATGTTTGGAGGTAGGTATCAAGAAGTCCGTGAGAATAGTCTAGATTAGGGTACTTAGATAAACAGTGAAGGTGACATATTAGCATTCCCTAATCTAAATCCAGTATAGACTTACCAGATCACTAAAAGGGATGAGAGAACTTAAATTTAGACTTAAAACGTTATCCTCAAGTACTAGACTCGGTGTTAGTCCAGGTCCAAACAAAAACAACTGACATATCTCGAAGAGGTATAAGTCGACGTTTCTTATATTAGTCAGACTAAAGTCATAACTGTACCACTCCAGGTACACATCTCAGTAGAGAAGACAACAACCTTCTCCCACAAACGATTCTGGTCACGTAAGACAACTGTCTTGAGACAATCGGAAATGGGACGAAGAAAAACATGAGGTTCAGGTTTGAACGGACAATGAGATCCATAGATAACTGAAGGATAAAAACGTAAGGTCAGAGGACACTACTTTTCCTGTAGAAAAAAAAAAACCACACTGAAGATCTTCCAGAACATCCAGAAGTATCTTGACGATTTGAAGTCGAAGAAGTCGTAATCACCAACCTCGTATTTGAACCTAATGAGACTTTGAATTACCACACAGAACCTTTACTTGTCTCTAGTAAGACAGTAAAAACTCTAACATGGATTCATGACGTAAAACCTGAGAACAACAGATACTCCCCATGAGATAAAGAAGATTCCCTAAGAACGGGTGTCATCATCTATATTACCAGTAGACTTAATTTTAGCGGGTAAGGTTAGGTAAAATCAAGTGACTAATGTTTTTACATCCATAAGTGAGAACTGTAGAGGACAAACTGGTGAAGGTTAAATGGAACTAAGTACCTAGATTGTAAGGTACAAGGATACGTTATCACAAGAAATGTCGTAGTCTGCAATGAAGGTAGTGGTCAGTGTAGGTGTCGAACCGTAACAAAAGAGAAACCAAGTCGGAGAAGTAAGAAAGACTTCGATAAGGTGACTAGAGGTCATCGTATAACTCGTGGATAGCTGGACCCCTCAAGTAGAGAGTCACAGTTTAGAAAGACGGAAAAGTATGATAAGTACTCCAAGAGTTCCGTTCTTATGACTTCATCAAACGATAATGGAAGAGGTCACCTGGTACAAAACAGTCTCTAGAGATGATACTGGGTAGACAGAACCTACCGGGATGTGCCGAACAGAGTATTAGTAACTAAATCTATTCCGACACTAGGTATACTAGTCAAACCAATCAAGAGACATTTTATTCTCCCTGGTTCCCTTATAAAGTACGGTTCTACCCGTGTTATTTCCTGTCTTTACCATACCTGGTTTGTCTTCGTCTTCTATAATTCTTCTCCACCGTTTTTATGTGTCTTCTTGATATGCTTTTTCCAAAATTACTGGTTCTATTGGTGTTACCACACTAATGAGTGGACCTCGGTCTATAGGACCTCACACTTCAGTTCACCCCGAATTCTTAATAGTGATACTTGTTTCGATCATCTTCACTACCTTATGGTCGACTCGATAAAGTTTAGGATTTTCTATTACGACAATTACACGACGTGATATATATTATCGTTTAAACCTTTAAGTCGTCACCGGTGTCCTGACCTTTTCCAGTCAAAAATAAGGTTAGGGTTTCTTTCCGTTACAGTTTCTTACAAGTTTGGTGGTGTGTTAACGAGAGATGAGTGTATGATCGTTTAATTTCGAGTTTTAAGATGTCCGATCCGAAGTTGTCATACACTTGGCACTTGAAGGTCTACAAGTTCCACCTAAATCTTTTCCGTCTCCTTGGTCTCTAGTTTAACGGTTGTCGGTAACCTAGTATCTTTTTCGTTCCTTTAAGGTCTTTTTTTTTTAATGAAGACGAAGTAACTGACACGATTTCTGAACAAACACACCTAGTGTTGTTTAACACCTTTTAAGAATTTCTCTACCCTTATGGTCCGTGGAATGAACGGAGGACTCTTTAGACATACGTCCATTCTTCGTTGTCAATTTTGACCTGTACCTTGTCACCTGACCAAGGTTTAACCCTTTCCTAATGTAGTTTCGCTATATGGTAGTGGCACGAATAAATTGAATATACGTCTCATTTAGTACTCTTTACGACCCGACCTACTTCGGGTTCGACCTTACTTCTAACGGCCCTCTTTATAGTTATTGGAGTCTATACGTCTACTGTGGTGGTAATACTGTCTTTCGCTTCTTCTTGATTTCTCGACCAACTACTTTCAGTATCTTCTCTCACTTTTTCGACCGAATTTTGAGTTGTAAGTTTTATGCTCCTACTACCGTAGACCAGGGTAGTGAAGTACCGTTTATCTACCCCCTTTTTACCTTTATCACTGTCTGAAATAAAAGTACCCGACGGTCTAGTGACGTCAACCACTGACGCCGGTACTTTAATTTTCTGTGAATAAGGAACCTTCTTTTCGATACTGATTTGATCTGTAGTATAATTTTTGGTCTCTGTAATGAAACGTTTGTTTCCAGGTAAACCAGTTTCGATACCAAAACGGTCCTCAGTACATACACTCTCAACCTGGTATTTCTTTCAACTTACGACTTCTTAACTACGAAAACTTGACACCACAACCTCTCCTGAGAACTCTCAGGGGACTTGAAGTTCTCCTAGGTTGGTCAGTAAGGATTTCCTTTAGTCAGGACTCATAAGTAACCTTCCTGACTACGATTTTCACTACGATGTTATGAAACCAGTGGACTACACTTTTTGACTGAGTAACCTTTTCCCTTTAGAGTAACTAAGACCCTTTCTAGTTTCGGTTCCTCTTCTTCCCCTACTCTCTCCTACTCTACCAACCTACCGTAGTGACTGAGTTACCTGTACGCAAACTCGTTCGAGACCCTCAACGACTACCTATCCCCTCGGACCACACGACGTCAGGCACCCCAGCGTTTCTCAGTCTGTGTTGACTCAGTGACTTGACATGACTGATTAGAAACGACAGTCATTAATTAATATACTTAATAGAAAACACTTAAACTATAATTTAAGGAGTACGATAAATGGAGAACGAAACTGTTCCTATAGAAGAGGTATACAATAAAGTTTCTACGTATGTATTTAAAACATAAAAAAGTAGAAAATGTGTAAACTTTAAGTATCATGTTTTACCCAATAAATCTTTACATGACATAATTTTTTTAAAGTGGAACATTTAAATGTCTGGACAAAGATCACAGAAAGTAGTGAGTTATGAAGTTTTAATAGGTTCAAATTGGATTAAATGTAAAATTTAATATAAACAAGTTGGTCTCTTACAAAGAATTGGATACTGATGTGAAAAAAGAAACTGTTATTTTTAAATAAACAAGAAAATATCGTAAACATTTACTGTACTAAACAATGAATATAGAGTCGAAAAGAAGTAAGAAGACACAAAAATAAAAATCAAAAAACGACGAGAAAGTAAAAAGATTCCTTACGGATTTTAAAAATCTTTGAAAAAGTAACAGTTAAAGAAGGAGGTACAAATAGAGACACAGATGAACGACAAAACTTCATGTAAGAGACTGATGAACAATCACATTGTATCACTACCCTCGTTCATTTGGTGTGAAGTTGAGTGTTTTTTGTCTACTACTAGTAAGAGGAGAAACCGACTTATATAAGGTCAAGGTAGTAGTTTGTGATCACTCACTTACCATCACTCAGAACCGTGAAACTCCTACTGTCCAGAAGGAATTCGTTTCATAGTACTACGGTCATCGGTATAAAAATTAGATAAAGTCATAGAACTTAAATCAGCGAAAAGTAAAGTATATGACATTATAAATTACCTAGTGAGTATCTTTAATCCTACCGATATAATATTTGTTTATTCACTTTATGAGTCTTCTCTCTACATTTATGGACGATAAATATTTCTTTACACTACTTGTTCATGTACAGTTTTCAATTCTGTTGATTCTATTTTATCTAGATAAGGAATTTCCAGGTTTAATGGTTTCGATTTAAACCTTCCTTACCTTGTTAACTTATGTAACTATTGTTCACTTCTTTACCTCATACATTAAATTTTGTAAAGGTTTATCCTTTAAGGTGCGAATCTTCTAAAGAACCCACTTATGATATTTTATAAAAGGTCCGTTCTCATGACCTCACCCCACGGTAACGGAAGAGACTATTTTATAAATTTCTTGCGACTAGAAAGGTTTCGACAAAGTCTTTTATCTCTGTCTTTTTTTGTACAGTATTGAAGATGTTTAAACCAGCAATAATGAGACTGTGACTCCGGAGTGTTTCTGTAGTGTTCTTTTCTTTTGACGTCTCGTCACAAGGAATACTTTCCACTGTACCCACAGAAACACGACACGACCCGACCCGAATCAGTGAGTCAACACAGACTGAGAAACGTAGGGGTAACTGACGTCGGACGGTCCTAGGAGACAAGTACCTTAAGAGGTCCGTTGTTATGACCTCACCCAACGGGACGGGAAGAGGTCCCCTAGAAGGGTTGGGTCCCTAACTTAGGTCCAGAGGGCGTAACACCTTACTAAGAAATGGTAGACTCGGTGGTCCCTTCGGGTTCTTATGACCTCACCCATCGGATAGTGAAGAGGTCCCTTAGAAGGGTTGGGACCTCAACTTGGCTCCAGAGGGTACAACGTCACCTAAGAAATGGTCGACTCGATGGTCCCTTCGGGACACCTACAGAAATTGATTTACAATAATTACTTGGTTCAGGTCGTTGTAGTTTGTAGTACTCATCTCTCAAAATGAGGTTCTTAGGTTTGAATTCAATCGTAGGGGGTGGGGTTTGGTTAATTAGGTTACAGGTAGAATCAACCATTTCTTAGGTAGACGTTACTCTCTGGTCCCAAACCAGGGACCCAACCCTTCTAGGGGACCTCTTCCCTTTCCGATGCGTGAGGTCGTAAGACCAGATCTCATAAGGTACCTGACATATCAGGCACCCCACCGTTTCTCAACCTGTACTGACTCGCTTAAAGTGTTTTAGTGTCGTAGTGGATTTTTCCATATCCTTTTCGTGAAATGTTTTAAGTAGTATGTAAACACTAATTTAGAAATTCGTTTAACTATTATTGAAATAAAATATTACAATTAAAATTCTTTTTATGGATATTTTTTGGGTGTAGATCGTAGTTCAAATTCCCAATTTCTGACTTAAGAACTGGAGATTCTAATTCTTGTATTGTTCCCACAATTTAGATTGGTGAAGATAAGTTGTAAAGGGTCTTTAAGTCTATTCACGTTATTTCTTTTTTTTTTTTTCCACGTTTTTCATTTCCCTGTATCTTAAACCTTTTATATTTATTTTGACAGTAATAAACGTGTACCAAGCCAGGGTATGTACCTGATAGTATTCCTTGAGTAGAGTTTCGATGATCTTGACCCGTATAAATCGTTCCCGTTCTACTATGTTGAAACGGTAGGTCCTTAGTTACTGACATATGTTGGTTCCTTATTGAGTTTTGATTATAATTCTTTTACTAAGTTAATTATTATTGTAGTTTTCTTTATTTTACGAAATTTTATTTAAATAAATTTTATAAGTACAGTTACATACCGTTTTGGTTATGTCATAACATTTCATTTTATTTCATTTTTATTTTTAATTTTTTTTATTTTTATTTTACAAATTTTTTTTAAACGTTTCCAACACGTTTTTTATTTTATTTTATAAATTTCTAACGACTCTCCTTATTTTTGTAACGACTCTCCTTAAAAAAGTGCATAAATTTACTTATATAAGTTATAAGTATTCAACTTTCTGATTTTAAAATAACTATACCATTAAGATGGACTTCAATGATATATTTTAAGTTTCATGGGAATGTACGGAGAAACATCTTAAACTGTTGAGTTAGGATTTTAAATATACCTTCGTTTTTCATAGGTTTTGTTAAAACCTCATAGGTTTTGTTAAAACTTTTTTTGTTTAAACCTCCACAATGTAATATAAATCATCAGAAAAAAAACGATACATGGTTTGGTAATATTTTAATAGTCAAATTTCGTTTTCCGTAAATGACAGAGTGTCAAGACATGTCGTACTTGCAGGCAGTACCGCAGTGACCAGAGAGACCAGAGACATTCCGTGAAAAATGTTTCGCCTTTAGTTCCACAAGACGTCAAAACTAGAGTTTACCTAGAGTCTCAGTAAGGTCAACGAGAGTTGACGTAACGAAAAAAGAGTTGAGATAGAAGGGAAGTTTCGAATAAGAAGAGCCTACTTAAGTGGAGGGAGGACGACATTTTGACTCGATAGTCAGTCCCTGACTGGACACCTGATCTGAGGTGACGTGAAGAACAGAGGATCGAAGAAAGTGTGCACCCTTCGTCACCACACGACATAGAAAGAGTGTACACTTTAGATAGAGTCTACAAGAGAAGACGATGAACCATTTCTTTGGAAACACAAGTATTCTGTGATTCACTAATCTAATCCGAGTCGGGTTACTTGAGGCAAAACTAATTAAGTTTCAGTGGACTAATCATTCACATTAATGTATTCGTGTACACGTTTCAGTGAGAACGGTACAACAACTACAAGTCCGTGATCCAACGCAGACTGAGAAACGGTGGGGTACCTGATGTCCCGTGGTTCGAAGAGACAGGAAGTGACAGAGGATCTCAAAAGAGTTTGAACACAGGTAACCCAACTACTACGATAGGTTGGTAGAGTAGGAGACAACGGGGGAAGAGGAGGACGGTAGTTAGCTAGACTCGTAGTCCCAGAAAAGGTTACTCAACCGAGAAACGTAGTCCACCGGTTTCGTAGCCTAGAAGTTGAAGTCGTGGTCAGGAAGGTTACTTATAAGTCCCAGCTAAAGGAAATCCTAACTGACCAAACTAGAGGAACTTCAGGTTTCCTACGACTTTCCAGAAGAAGTTGTGATATTAAGTTTTCGTAATTAAAAAGTAACGATTTAAAAGAAAAACCAGGTTGAGAGTGTAGGTATGTACTGATGACCTCTTCGGTATAGAAACTGATATACTTGGAAACAACCGTTTGACTACAGAGACGAAAAATTATACGACAGATCCAAACAGCATCGAAAAGAAGGTTCCCCGTTCGTAGGAAATTAAAGTACCGAAGTTAATGGCAGACGTCACTTAGTTCTATACTGTATGATAACATAAGTCTCAGGGTCCCTAATCCCTTTCTTTAGGACCTCTGACAAAATCCTAAGACGGATGGTACAATGATATTTAATTTTCTAATACTATTTCTGTCTTATTAGTTATGTTGCAACTAATACGTCAGTATTCGTAAATGTAATTACTATGTCTAAACTTTAAGGAAATGTAGATAAAAAAAATGTTTGTATAGTTCTATCAAATCACTCTTTTCTATTAGAAAAATTTTTTTTTACCAAGATCCCATTCACACCTTTATTATGTCAACTGAAAATGTAGTATGGTATGTGTTTTTGATTGAGGTTTACCTAGTATACGAATTTACCTTCTCGATCTGTTATTTTGAAGATTTACATTCTGTACAAACTTTTATATGAGAACTGATAGTTAAGGTGTTTTGTAAGAATCTATATTGGAGTTTTAAGACAATGTTAGTTAAAATCAACTAGTTTTAAGTTTACTCTTACTTCTTCTCTTTGGTGTCCCTCTTTTATAAAAAATTAGTATATAGACTACTTTTTATAATCAAGGTTTAATGTCTTTCTTAAGAATTTTGAGATATTATTCAATATGAAAATAAAAGTTTTACTCGACTCTAAAATTATTTTAAAGTCGTTTCGGAATTACTTGAGTACTTTTATATGAGTCGTAGTGATAAGTAATCCCTTTATGTTTAAATTTGTTGTTACTCTATAGTGACGTATGGGTGATTTTAGGAATATTAGTTTTTCAGTGTGTCATCGTTACTACTACTCTTACGTCTCTGTGGTTTTGGAAATATACAACAACTACCTTTGCATTTTACCACGACGATGAAAACTTTTGATAACCATCAAAGAATTTTTCAATTAGTATTTTATTGGTATATTAGGTCTTTACCTCGACGATCGATAGATAGGTTTTGTTCACTTTCTTATCTAAGTGTACTACTGTACGCACGTCTAAGAATGTGGTCGTATTAGACTCTTCCGTAACATATTCTTAAAAATTTTTATATCACTCAACTCTCCTGTTCAGTGCAAACTCCTTACGTATACTTGACGTTAAGCATCTGACCTATTCCGTTACCGTGGGGTGAGGTCATGAGAACGGACCTTTTAGGGTACCTGCCTCCTCGGACCATCCGACGTCAGGCACCCCAGCGATTCTCAGTCTGTACTGACTCGCTGAAGTGAAACTGAAGAGTGAAAGTACGTAACCTCTTCCTTTACCGTTGGGTGAGATCATAAGAACGGACCTCTTAGGGTCCCTGCCCCCTCGAACCACCCGACGGTAGATACCCCAGTGTATCTCAGCCTGTTCTGACTTTGATGAATTGTAAAATCTTGTCTTAGTTATTTTGTATACATTAATTAAGTTTTAGTGAACAACTTGTGAAACGTCTACGGTTCGAGTCACGAACGATGAATTCCGACCAAAGTATTCATATTTGAGTATTTCTTGGACCAGATGTGAATCGTCTACTTTACGACTTTACGTAAATTATTCTTTACGTATTATTATTCTTATTCGATTATTAATATTCGATATTATTATTATTATTCGATTATTATTATTATTCGATAAATTGGTAAACGGTACACAGGTCCCGAAGTCACGAATTATGTGTAAGTAGGTAAATCAAAAATGTTTGGATCTATTCGTTCCACAATAATAATAACCGTATAACGTTTCCTCTTTTTTTCTTTGGACTTCTCCAATCAATGAATGGGTTCCAGTAAGATATCGTTTACTACCTTCTTCTCGAGTACATGACCGCCATATAATGTTCCTGGGTAGAGAATCGTTAAATTACATAGAGAAGGTCCTGTGTTTAATCAGTCACAGATGTAAACAAAGTGGTGGCATATACGATCTGGACACGTACAGGTCCGATCATTGAGGATCTGTTTGCACTGATGACTCGTGAACTTTACATGAATCAGGTTTAACTCTACACGATGTGCACAGTTTATGTGTTCTAAAACTTCTGAATCTTATTTTTTACCTTAATTTTTTTTGGAGTCATTAGTATAAAATATATTAATGTCGAAGTTTAATATTATACCTCATATCAGTCCACCAGTCGACGTGTCCCGTCCACCAATGAGTCGGGTCACCCCTTACCCCTCGTACCTCCTGCCGGTGGAACCCTTGACCCACAAGTAAAAGCGAGACCTTCCTTTAGTCACGAAACACTTCATTATCCCTTCCCGGTGTGTAGTCATTCCCTTCCACGTACGAGTGAACACAGGCTGAGAAACGCTGGAATGCCTGACATCGGGTGGTCCGAAGAGATAGGTGCCGTAAAAAGTCCGTTCTTATGATCTCACCAACGGTAAAGGAGGAGGTCCCCTAGAAAGGCTGGGTCCGTAACTTGGGCACAGAGACTGTAGAGGACGTGACTGTCAGTCTAAGAAATGGACGACTCAGTGGACCCTTCGGGTATATACTTCATAAATAGACTAATTTATTTATATTAGAATTTTAAATAAAATGGACAAAAATGAAAAAAAGATGATCTGATAAAATTTACCGTAAGTGTCGAATGTAAATACCCGAGTAGAGTATAAAGAAGACGTGTCGTGATGTTCTTAAAAAAATCACCGATAATATAAAAAGTCACAGTTTACTAGGACTTGTTTTTATGAGTTGTTTTTATCGTATTACGTAAGTCACTGAGACAATTAAACTTACATAAAAGTCTCGATTTTGTTCTGGTACTAGTCATAAGGAGAGACTTTCGTTTGATAATTATTATTATTATCAATTCATCGTTAAGTTTGTTCTCCTGACTGTCATGTAACGTGTAATTTTATGTGAGTTGTAAGTGTTTGTCCAATTTTTAATACGACGTCTTTTCCCAAGGTTTAAATTCAAAAACCTATTAGTAAAAATGATTAAGTCGGTAATTTAGACATTGGATTATTAAACGTCAAAGGAATTTAAACTTCTTTCTACCTGTGAATTTTCTTACTTTTATCTAGGTACCTGTAAACTCCCCTTTTAGGGAAAGAATAGAAAAAAGAGGGAAAAAAGGAAAGAGGAAAGGAAGGGAGAAAGGAGGGAAGGAAGAAGAGAAGAGAGTTGAAAAACAAAAAGAAGGGGAAAATGTAATTTTAATATGGGTTGATAACCCGGAATAGGACTTCGTTCTATAAACCTATAAAATTTCCAGAATTGAAATTTTAATTAAGAAATTTCGGTTATATCAAAATATTAAACGGTGGTATAGGGATATTTTAGAGTAATTAAGTTTCTATATTCGGTGATGGAAAATTAATAGTTTCGTATCTATTATGTATTCTAGTAACATTTCGTTGTCTATTTCTACACATAAGGAAAAAATGGTTCGACAATTACGTATCTAGAAATCATTATTTAACGAGGAATCTCAGTGTACCACAACAATACTAGAGCGACTATACTTTTACCTTCGTAGGGTTCTTCTTTCTCCAAAGACATAAATGAATGTGGGCACCCGAATAAAGACGTGTATGGCAATACCCCGTTCAATTTTTAGTGTCCTTATCTTTCCCACCTTACGACCTCGAAGAGTACACCGGCACGGTGTGTGATCGAGAAACGGATGTCCGGGTAGTGTGGGGGTAAGACCGGATCTAGGATTCGTTCTGTCGTATCGATGATTTACTAGATATTTTAGGAGAAGTGTTAGACGAGGTACTCTCTGACCGACTACGAAATCCGTGTCCATTGTTATACAGTGTTAAACCTACACACATTGTGATACACAGAATGGTATATTTAATAACAAGTTTGACCCTGGGAAAACTCTCACTTTCCCCTACGATAATATTAATACGACTTTGTTCGTAAATGTGTTCTGACAGAGTGCAATTGACCCTGTATACCAGCGGGACGGGTAGGTACTAGTACATGAAGTGTGTACGTCATACTGAAGACCTTTATAGTTGTTATCGTAATTATTATCATTATTATTTTCGATCGAACAATGGTCTTTTAACGGCTCTAAAGGATAGAACCACTTACCCAATTAAAGTAACAACCCACCCACACAGACACATATACACAAACAGCGAGTCAACACCGGTTGAGAAACGTTGGGGTACCCGACATCGGACGGTCTGAGGAGACAGGCACCCTAAAGGGTCCGTTCTTATGACCTAACCTAACGGTAAGGGAAGAGGTCCCCTAGAAGGGTTGGGTCCAGAGGATTCAACGTCCGTCTAAGAAATGGTAGACTCGATGAAATTAACGAATATTTCTGAGGGAGGAAGAGTAGATCTAAATCTGTATCCGTACGTCACACATGTTTAATACGAATATAGAGGTACCCATGTCGGAATATACAAAGTACTCAAGGAACCCCTTGGTTAAAACACTTATACACAATGTAGGGTTCTGGTCGGGACGGACGACAGGACACCCACCGGGTGTCTACGAAAAAAATCCTTCAAAAACAGGTCGACTAGAAAATTCCAAAACAGAAGGACCTCAAAACACGTCCTCGTGTGAAGTACAGGAATTTACCCTACACAACGAACCGAGAAGTAAGGTTTGTGTCGAGACACCCTCCACACCCCAAGTACCTAGTTGAACAGTCCATGCTGTAATAGAGGTGTGGTCTTTAAGTTTACACACTGAAGCGGATTCGTGAAGTCAAAGGAGCAAACTTTTTGTTAGTAGAGGACAGAGGACGTCGAAAGTACTCAAAGTCGAGTACGTTCGTTAATAAATTTTTTTTTTTGTTTGTTTGGTCATTTGCATTTGTGGTCATTTACATTTGTCGAGACACGTCACACGATAGAACTTTAGCGTCGAGGTCGTAGTAAGTGTCACTAGGACCCTGTAAAAGACCCATGAAGGAACTGAAACCTTACTAATGTGGATTTGACCCGTTTCTATAGGAGAAGCACACAAGGAAGTTCTTTCTTTTTGTTAGTTTACACGGGGTGGGGTACTGTTTCGTTCCTGAAAGTATTAGAGGACGTCACATTTTAGACCGGAGAGCTAACGAATCCTTTACTAAGAGGATGTTACCTATATTTATCATTCTTTCGTTATTGAGTTCTTTTAGATGGAGATAAAATATACGAACAAGAAAATCTTTCCCTTCTACCTCTTTCTTTGCTTCCTTCTGTGTCTGACGTGTAAATTATTAGTATGCTGTGACTACTTTAAGTATAGTGGCGGTTTTTCACTTTGTTTCTTGGCCTAAGTAGAAGGGAGACAGAGATGAATCAAGGGTAGTGGATTCGTTAACGGTGTCTCCGATAAACATCCTCTAAGTCGTCTCTCTCAAAACGAGGTTGCCTTAAAGTCGACGACGAATTCATTCTCAGTCTTTAGACTCAAGCCTCCCACTATTAGGTGTCTACAAAGTGAAATGCACGATACTCTACCAGAGGGTTTTTGACAAAGGGGAGGTCTTTCGGGGAGAGTCTGTGTGGAATTTTTTCTACTACGGGCTAGCCGTAGTAAGGGGGTAAAATAGACGAATTTCACTGTGTGACACGTGGACGTATGACTGTTTTTCAAGAAGAGACGGACGAACCTCACTATTTATTAAGTTCACCACGTGAGGTCTCTCGTGGTCCTTACTCAAAGGATAGAACAACGTCATTTCTATAAAAAGATTAGACCTCAGTAGATTTCTCCGAGAACTTTATACACAAATACATAGTAAACCTTTGTTTTGGTCACAGACATACTCAGGTACATAGCATAATATTCGAAAACCTCCTATCCTTGGTTCAGACAAATAAAACGAAAAATCGAATGTAATATGTAAAACTGATTGAAACTTTTTTTTTTTTTTTGTCTTTGTTGTTGTTGTTAAAAGTTTTCGAATGACACCGTGTCTTTGTAACGTATCGACATAAAAAGAAAGTAGAGTTATTTCCCGTATGTATTGTGTTTTATTCCCGGTGAAGACGGTATTCAGTAGTATGCTAACGAGAAAAAATTTTTTAAATTTAAATAAATAAAATTAACCTCCGATTAATGAAATGTTATAACATAACCAAAACGGTATGTAGTTGTACTTAGGTGGTACCCACATGTGCACAAGGGATAGGACTTGGGGGGAGGGTGGAGGGAGGGGTATGGTAGGGAGACCCGGTGTATGCTAACGAGAAAATAATTAAAACCTCAAAGAACGAGGACCTGCGGAACTTTGGACGGGACTTCAGACCGTTACGACAATGATAATAGTAAAATTTTCATTATAGGGTAACTAGTTCAGTTCCTTTTTTGATCCAAAAAGTATACACTCAATAAAAGCGGTTTGAAGGGACTTGGTTTTTTGTCATGATTATATCGCTGACCTTTCAGGTGCACTACTTTCGTACGCAGTGGTACACGTTTGACACTTTACATTAACTTTCATTTTACAAATTAATTTTACCTGTAAAGACTCGGACGAAGACCGTCGTCGGTAGAACGACTTTTAATATAAACAATGTGACCGTTGGACCCTCTTGTCAAGTTCTCTAACACTCACGGTCCAAGGTAGGTTTTCATTTACCCCACTTTTAGCGTTCCTCTCGAACTTACGACAAGGAAGGTACTGGCACGCACAGAGCCTGTGTCCACGGGAGCATGTCTCGCCAATCTTGTCCTACTGGACGGTGTATATCGATGAGGATTCAGTTATAATTAATTTTGTTTCGTAGGAAAAGGGAGGTTTACTAACAGGGAAAGTGAGAACAGTCGTTCAAAGGAATTGTTAACCCGAAAGTCTACGAGACAAGAAAAGCATGTCGGACTTTACGCTCCCATGAGTAGCAGAGAATTCAATAAAGAGGAAACTCTGGTACCCCTAGAAAAAAGAGGGGAGTATTTTCGGTGACTAGGGTCTATTAGGAGTCTGAACTCACCCCTACTCGAAGTGACTGAAAAAGTCAAGTTTAAACTCTTTTCTTAAACTCTCCCTCTAAGACAGACCGTAGGTTTCCTGTCAAAGGAAGGGACTTTAGACCCACATAAGTTTCCGGCTAGACCAACCCTTCATGGGTTGGACTCGACCCGTCCAGACCGGTAAACTACTTAGCGTCAGAGTCTTCTACAGGGAGAACCTCTTCTTAATGAAGCCGTAAGATATTTCCCGTTCACTTTATGTCAAGGAAAGACAGCGTAGAGAGCGTCACGGGAGATTTTAGAGTCACCGACTATCATCTGTATTTTGATCCCTAAACACAGACGGAAGTATTTTCGTTTTAAGGTTGAACATAGACAAAAAAAAGGGGATTACAATAATCCAAATGAACATGAAAGACACGTTCATTTGACGAGACCTTAGGTCCACGGTAAGGATTTGTCACTTCCGTGAGTGACTGTTTGTGTCCGTATTTGTTCTTATACATTTACGTTTTGAGAAATTCTTATAATTATCGTTTCGTAACACCTTTTTTCAGTCTTCTAGACTAACGACAAGACATTAGATACTAAACCCATGTTTTTGTTGAGGGTAACCGACCTAGGTTGTAACTACCGTAGACTAGTAAAAAAAGGATGGACTTGAACAAATCACTCGAGAAAGAGATATTATACAAGAAATAACGGGTTCCTTACGAGAAACTTAAATGAAAGAAATGTCCCACTAATATTTAGAAGTACTGTAGGGATTACTAAGTAGAGAAAACCGTGTCCCGTCCTCCTATTGGTAAAGATATTACGTGTGTAAAGTAAATTCCACTTTGAATCATCCTTTAAATAGTCAGTCGGGTCCGCAAAATCCGTATCCGACTTGAGACGGTGACATTGGTAAAAAAGGAGAGGCATTTGTGAAAATTAAAACCATAGGAAAGACGGAAATTACTGGGTATTAGGAAAGTTAGTCTCCAACAAAAATTAAAGATGTACTAATTCACGTACATGACTTGAAAAGAAGATGACTCCTTGTCTACATTTAATTGAAAAATCAGTATTATACCTTTATAAATCAATTACAATTTTATAGGGGGTCTAGTAAAGTGTAAGGAATTTGTCTTATCTGATGAGTTGAGTTTGAGACTAGTCGCAGACAAAAGACCCCAAACGTCATATTAAAAAAGTTTTCGATTTATTAAAATCACGGTGTTTTTACTCTCACTAGGAGAAGAAATAAACCCCCAAGTGACACCACTCTGTTTGCGGAGTATGATTTACTCAGCAACCGGTACTGACTGTCGGGACTCGGACTCTAAAACTAACAAGATCGTTCGACAAGAAACACTTACCTTTTAGGACCCTAGGACACTCAACTTGTGGAGAGGATTTTATAAACACCCTAACTTTAGAAAGGGGGTAACACATACTAAAAACATTTAGTTACCACAAACAAAGTTAGTCTACAAGATAGAGAGGACTTTTGTCTTTTGATGTACTTGTCTAATCTTTGGGTATACTTTCTTCGGTAGTTGTCACCCCCTTTCGGAAGACGTTTTTATGAAAACTTGAAGTCTCCTCCTCTGTGTACGAACCAGGAGGTTCGACCTTCTGTACCTTTTAAAAAAAAAGAAAGAAAAAAAAAAAAAAAATTTATCTGTATACATCTTGTAAACAAAGGCAAAATAAAGACGACAGTATTATACTACCAAAATAAGTCAAAAATTTGTACGAAGTCGACCTTTGTGATGTAGAAATTTAGTCCGTTGAGGCCGCAGACACACTTAAGGGAACGACGCGAGGGAGTGGAATGGGTCCACGTACAATTTAGTCATAATTACTGTTATAGTAAGAACACGTCAGTAGAGGACGGACGTTAAACCAAAATTAATGGGCGGTGCAACAGAAAGGGGGAGTGACTGTCGGTAATTTATCCCTTACTGTGGCCTCGGTACCAACACGCCTCATAAGTGAAGCGGCTTAAAGCAGGGGGAGTATTTCGTCCGACGTCACGGAGGATCACCGGCTCCAGGCTTTCCCGGGAGTAACTTTAACCTCTGAGCGGTACGTGAAAAGTCCACTTGAACCCCTCGACCCGTCTACTCGAATGACAAAAAATTTCCCCTTTGCGCCCCTCTTTTTTTTTATTTTGCAATAAATAGTTAATTCCTTTTTAACGATAAACCATTTCAAAAAAAAAAAAAAAGTAACTTTATGTTACCATTTAACTGCGCGATGACTTCGGAACAAAGTGGGAGGTTTTACCTCCGAGTCTTTGTCCTTTGAACAGTGTATTTTACGCAGGCTGGTTTCAAGAGCTTCGCTTACAAGTCGGTTCCACGCGACGTTCAGAGGGTCCTCAATCTGGAAGTGGAGAAGGAGGACGGGACGCGATAAAAGAGAACCCGGTGTCTTTGCCAAAACAAAAGAAAGAAAAATAAGGGGGAAGGAGGAGAAAGACTAAAAGAAAAAGGTAAGAATAAGGG
>SJYO01014747.1:8774428-8827786 GCA_006410555.1 Capra ibex | reverse complement strand
GGGGGGGGGGGGGGGGTAAAATGTTTGCGGAAAATAAAAATACTCTCAAATTTCGTAAGAAGATTCACTACTCACATATTTACATCCATTCTTCACAGAAAGACGTTAATACGTCAAGGATTTAAAAAAAAATTTGTTTCAAGAGGGAATATGCCCTCAAATGTTCACTTCAACAAACAGGTTTACAAGTTTAATCTGTTGGCATGTCTACGAAACCTAACTTCGAGAAAGAAGCATATTACCGATAGCGTAAAACGTAATTTTTTTAAACCAATTTTATTTAGACGTCCGCACACGTAAAGTGTTTCTCCTGCGACAGAGAGACCGTGACATTTAATTTTTATTGTAACGAATGTTGTTATGTAGTGCCACGTGAACCTCTCCCTCGAAGCCATTCCTTGGTCTAAGTCAAAAGTGAAAGACTAAAAAGAGGGGTCGTTGAAGAGAGTCCAATCTTCCAACTCCTAGGTACCCAACCAACGAGAAAGTGTCAACAAACGATCGAAGAAAGATCGTTCACATTAATGAGTAAAGTGTACGACGATTTACTCTCAGTATCGATTGACGAAATTAATCTTAAAATTCGTATGTATCATATACGTCGTTGAATATGTATGTAAATTAACACACAAACATAAACATACGGACACAAAGATTTTTGGGTTCGTATTTTATCTCTATGGCTATTAATGTCACGTAGAGTGCGTAAGAAGGAAGACGATTGGTCGTGTCAGTACAATTTTCATATAAGTAAACACCAATAACGACGACGAAATTTTCGTTTCGTGAAATAAATGTAAAATTTTTAATTTTATTTTGTCGTAAAACAACTTTTTTACAATTTTAACCAATCTTGAACCAGAGTTTAAAATTATTGCTGTAACTTCATACTACGAAAAACGATGTATTCTTTGAAATTTAACGGAGTATTTGACTAAACGTCATTCAGACTATCGTAGTGGGTTTCCTATTTTTTTTTATAACAGAAGTTTTGAATCCTTTGATTGTATATAAAATTTTCCCTGTTACACGAGTTCAGTGGGAAAAAAAAAGAGTCTCTTATAAACTAGAAAACTTATCATGGACTTAACTAAGTTAAATAACAAAATTCCTGATAAAACGTAATAATTTATTATCGATCCTTTTAACAATAAGGAAGATCTGACTTTGCCCTTCGAATATTTACGTCACTGCCTCCGAATTAGAGACTAAGCCGAATGTATATAACCAAATGTCGATATAACTCAAGTCAATCTGACTAAAAAAGCAAGGATTATACTTTGAACTACGACCCATTAGACTATTCACTCAAAGTAAAGGGACCTTTAAATAACGAAGATATAGGTTCACGTTTCTTTAGCGTGTTCATTTTTGTTACTCCTCAGACATACGTTCCGTAATTACTCCCGGTGACAAAAGAGTACTTCTAAGACGTAGCCGCCCCCCCCCCCCCCCCCCCCCCCNCCGCCCTTCTCCATAAACTCGATAATTTTACTGTTCCGTACGATAAGGAAAATCGAAGATGGTAGTAAGGGAAACGGACGACCCCCATTCTCGTTTAACCGTACCAGAAGTCCGTGCAATCTAGTTCTTCGTCTTTGTCACGTCTTATGTTCTCTCTCACATACGATAAAAGTTCTGAGAGTCCGTCTCGTCATCGGTTTACGCGGCGTCTCGCCCCGTCCCGAGTCGAGGGTTTCGGGACCCGTCGGGCCACGGTGGAGGGGTCCCGGAGAGGGATGTCTGTCGAGGACAGAGCAGGGACGTTGTACGAAACGTGCAAGACTAGAGGTCTCACGGATACGGATAACGAACTATGTAATGTCTACCCTACTGTCTTCGACTTCTTGAAAAGTCTCTCGTTTGTCATAGTAATGCAATTAATTTGGTTACTGATTTTAACAGGACACTGATACACTGATATTTCCGGGTTGCGACCCGTAGTACCCTTCCTCTGTCAGGAGTCTCACTACTATAAACACCTCACAGGAGCCCTATAAGTGTGTTTCAGAATGAAACAGGACCATCACTTAGGTGTCTGCGATAAGGTTCCTACTGTCACCCTGAGACTCTGCTTTCCGAACAGACTTCGAGATGGTGGTTTTTGTCTTAACCCGACACTGTGACGTAAGTAGACGAACTGATATTTCAGTTACACACACACACACACACACACACACACACGTTTCCGTACAGTCAGGACAGGTTGAGAAACGTTGGGGTCGTCCGAACGGACAACTACCCTAAGAGGTCCGTTCTTATAACCTCACCCAATGAAAAAACAACAACAACAAATGATTTGTCATTGACTACTAAAGTTCTTTGAATACAAGGGTTGAACCTAAATATTTTCGACCGACGACGACGATTCAGTGAAGTCAGCACAGGTTGAGACACACTGGGGTATCTGCCGTCGGGTGGTCCGAGGGGGTAGGGACCCTAAGAGTACCGTTCTTGTGACCTCACCCGACGGTAAAGGAAGAGGTTACGTACTTTCACTTTTCACTTTCCCTTCAGCGAGTCAGTACAGGCTGAGAAGCACTGGGGTACCTGGCGTCGGATGGTCCGAGAGACAAGTACCCTAAACGGTCCGTTCTCATGACCTCACCCCACGGTAGCGGAAGAGGTTATTTTCTACCGTTCACCACACTATGGTCTACATTTACCGTCCATTGTATATATCCGTCCCCGGTTTCTATAGAAGGGGTCCCGTTTTCAGCAACAGTCGAATCTGTACTGGTCCGAGAAGTATTCTTCTACCCTTTCGTGTAACAAAACAACAACCTCTACCCGTAAGGACCACCGATACCTCCACCAGTTGAAGTCTTTTGTACTCATACGGGTACGTACGAGTACAGGTGTGTGTCTATCGTGTACCCCCATATGTCCACAGTAAACTGTCTTTTATTTAGTCAGAGTACTTTACTTCAAAAGAAACTTCTGTTACAGACAGGTTAACCAACTCCAAGTTTTCCATACCTTTCAAATTCAATTTACTTAAGTTCAGTCAAAGAAATTACGTCCTGAAAAGTCTCGGAAGTTGTACAATTTCGTGTTACTCTATTGTCTCTTTGTATCTTATACCCAAAGGGTTTGATTAAACAGTTTACAAGTAAAACAAAAAAATGTCAGGGAAACAGTCCTTTTCCAATATCTGTAACATCTTTTAAAACGACGCCCCTCCTCCTCTTTAACTCGATTATCTGTCCTTAAGAAGTTATGAACTAATTCTGTCTGTAGTAGGAGGTCCGTCATTTTTCGATGGTTCCCAGAAACGTACGTCTCGACTAAAGATGATAATGTAATTATTATCAAGGTCAGAGGTTCCAACTCTGTCGTTCTCATCGTATAAGAGTTTGTGGCACCCCGGTTTGAACAGTTTTGTTTATGATATACGAAGGAAGAACCAAATGTAGCATTCGTTCGTACACGAAACACCACGACTAAATGACCTTACTCAGGTTTGTGACACCAACCTTTATTGGGTGCGAAATGTCCAAAATACCTCATGACCCAACTATAAAATTAGAACGACTCATAATTTCTATCGTCTCTTTTCTTCGACGACATCGAGTGATTCGTTTCGGAGAGTTTCCAAAAACTCGTGCACACTGTAGAGTGTTCTTCTTCTTTCGTCCTTAGCACTCGGGTGTACTTTTGAGTCCGGTGGAATCGCTCGTGAGTCTGTAAGCAACGAGAATGAACGTCCAGACTTAAGACTTCTAAGGTCTGAAGAGGGGTCTTCTCTTAAAAGATTTACAACGAGTAAAAGTACCGTTAAAGAATTCCCTAGGTACTCAGATCTTCATATTGTGTCCATAAGTAAGATTACTGCAATAGTCTATAACTTGGTATCATTTTGTACGACTACAAATCACTTATTATTTTCGATTACAAAGTGTACGACCTTGACAACATTCGTGAAATCTGACTAAATGTGTAAATTAAGAATATTGGAGTCTTGTTTATGACAGTAACAGGATCGAAATGATTAATCTTTTGACGTAGTCTCTCTCCAATCCATTAAACGGTTCTATTACGTTGGTCTAATCTATGGACCTCAATCCGAGTCAACACAAACCTAACCCAATCACAACTACCTCTTCCGTTACCGTGGGATGAGGTCATGAGAACGGACCTTTTAGGGTACCTACCCCCTCGGACCACCCGACGTCAGGTACCCCAGCGATACTCAGTTTGTGCTGACTTGCTGAAGTGAAACTGAAAAGCGAAAGTACGTAACCTCTTCCTCTACCATTAGGTGAGGCCACAAGAACGGACCTCTTAGGGTCCCTACCCCTTCGGACCACTCGACGGCAGATAACCCAGAATGTCTCAGTCTGTGCTGACTTCGCTGAATCGTCGTCGTCGTTGTCACTCACAACTTGAGTCATACTAGTCCAACTTTCACTTTCACTTCAGTGAGTCAGCACAGGTTGAGAAACGCTGGGGTACCTGACAACGGATGGTCCGAGGGGGTAGGTACCCTAAAAGGTCCGTTCTCACGACCTAACCTGACGGTGAAGGAAGAGGTCCCCTAGAAGGGGTGGGTCCTTAGCTTGGGCCCAGAGGGCGTAACACCCGTCTACGAAATGGTAGACTCGGTCGTCCCACGAACGAGACTTGATGAGGAGACAAGACGGTGTAAGACCAATTCTCACACGAAATTTTCTAGAGCGACAGGAAAGACCAAGTCATTACATGGCTATTATTATTGATTGTCTAAAGAGATGTGTGACCTGTGACATAATGTACACTTCAGGAAATTAGCACAAGGTAAGTAACGTTGGGATACCTGATATCGGGCGGTCCGAGGAGACAGGTACTCTAAGAGGTCCGTTCTTATGACTTCCCCCAACGGTAAAGGATGAGGTCCCCTAGAAGGACTGGCTCTCTAGTTTGGGCGTAGAGGACCCAGAGGACGTAACCGCCCAGCCAAGAAATGGTGACCCTTAGAAACGGTGGACCCTTAGAATAAATTAAGAACGTTGACAAGACAGTCTGTCTGTTTGGACACTTGGGTGATCTATACACTCTTTTGACTCCGTGTCCGCCTCTCAGGACACAAGTTCCAGTGTGGCGAATGCTCTCCGGTCATACGTCACCCTCGGGTCCAGACTGAGGTCTGCGTCAACGTTGACGGAAAGTAAATTGGTGTAGGAAACCTTCAAAAGATACAACTCCTTTAATATCTCCTTTTTTCAGTGTGTAGTCTAAGACATAAACCACGTAAAAGAAAGGGGTCAATTGTTTGCTAAACGTTTTATAAATACTGAGGGTCTAAGGTCACAAAACACTTGACACGAATAGACTGTGTCCGACCATATAGATAATACGTAGGTGTTTCGAGTAATGCTGAAAAATTTTAACGAGAAAAAGTAAGAGAAGAAAGTTTTAAAAAGATTCATTAGTTTTTAGTACGTACTCAAAAAGGACTTTCAGTCTTATTACTTCGAGTTGACGGGATGAATTTCGTGAAAAAAGGATATAACTAGTTACGTCAACCTTCTCTTACCTACATGTTCTTAACGTCGAATATATATCATCTTATAAGTAACTGATGAAATTTTTGACTCTCAACCTTTGTGATGTCAGCTTTACTTTCAAAGAATGTGGGTTTACTAAAGAATAGAACAGTAGAAAGAAACTTCAGTTAGATTATAAAGAAATACTTGATAAAGGATATTTTTAATTAACGAATAACGAGACACATTAAAGAAAACTTAATTTTTAAATTTGTTAGATATTACTCAAGAGACTACAAGAAAACCAGGAACTGTTGTAAAAGAGGTTTAGCGACCTCTATAACCATACAACAAGAGTCTAAGTCTAAAAAGGACGGATATTCTATGTCTACATTCAGTAATAAAGGGTTACTTTGTAATAGAACTCACTTTATAATTATGTTAAAAGGGAGGTGTCTGAAAAATGAACATTCATATAGACCTTTCAAAAACTTATGGTCATTTCTGGAAAGAGATGTCGTCTGAATAGTCAGGAAACAATCACTAGGAACACCAAGATATTTACCCCGATATTACTCGACGTGAAACTTTGAACAACGACTTCACAAAAACCATGTTTTATAGACAATTAAAAGAATATATTTTGTTCATACTTTATGAACACGAAATCTCGTTGTAAACCTTTGTAGATACGTTAATAACTGACTACTGATATGTATTAATTGATATCTACAAACTCCCATTACCTCTATTTATGGTACACACAAGTCCAGACTGATCAAGATATGTTACAGTAAAGTCCTTTCTTTTAATATAAGTGACATATATTGACTGTTGTCAACATTAGACAACAGACACACGAACGTACGATTCAGGGAGGTCAGTACGTGTTGAGAAACGTCGAGATACCTGACATCGGGTCGTCCAAGGAGATAGGTACTCTAAGAGGTCTATCCTTATGATCTCACCCAACGATACGGGAGGAGGTCCCCTAGAAGGACTGGGTTCCTGACTTGAGCGTAGAGTACAGAGGACATAACCGTCCACCCAAGAAATGGTGATCGTAGTGGACCCTTCGGGTTAGACAATGGGAGTGTTTCCATATGATTCACTATGTGAGATACCCCAGTATTTCTCAACCTGTGTTGAATCGCTGACTTGTTGGTGTTTGAAAGTTTACTATCACAGGTAAACCAGAATTCTCAAAAGTCTGTATTCTAAAGGTACGTATTTTATTTTAAGACTCGTAAAATTGGTCTTTCCTAAATTCCATCACCTAACCCATGAAAATTCTGGCCTCTTGTTCGAAAGTCAAAACCGGAATCCTCACTAAGGTTCGACGAACGTACGAACTACACGGACCCTTCGATACTGAGAGACTCCTTAGGGTCCCTCCACCCTCAAGACCTATAACGGTGACCTTTCAACCCACACAAGTCCTCGTGTGTCGTAACAAGACACTGGATTCTTAGTGTTTTACGGAATAGTGAAAACATTGGTGGGACGACGTGGACGGTAACCTGCTACTCGTCCCTTCGCGTGACACCGCTGTCCTCTTCGTCGTTGTGAAGGGTATTGGAATACAGCGTCTTTCTGGGTTGTCCGTAGTCCTTAACCGGAGGTGGACTGTCTGCAGAAGTCTTAAACAAATTTTCACGTGAAATGACCACCCTGGATTAAGGATAAACCTCTCTATTCTTTACTTCAAAACCCGAAACGTTGGAGACATCAAATCCTTCTGTGTGACCCTTCTCAACCATTACTTATACCTCCTGACTAGATAGTATAAATTGTGTAAAACTTTTTATCGTCCAATCTAAGTCTTCTGACTCACCAAGAATAGGTGAGATCCCGACTCATCCGGAGTCTATAAGATACTTGCATACGAAGATTCAACTTTTCATTGTGACTTTAACTCTGTACCCTTCCCCTGTAAATTTCCTTTATTGTACAGCCTAGTCCAACTATAGAAAGTACCGACTTTACTTACAATTACTCGCACTTCCACTTCTTATGTACGGTCCAACCGAGTACTGTGCGTCTAGTTTCCGTCGAACCCTATCCCGTAAGTCTCTCTCTCTCTACTTCGATTCACTAGGACCCAAGTATATTTGAAACGAATTAAACCACTCCGGACCTAATGTAGTTGAAAAACCTAAGAGCACATATGGAACTCTTCTATTAAAATCTCTACATCTAATGTACATTACATCTAATGTAATGTTTTATATACTACCGAAAATAGGATATTTTCCCGAACGAACCACCGAGTCGACCATTTCTTAGACGGACGTTACAACCTCTGGACCCAAACTAGGGATCCAACCGCTCTAGGAGACCTCTTCCCTTGCCGGTGGGTAAGGTCATAAGACCGGACCTCTTAAGATATTTATCAGGTACCCCAGTGTTTCTCAACCTGTACTGACTCACTGACAGTGAGTGATTCTAGGACATTGTTCTACCCTTTAACAGTTACCAAAACTCTCATCTTCAAATGGTACTAATATGATAAAAAAAAAATATTTTTACTAATACATTTCGTCCTATTTAAATTTACCCTTTTTTGACCTAATATCAAACGTAGACGGACGTCATGTCCTCTGGACCCAAAATATAGACCCAACCCTTCTAGAGGACCTCTTCCCTTACCGTTGGGTCAGGTTATAAAAACGGACTTCTTAGGGGTACCTGTCTCCTAGGACCACCCGATGTCAGGTACCCTAGTGTTTCTGTACTGACTCGCTAAGTCAAGTCAAGTCAACGACTCCGCACAGAGAAACGTTGGGGCACCTGACTCTCTAATTGAGTTCTGATTCTTCAGATCTTTAATCTACAAGTCGTAAAATTTTACCAAAAATTCTCTTTTTCTTGACTGAGTTTCTGTAACTTTACTTTTATCTGAATTACTGAAACTCCAAGAATTCCTGTAAGTTTGAACCTACTGATCCTCTTACTATTACGATAGGTAACTTTACCTTAGTGCCGGACACCCCAACAGTATCATTTTCTTAACGAAATCTTAACTCTAACGTACAACATTTATAGAGAGACAACATTTAAAGGTAACAAGATCCTAGAGACATTTAAATGTTCTAATATAAATTCTAGTAACACTTGTTTTATTACAGCACAAACAACAACGAGCGATGAGACCACCATTGGTGGGTACAACCCATTGTTTAATGGGATTTTAAGTTTTAAACCCCCGAATTTCGTTATTGGTGAATAATGAAGAATACTTAAAAGTCCTGTTAACTCATCAAGAGTCAAACCGAGTAAATACTCAGGTTCCAGTCGACCCGTTGACCCCGACCGATCAGATGTGACTAGACTTGTCCTTGCCGAGGCAGGAAAGGTGAACAGAAAACGTAGTAAAGTGATCCCATCACTCGTACAAGAGTACTGTCGACTCCCTCCGGCTCTCTTCCTTTGTAACCTTATCACACCCCTCTGTGCTGTCCTCTTACATCGCGTCCCTCTATAACAACCCCACTTACACAAATTATATTTTCAAAAGTCTTAGGGGAAGTACCGCAGTGATTTCTTCTACCCCGTAGGCTACCCGCAGTAGTAAAATTGTATCGTTCATGGGACCCTGACCGGACTACTAGAAAGACCAGACACAAGTGTTGGAATAGGAACTTTACACAGGATGAGAAGACTTCCAACAAAGTGACTATGGGTTTTCAGTTATGGTGTCTGTTTGACTTTGTTACTTTTATGACAACCTTCAAAGGAGACGAGTAAAGGTGAAGGAGTTCAGTAAATCTACCAGAAGACTTGTATTCTCTCGAATATCAGGACAACTTTTACTAGACATGTAAACATAAATTCTAAATAAAATGCAAAAAGTTTACCAGTCTGATAAAAAAAAAAGACTCCTAAAAAGAAGAAGACTACAATTCGTCGATACAATCTTCTACATAATAAAATTCTCACTACCGAATAAGAGTACAAATAAAATTAGGAATTAAAAATCTCGAGTTAAAGTAAAAACTATGTCTGGTAACGAGATACTTCGCAAAAGGTGTCGAAGCAAGTCAACACCCTATGGTATACCTGTTTTATGTTTTGAAATAAGACATGGAAAACTGAAAGTGAGTTTATAATCAGTGTTTACTCGTTTATGGGTTAGAAGGTAGTCCGGAAGAAGAAGATGTCTAACGTTCAGGTGGTTCCCAACTCTCCGTCCGACTATTGGGATCTCGGAAGGTCTTCTACACATTGTAATTAAATAAAGGATGAATAAGAGAAAGTCTACAACTCTTGAACTTAACGAAATTTTAAATATAAATTTTATGAACCAATTTACTAAAATACAGGACTTACAGTAAAATTTTTTTACGAATGAATTAATCTGACTTAGTAAAAATAAAAGGGAAAAACAAGACAGTCCCTTTTTGTTTTGACGACGGATCAGTACAAAGGAATGAAAATAGTCAAATACAGTGACTGTATATACGTGGTTACAACTTCTGTTTTTATTTACTTTAGTTATTATTATCACTACTACTACTACTATTGTTTTCTTCCTGTGAACCCTTTCAGGATTGTTTCCCCATAGACACTTAAAGACCCCATTTTCCTGGTAGTCGTAGGGTTGTACGTAAAAATAATAAGAAAGAGAAGGGTACACCAAAGGTAGACAACGAACACTTTTTAAAGTGACTCCAGGTCAAGTGTCATCCCGATTGACTCAAGAAATCTTCTCGGACTGGGAGTTGACTCGGAAACCCAGATTCCACATTCAGAACATAGACTAATGAAGAGGCTAGGACCGGGTCAAGTCCTTTAATCTTGGACTGGTCGACACAAAGGACCAAACATCCAACTTCCAACAATGGACCGAGAAAGAGTGAGTCGAACGACAGGAAAGGAACCTTTATCTGTGTCTACATAGGTGATTTGTTCAAAAGGGGTTACAAGTTTGTACTAAAACGGTACAGTTCACGGTGGATGTAAGAATAATTGACAAACACAATACTATAACGTAGTAAATTTTTTTATAAGTTCATATAATTTTTTTTATAAACCCTGATTAGTTTACTTTTTGTCGATGGGAATAAATTGATTTCCTACCGATCGGTATTTTTTTTATGTCACTTTAGTTTCGTTTCAACGATTTAAATTCGATATATGAGATTGACATTCGAGACTCGGGTTCCAGAGGTAAACACGTTCTCTTTTTACTAGTTTAAAAGTTTTCTGTTCGTAGTTTTTCTCGGAAGGAAAAACTCTATCGGTCTTTCTGCGTTCGTAGAAACTTTCCTTTGAACGATAAATGAGAACTAAATGGTAAATAAAGTCCAGAATAACTTCATGGTAAAGATTATTAACTGATATCCACTAAGGTTGTAAAACCCTTTGTGATACAATTTGAGTTAAAGGATAGGGTTCTTCCGTCGTGACCCGAGTCGACCACAACGGACTCCAGGACATCCCTTCTCTCTACGACACTTTACTTCGAAGACGTGGAGGTACTGGAGGGAAGGGTGGGATCTGAGAGGTTAGTGTCTAAGGTCACAGAAGAAAGGAAAGTGAGAAAAATAAATCTCGGGAGAGGTACTGGAACAAGGTTCGGTTGACTATAGGGAAAGAAATACTTGATCAAGTCCTACGACCGAGGAGCATACAAGAAATTCCACTACGATATTGGTTCAAATAAGTTAAGGAACCACTGATTAAACCGAGACTCTCCAATCCTTGACCACTCCGACTTTGTTAACATATGGCACAGACCACTCCTCATTTCACGTCTAATTAAACACTCTATCTCGTGAAGATGGGAAAAGGGAAACCGAAATTCCAAATAAATCTTAAGTACTTCAACACAGACATGCTTTTTCGAAACTTGGTAATTTCTCTTAATAAATTGTTTTAAAGCTTTTTACGGTCACGTTTAACCAAACAGAACTTTAAGACCACGAAACAATAAAACGGTGGTTCTTTTCTCGAATTTTTTTTCGAACTCCCTCTTATACTTACATTATTTATAAAGTAAAAACATCGTGTAGCACGCAACAAGAAATCAAAGTCTGGAACGGTCGTCAGTTGTGTCATCATTTAAAGTCGTGGACACCTGGACAAAGCCATTAAATACTAAAGGTAATCTAAAGGTAATCTCTACCCGACTTTGTCAAGTCCGTTCAAGTGCGTGAGGTCGGTACTCGTACCAACCGGACTCCTAACAAACGTACACCCATAAACCGTCGTACAGATAAGAAACAACGGAAAACGAGAGTAACAATAGTAAACCCCCGACGAGTTTTGTGTCTTTGATGTCTGTAGATGGTGAATCCTAAGAAAAAGACGGTGTTATACATGAACAAAATAAGTAAGTAAATCATTTATAAATCACTCGTGAACAAGTGACGTCCCCGTACCTAGAGACCCCTATACACCTACCTATCCTCTACGGGGGAATATAGTTCCTCAAAGATCTCCTTCTTGTTAATTAAGTAGTTTTTCTTTACCTTAATTCCCACCGAAGTATCATGATTTCTGTCGATTTGTTCGTCTTATTTACCGATCATGTTGATCTATGAGAATCTTTCTTTCTTCTCCGTCCAGACTTCTGTCATCTTTCCGGTCCATAAGAACCGTTCTCTTGACCACTCTCATTTAAGTGTCTCCAGTCTCGTACCAACTACTCGTGCTCCGTACCCTGAAGACCTTGTACTTGACCGGTCTATTTGATCCTCGAAACGTTCGGTACCCGTAAGAATGTCTCGTGACCTCACCAACTGACATTTACTACTATTATAAAAATTTGTAACATTACCCTAAAAAGAGTACGTCAAAGTACATAACATCGAAGAAGGGATTAGTAAAGTTCGACAGTAAGACTATCATTTTCTCTTAATTTTCGCGATCACGTCTTTCCTCTCCTCTTTCAAGTACAAGGAAGGAACTGTAGGTTATCCCCTAGAAACAGAAGTAAGTTCCGTTGTACGAACTTTAAGACTGAAACAGTTTCCCCCTTCTCTTCACAAGGTAAGGAAGGTGGAGCTCGTTACCTGTCCGACTGAGAACCAGACTTCTCAAAATGACCCTGTTCCTTTACCTGCTCCCTTACTTTCGGGAATTGAGTAGTGAAGATTCGGTCTCCTGATGCCCGTTTTCGTCCCTTTGTTATCTTTCACTCCCGTACCCTTTTGACCAAGAATTAAGGGAAGATCTGGAGTAGCACGCACCCTTCTCCCTTGCACAACCATCACCATATCCTCGAGATCTCTCTTCCTTAGTGCCAAAGAGAATCTCTAAGAGGCATGCGTCAGTGAAGGATGGGCTATGTCTTTGCCACCGTCCTTACAACTCTCCTTCGTCGCCCCTTCGTCTCGTCTCCGGACCCTGTGTTCCTTTCTCCGGGGTCCTACACCGTGCAGCGGCGTCTTCGGGCGTCTGACTCCGACACCCGTAGCAGTGGACCGACTCTTCTCGATGTACCTTCTACAGGACGACCCCGGGTCCGGCTCGTCCCCGGTCAGGACTGTATGGTCCCTTAGGTCAGCCCAAATCGGACTAGAAGTGAAAGGGGTTAAGGGCCGGTAGACCCCCGGTATATTCGGACTAAGTGGATTTGTGTTAACCATCACTCGTCCTCCTTTCTCTCTTTTAAGTTCTTTACCTCAAAATGAATTTATTCGTACACGGATTTGCTTATTAATTCGTAAATATAACCAGATAGAAGGGGTGGATCTTGATTCTAAACAATAAAAGACTGAGAAGAGTAACCTAGATACAAATAATCTTTTCTATCGAGTTAATAAAATTTTTGGGATACAAAATACTCGTATAGTCGAAAATTACTCATATACACGATGTTAAGTGATTTTACCAATTATATTAAACTAATTATAGAAAAAATAGGTATCAGATTCTTTCAGATCCTCGGACCGGTTTTTTTTTTTATTTTATTTTATTTCCACTTGTTAATTTTTTGGATTTTACTTCTGTTGAGAACGACCTTGTTTCTATAAGTAATTTCGTGATAAATCTTAGGTATATACACAATTATACTATAAACGAAAAGGGAGACTGAAGTGACACATACTGTTTGAGATCCGAATAGGTGTAGTGATGTTTAATGGATTAAAACAAGGAAAAATACGACATATTGTGTCCCACGAGTCTAGTCCCGAGACACTACTGTATCTCCCTACTCTACCCCACTCCTCCGACTTCTTCTTCCCCTATGTACACATGAACATATAACTCAGTGTAATAACATTTCATGTCTGATTGTCATAATATTTCATTGATAAAAGGGGGGTTTTTTAAATTTTTTTATCGTTTTTTTTCATATTTAAAAATTTTCATAAGAAATATTACCGTTTTTCCGTCATTGTTAACATAGAGATTGAAACCTTTCAATATATATAGAATCTGTTTGAAATTTTCACTAATACAACAACAATTTTTCAAAGGGTCCTTAAAAATCGTCGTAATCTTATAAACATTTTAAATATAAATACAGTATTAAAATTCACATATTCTATTGTACATGGACTTTTATTCAAAAAAAAAAGATAGTTAAACACAAAAAACCAATCAATAATAAATTACTTCCCGAAGGGACCACCGAGTCTACCATTTTCGTAGACGGATGTTACGTCCTCTAGGCTCAAGCTAGGGACCCAGCCCTTTTTACGTCTAACTACCCTTTATATGGTTTTATATAAAATTTTTTAGGAAAGAATCATATTCAAATACTAAACAATAAAATAAAGAAGTCAATTTTTTTAGAAAGACAGGATATACCACGTGTACATGATAAAAATATTGATCTCTTAGATTCTGTTCAAATAGAATGAATTTTTTTCACTTTTTCTTCCGCTCTCCTCTGTACCATATTCTCTCTCTTCTCCCCCTGTCGAAATAAGGGTAGGAAACTATTTCAATTATTCACCCCTAAATTCTCTATCTCTGTAAATAGAGATTATGTAGATTCGATGAAGTCATTCGACCACGGAGGAGAATCCCTTTAGTTTGTCTACCTGAACTCTCTGCTTCGCCTCGTCCAGACTGGAACGAAGATCGGACGGACCCGTGACGGGACTTTCCACTCACGGGACTGACGGACGACACTCGCGTGGTGAACGTCGTGGTACGTGTTCTATCCCCTGTTTAGAACTCCAGCAACTCGGGGACCTCCCCCAGACCGATTGGTTCAGAATTGTCGTAAGGTTAAAATACGTAATTACACTCTAGACTCGACGTTAAATGAGTACCTGCTTACGATAGTCAAACGTAGGATCCTAATATTCACCCTTGGGTTTGACACTAGAGACTTCAGAGTGGGTACCTCACCTGCGGGACAGACCCTGGAAAAGAGTCGACCTTGAGGTCTATACGACGCAGTGTCCTGAAGGGTCACGACAAACTTAGACCTACAACCAGTTTTGAGTTAAACCACTATATTAGAGACGTCAAAGATAAAGAAAAGAGAAAATTACAATCATATAACTTTCATTCGATCCATTAAGAGATTGATTTATCACCGTAATAAATAAACATACATTACTCACCGAATAAAACAATTGTTTAGGAAACTTGGACTCTGATTTCACTTTTGAAAGTCGCTTTGTGGAGAGTGTTCTCCATACTTAAATACTTAACATGTCAAACTATACCAACTTGATAGTAAAAACGGTAGAAAACATACAGGAAACAGATAAAAAATTTTGAAGTCGGATTTAGATTTAGTAAAAAAATATAAAAGTTTACATTGAAAGAGTGATCAGGACCTATTTCTATTTTAAAGTGTTTAAGGACAGTTGATTGTCGACAGTATAAATGAATATACAGTATAAATTGAATATACGTCTCATGTAGTACTCTTTGCGACCTGACCTTCTTTGTGTTCGACCTTAGTTCTAAGGGCCCTCTTTATAGTTAGTGGAGTCTATACGTCTACTGTGGTGGGAATACCGTCTTTCACTTCTCCTTGATTTTTCGGAGAACTACTTTCACTTTCACCTCTCACTTTTTCAACCGACTTTCGAGTTGTAAGTCTTTTGCTTCTAGTACCGTAGACCAGGGTAGTGAAGTACCCTTTAGCTACCCCTTTATCACCTTTGTCACAGTCTGAACTAAAAAACCCGAGGTTTTAGTGACGTCGGTACTTCAATTTTCAGTGAATGAGGAACCTTCTTTTCAATACTGGTTGGATCTGTCGTATAAGTTTTCGTCTCTATAATGAAACGGCTGATTCCAGGCAGATCAGTTCCGATACCAAAAAGGTCATCAGTACATACCTACACTCACAACCTGACACTTCTTCCGACTCACGACTTCTTAACTACGAAAACTTGACACCACAACCTCTTCTGAGAACTCTCAGGGAACCTGACGTTCCTCTAGGTTGGTCAGGTAAGACTTCCTCTAGTCGGGACCCTAAAGAAACCTTCCTTACTACGACTTCGACTTTGAGGTCATGAAACCGGTGGAGTACGCTTCTCAACTGAGTAACCTTTTCTGAAACTACAACCCTCCCTAACCCCCGTCCTCCTCTTCCCCTACTGTCTCTTACTCTACCGACCTACCGTAGTGACTGAGCTACCTGTACTCAGACTCACTTGAGGTCCTCAACCACTACCTGTCCCTCCGGACCGCACGACGCTAAGTACCCCAGCGCTTCTCAGCCTGTGTTGACTCGCTCACTTGACTTGTCGACAGTTGGAAGGTCCTCATTTACAACAACAAAAACCACCGAAGTACCAGGTCCTCGAATCAGTAATCTATGATAACAGGTCGTAAAGCTTCCACACAGGAAACAGTCTCTGATTATTGACAAGGAACGTACTTTACGAAGTACTAGTTTACTCAAACCTTTTAGAATTTTAAATTATCCAGAGAAATACCCTTCAAAGGAGTCAAATATAGAAAACAACAACCAGTCAGCGAGTCAACACAGACTGAGAAACACTGGGGTACCCGACGTCGTACGGTCTGGAGGGACAGGGAGTGGTGGAGGGTTTCAGACGGGTTCAAGTACAGGTAACGTAGTCACTACGGTAGATCGATAGAGTAGGAGACTACGGGAGAAGAGGAAGACCGGAGTTAGAAAGGGTCGTAGTCCCTGAAAAGGTTACTCAACCGATAAGGGTAGTCTACCGGTTTTATGACCACGAAACCGAAGTCATAGTCCAGAGGGTTACTCATAAGTCCCATTTAAAGGGACTTCTAACTGACTAAACTATAGGAACGACAGGTTCCCTGAAAGTCCTCAAAAGAGGTCGTGGTGTCAAGGTTTCGTCGTAGTTAAGAAACCGAAAGACGGAAGAAATGGTAGGTCGAGATTGTTGGCACGTACTGGTGACCCTTCTGGTATCGGAACTGATCTCTGTCGAAACAACCGTCTGATTACAGAGACGAAAAATTGTGTGACAGATCCAAACAGGATCGAAAGGACGGTTCTTCGTTAGTAGAAGACTAAAGTACCGAAGTCAGTGGTCTGTGTCACCAGAATCTCGAGTTCTTCTCCTTTAGACAGTGATGAAAGCGGAAAAAAGACAATTTTTAAATTGTCAGAGAAACACCCTTCTAAAGAATCAAAAATAGAATACCCGAAGGGACTATCGAGTCAACCACTTCTTAGACGGACGTTACGTCTTCTGGGGTTAAGTTAAGGACCCAACCCTTCTAGGCGACCTCTTTCCTGTCCGATGGGTGAGGTCATAAGAACCCGAACGGTACACCGAGACGACCATTTCTTAGGTCGACGTTACGTCCTCTGGACCCATATAGAATGAGGACGTACTTCAAAGCTCCCCATTAATTCGTATCTCATAGAAGGTTGAAATGAACTGACTTTCGAGAAGGATAAGAAGTTGTTTCCCTTAATTTTAAATGGATGAAAAAGATCATGAAGGTACGTAACTGTTCTGATGACGAAGGTACTCTAAACACTTTCTGGATCGAGCCCACTTTAGGGTTGTCTATCCCTTCGTCTGACTTCTCAGTTTTGTCTCTCCTCTGGGGATTCTCTATCTCTATCACCCCTGTAGAGTCTTCGATCCAACTCTCGACCTCCAATTGGTCTTCCGACCTCCTATGGACGAGGCACCGAGTGGCTCCTTACCATCCTCGTCCGTACTGTGAATTAGACGAAGACGTCAAGGGTCTCCAAGGGTCTTAGTGACCCAAAGGGATGTCAGTAGGTCCGTGATCATATTCTTTCTCGTTTTCCAGAACAATGGTTCCAAATTATTCCAGATCTTTAGAGGGTCCTACGGGGACGGAGTCTCGAAGCCATAACGACTCACCACCTCCCGGTCCTACCGTCTAGTGTCGTCCAAGCACAGAGGAATTTCGAGTATCCGTTGTACATGACGTGAGAAAAGTCCAGTCAACTGAGTAACCTTTTCTGAGACTACGACCCTCCCTAACCCCCGTCCTCCTCTTCCCCTACTGACTCCTACTCTACCGACCTACCGTAGTGACTGAGTTACCTGCACTCAGACTCACTTGAGTCCCACAACCGCTACCTGTCCCTCCGGACCGCACGACGCTAAGTACCCCAGCGTTTCTCAGCCTATGTTGACTCGCTGACTTGACTTGACTTCGACTTAGGTACCGTCTAAGAAGAGACCCCACTTTAAACACTGTCGGGGTTAATATCGTAACTGGTGACGAAATCATTTCAAGTAGTAACGGAAGTTTACAGTTAATATACATGTATATACAGTGTTATTGGAACACAATAATACCGTATATATAAATATACATACGGTGTCCCAATTACACTTCTGATTTACTGTATAAATATTTCAAAAGTCTCCTCCCAGACATCGAAAAGTCCCCGAATTATTTGTCATAAATAATAACATGAATTATGTGTAATCAATAAATATAACCATAACGATAAGTAAAATGTATCAATATCGTGTATTTTGGGCTTTCCCCGCAATCTTTACTAGTGTCATAACTTAATCAGTTCTTGTCTATCTTAGTAAATTTATTGAGTAAAACCGTACTCATGAGTAAAAGTAGAATAAAATAAAACCGAAGAATTAAAGAATTTGTACGTGTCAAAGTTCGTCACCCTTATTCCGTCTACACTCATTAATTTAAGGGTGACCGATGTCTTATATACTTGATAGAGTCATTGAGAAGTACCCAGTAACAAAACTATACCAGTTCGTGGTGAATAGTTAAAGTACAAAGTTCGTAATTTCAAAGTTCATACCGTTACGGTACAACCGTTTCCTCTATAACTTAGATGTCAAGTAAGTCACGTTAAGTGGTCCGACCTTTGTGTCTCTACTTGTTCTAATTGACTTGTGTAGGGAGTCTTTCGACGATGAAGTAACGGTACATCATATTCGGATAACAATACTTTCAGTTGACTCGTCAGTTTTATACGGTTATTCTTACCTATTCGGACCTTTTTGTTATCAAGTATTTAAAACGAATACCACTATACGTTAGAAAACCTTTAATGTCGATAAACATCGAGTATGAAATTGGCACCCTCGTTGTGTATTATGTTAATAGAGTTTAATTATATGAGCAAACTTTCTTGTTTCCTCAACTTTACTCGTTTAAAAAAGTAAAACAAATTGAAATCACGTTTTTTCTTTTTCTCTCTCTCTTGACTGTTCGGATGTACACGAAACCATACTGGTTCGAGGGACTTAAACATCGACAAAATCAATTTACGACGAGATATGAAGAGGCACTCAACCACTACCTGTCCCTCCGGATCACTCGACGTCAGGTACCCAGTGTTTCTCAACCTGTGCGGACTCGTCGACTTGACTTGACTGACTTTGAAGAGGTTGTACCTAATACCTCCAACACCGAGTGATACGGGTGACATTATCGTAAGAGTTGTCATACAGACCCGAAGGATGAGAAAAACTACGGAGACTATATGATTGTCAGTGACAGGGTCTTTTTACGAGGTTGATCCGGTAAGACTCCGAAGACTTTAAAGATTTGGAAAAGTCCAAGACTTGTATCATTAGTATTGAACTTAAACGTCGGTGTCGGGGACGAGAAAGGTACGGGAGACGAGGTCTGTTTAACTTAAGGAAGACAAAGGATATTTCCAGGGACCAGAGGGGAAATGAGAGTACGGACTGTTCGGGAAAGGAAGTAGAGGTGCACTCGTTTAGGGTGGACGGAAAGTCCCGAGTCCAGTTTACAGAAGTGACAGTTCTTATTAAAGAGGAAGGAACTGAAGTGTACCGATTCTTAGGGAATACCGCAGAAGGGTTTCATAAATAAGAGTACACATCTTATATATATATATTTTGATATATATATATATATATCAAAAATATAAATAAAAATAAAAAAATATAAATAGGTTCTCCTATTCCACTTCCGTCACTTCTCTTTGAGTTTCTATGTATACGTTACGTACACACGCGTGCGCGTGTGTGTGTGTGTATATGGTACAAAGTTAGAAATACATTGATTACTTATCTCTCCATATACGGAATAGTAGTCACGTTCTTCCACTAACTCTACTACACTATACTACCGACACAGAAATGATGTTTCGTTTGTGGGTGCACTCTACCTGAGTATCTCAGTGACTGAATGTACTAAGTTGACTAAGAAGAAAAGGTTACAAACCAGTCAACACCGGGAAATAAGTATCTGAGAAAATTACGAAGAGGGAGAGGGGGGTCGGGAGTCATTAAGATAACGTTTTTCAGTATAAAACATACGTCACAAACGAATCTCTTTTTATTTTATATTTTACAAACAAAGTGACGTAGTGTCTCTCCACAAGTCGTTATTTCGTCCTGACGGAAACGAAACAATAAAAATTGGAAAGATGGTAAAAGTACGTATGTTTGTACTCTCATACATCCTTTATTACGTCAGTCATAGGATAGTATAAGCACTTTTACTTTTGAGGGTTATAGTATCGTCCGACACTCAACGACATAGATTCACGTTTGTAAGGCGAGGAGTGTGTGGGCGAACCCTACGAAGGACCTTAGATAGTAAATCCGACGTCCGGTGAGACCCCGAGCACAGAACGACAGTGTGACAGAATGATGTACCCGTAAAATGTCACTAAAAGTTGTTGGACTTCTCACTGTAATAGTGTCACCCTAAAGACTAGCAGTGGAAGGTCTCCCCTGGGAGCAGGTCTTCCAGTCATGTCTACCTCAAATTTCGTCACTAATCGGTGATTCCGACGTTTAAGTACCTCCGTGTCTCACTCTCGACGTTAGGGGGTTTCCATAATAAGTGTAGCCTATTTTTCACTCCACGTCACATACGAACACACGTACAGGAGGAGACACAAAATTTCTTATACAAGTCGAAAGAAACGTAATTAAGGACACAGTGTTTTAGTCTCTTACTTATTTTGTTTGACTATAAAGTATACATAGAAGTCTATTTCTTGTTCTTTAAATTTTTTATCTATTTCATGTAATAAAAACACTAATAAAGTTTACATGTATTAAATGAAACTTCTAAAACGACAACTGTTATATTTATGTAGGTATTACGTACATATATACAAGTACATAAGAATTTGACCTGAAGGGACCACCGGGTCTTCCATTTCTTAGGTGGACGTTACGTCCTCTAGACCCAAACTAGGGACCCAACCCTTCTAGGGGACCTCTTCCCTTTCCGATGGGTGAGGTCATAAGACCGGACCTCTTAGGGTACCTGTCTCCTCCGACCACCCGGTGTCAGATACCCCACTGTTTCTCAACCTGTACTGACTCGTTGAAAGTAAGTAAGAATTTGACCTTTGTATAATTAATTAAAGTTTTTATGACTACACGACAACCGATACACATTTCACGAGGGTCATAACACACGAAACATCCGTTTTACTAATCAATCTGTCAAAAGATAATTAAACATAGACTTACAACCATACTTACAAGGTCGAAGATAACCAGGTGGGATCTCCCCCAAAACCCTCTTCCGTTACCGTGGGGTGAGGTCATGAGAACGGACCTTTTAGAGTACCTGCCTCCTCGGACCATCCGACGTCAGGTACCCCAGCGGTTCTCAGCCTGTGCTGACTCACTGAAGTGAAAGTGAAAGTGAAAGTGAAAGTTTGTAACCTCTTCCTTTACCGTTGGGCGATGTCACAAGAACGGACCTCTTAGGGTCCCTGCCCCCTCGGACCACCCGACGGCAGATACCCCACCGTGTCTCAGCCTGTGCTGACTTCGCTGAATCGTCGTCTCCCCAAAACTCGGTCGTGACAGGACCAAATATTTAAGAATCGGATAGGTGAAACTGAGGTACGGATATATATATATATCCGTGGTGGGGTGGGTGGTCCAGAAACAACTAAGAGAATATATTAATTTTATAGAAAAATTGAGAGGAAGGGAAGAGTTCGAATTTGAGGAAACTTCCTACCTTCTGTATGAGTTTGTCTGAGAATGGAACACCATTCGGAAGGAGGCGGGGAGGTAGGTCATCGTCAACGATCTCAAAACAAGAACGAATAAATTAGTTTATGGTTTATACAGATGTTCGTAGAAAATTCTAAGTGTATAGTAATATAGTTCATTTGTTAAACTCCTATGAATTCAAGCTTTACAAATGCGGAAGTTCCCTAAATTTACGCCTCATTTTCTCTTCTAAACGTGTCACGTTGTAAATTTCCTGTTCTGTTAATAACACGGAGTACAAAATTACATATACTTATATTGTATCTTTGACAAGTTTTAAGGTCAGTCTTGGTTTACTCCGAGTTTCCTTGGAGTTTTAATTATACAAGTTTTGACTTAAAGACTAGAAGAAAGAAAGACTCTGACCAAAAGAGGACACAAGGGTTTGGTATGTCGATCCTCAGTAGTAGTTGTGATGACGAAGAGACCGAAGAGTGTAGACTAAATAACGACTCTGGTATGAGATAAAATAAAAGGTAGAAACGGTGTCTCTGAGCCCGGGTAGACGCGAACAGATCAGGCACGTTTGTGGAAGAGGAAAAAGATGGACGTGACTGTAAAACGGGGACGGATAGGAAAAGGGTACTATGTTTGTACTATAAAAATTCTGAGTTCAGTGAATTTTGAAGGTTTCTCGGAGAAACCCTATTTCTATTTTAAGGAATTGTACTAAAGATTCTGGGACTTACTAAAGGGGGATAGATTAAAAGAAGAAGAGGTTGTTACTAATCGGGAGGTAAACATGACCAAAAGAAAGACAGGAAGAATGATTCTGACATAAGGAACGGGGTCCTGTAAACATATACGATATGACGGACCACTTGAGGGGTATAGAGGACGGGTCCTTCAACGAAGAGTAAGGAATTTAGAGTCTAGTTGGTAGTGAAAGAGTTAAATTGGAAGGGGTTAACTGTTCTTAACAGTTTTGATAATAACTGAGAAACATAATACAAGTAGGGAAATCCCGAGAGTGGTTTCACCGTTAAAGGATAAATACAAATAAATAAAATAACCTTATATGAACGAAATGCTACAACATCATAAAAATGACGATATATCGGTGTGTGTGTGTATATATATATATAGGGAGAAGGAACCTGAAGGAAGGGGAAATCTGGTTCTGGATTTGTGACTTTCTCAAAGAAAACGATATGTCAGTAAAGAGTAATTAATAGACAAAATATATATCATTATATATATATGTACGGTTAAGGTCAGANTATATGAACGAAATACTACAACATCATAAAAATGACGATATATCGGTGTGTGTGTGTATATATATATATAGGGAGAAGGAACCTGAAGGAAGGGGAAATCTGGTTCTGGATTTGTGACTTTCTCAAAGAAAACGATATGTCAGTAAAGAGTAATTAATAGACAAAATATATATCATTATATATATATGTACGGTTAAGGTCAGAGGGTTGGTAGGGTTGGAGGGAAGGGGGACGGTGAACCATAGATATGTAAACAAGGGATTTAGACACAGAGATAAGGACGAAACGTTTAGTCAATTAGATATGACAAAAAAGACCTAAGGTGAACCACCACTAACAAGTCAGCGATTCAGCACAAGCTGAGAACGCTGGGGTACCCGACCTCGGATGGTCCGAGGAGATAGGTACCCTAAGAGGTCCGTCCTTATGACCTCGGCCAACGGTAAAGGAAGAGGTCTCTAAGGTGAATATACGTAACTATATACTATAAACAAGAAGAGAAAGAAGGAAGTGAAACACACTGTCAAAGATCCAGATAAGTTAGATACGTTTACTGTGTAAGGAAACATACCCACTCCTTATAAGATAAAAAGAGACGTAAAGACTTTAGATTTGACATAATTACCCGAAGGGATAACCGAGTCACCATTGTGTGGTTGGTTACGTCCTCCGTATCCAAATTAGGGACACAATCCTTTCAGGGGACCTCTTCCTTTTCCGTTGGATGAGGTCATAAGAACGAACCTTTTAAGGTACCCGTCTCCTCGGACCAACCGATGTCAGGTACCCTAACGTTTCTCGACCTGTGCTGAATCGTCGACTTGTTGTTGTTTGAGACAATTATGTATTTACAAGATACTCATTTGTTTTAAGTTATCTTTAACTTTTCACTTTTTTTCATTTTCAGCGTGTCAGCACAGGTCGAGAAACACTAAGACACCTGACGTCGGACAGAGCGACGACACGACCTCACCCAACGGTAAAGGAAGAGGCCCCCTAGAAGGTGGGTGTCCCTAGCTTGGGTCAAGAGGGTGTAACGTCCGTCTAAGAAATGGTCGACTTAGTGTTCCCTTTAACTTAGACATGATTAACACTACGTCCGATTCGATAATGTACTTTTCTAGGTTTATATTTGACCGAATTTTCTTTATCTTCAATTAAAAAAGAACGGTCTATCAGAGATTCAGTCGTCACGTACCTATCTTTACATTGACGACATAAGGTCTTCCAGGTAGAATAAGGAGATGGTAGAAGGGATGGTCTAACAAGACCACCAATACTGACTTCGAACCCACGGACAATGTAGGTGAGAAGTCGGATACCCTACACTTCTTCAGGACTTTTTGACGTAGAGGTTTCTGTGCTAGGTCTCGGAGTATGGAGTGGAGGTGAATGGAGAGTAACGAGGTTTGAACGGTCGAAGTTTTCTACTAACTCTACTCATCGACCCACGGATCTATTTTAGATCCTAATTCATTTTCTTTTCTCCCTTTTACCTATGACACAGCATTACTTGTTACACACTATTTTAGGAAGGAATGTGTACGAAACGAATTAAAGGGTCTTTAAGGACGAAAATTGGTTCCAGTTGTTAAAGAGTATGTGTCTTGTCACGGTGTACGTTCGTACAACATCCGTACACGTGTGTGTGTGAGTGTCCGTTTGTGTGTGTTGGGTAGGTGGGTATATATACCTACGAAAGGTGAGAAAGAGAAAGAACAGAAAAGAGGGTATGTTTAGTGACGTACAATATTTCCAATCGTACAAAATAAAGTGAAATATTGTACGGAACCTTATTACAAGTACAGAATAATGAAATTAAAAAATTTAAACCATCAGCACAAAACAAACTATTAAGTATACGGAGACTGACTAACTCAATGTCTAAAGAAGGTCGACGACGATGACAAGCACATAAAAGAACAAAGATGAACAGTAAAAAAAAGAGAATGTCTGTACCGGTGTTCCTACAGAATCGTGTTCCCCGTAACGTCTCACCGTCAATACTCTCATAAAACCTTCACCCTAGGGACTCAAAGTCTGAACGAAGATGAAACATTAATACCCTTTGACTTGGTAAGGTACGGAGTCTTGTCTGTTCTAAAAGTAAGAATAGAGAAATCCAATATTTCTAATCTACTCGACTATTCGAATCCCATTACGAATGTATTTCTTTTAGGAGTATTTATACTTAATGTTAACAACCAGACAAAAATTGAAAATTGAAACTTCATTGAAATCTAAGTTCTGCTTTTTGATCAAGTCTCCTAAGGACACAGGGGTAGTGGATCGAAGAAAGTCACTATGTAAATATATTAATATGATCATGTTAATATTTTTCGTCTTTAACTGATTTATTGAATGAACCTAAAGTAGTTAAAAAAAAAAAAAAAAACCATATTTCTGAAAATTTCTCTCCAAATTTCAATCATCGTTTAAACTCCCCTTCCATGTTTCTAAAAGGCATATAGGAGACAGGGGGTGTGTAAGTATCGGAGGAGACAATAGTTGTAAGGGGTGGTGTCATCGTGTAAACAATGTCGAACACTTAGATATAACTATGTAGTGTTAGTGAGGTTCAGGTATCCAATGTAATTCCAAGACAGATACCGAAACCTGTTTACATATTATTGTACATAGGTAGTATTTACCTATAGTTGTGACGTGATATCTGGAACACAAGGAGAATGAATAAGGAAGGGTAGGTTGGGGACTGGTGGACTAGAAAAGTGACAGAGGTATTAAAGTGGAAAATATCTTACAGTACACATGACAGGAATCTCTGAATCAGTACAGACTGAGAAACGTTGGGGTGTCTGAAATCGGACGGTCCGAGGAGACAAGTACCCCTAAGAGGTCCGGTCTTATGACCTCACCCAACAGTATGGGGGAGGTCCCCTAAAAGGGTTAGGTCCCTAGTTTGGGTCCAGAGGGTGTGGTATGTCGTTCATTTGAAAAGTCTTACCAAGACAAGTGAATCTTTATACGTGCTTCAATGGAGGTACAGAAAAGTACCGAACTATAGAGTAAAGAAAAATCACACTTAATATAAGATAAAAGAGATCCATACAGTCAAATAGCTGAGTGAATGACTTCTGGTAGAACCAACAAAGATGTAAAACCACTAATACTTATTTCGAAGATATTTATAGAGACACGTCCACAGATATGACTGTATAAAAAATGAGAAAACCTATTTACGGTTCCTTAAACCAACGGTCCAGTATACCGTTCTTATACAAATCAAAAAGAAAACAAAAAATCATTTTACCCTATTATTGGTAAATTATTAATACGACTATTTGTCCATATCAGACTTTTACTGGGTCCATGAAACAAAACAAAACAAAAAANCATGAAACCCTATATAACAGTAAGATACATATCATGGTGGTATAAAGGAAAAATTAAGACATTAATTAATAAAATTTAAAGTAAAAACGTCGTATACAAAACACATATAGTGGATGCTTAACAATACACCGTCAAATTGAAAGAAAAATTTTTGAATAACAATCAAGAAATTAATAAATAAATAATAATAAACATTTCAGTTAAATTAAAAATTATCATCCTATTAATGAAATGTTATAACAGGATCTTCTAACTTTGCGTTTTCATCCTTTAGTTCTCTATGGACCTCATCATCCGTTCAAACCAGAACCTCCTGTCTTATTTCGTCCTGTTTCCGATTGTCTCAAAACGGTTCACTTGTGTAACCAGTATCGTTTGTGGGAAAAGGTGGATGTGCTCTCTACTGAGATGTGTACCTGTGGTGGTCTTCCAGTCATGGTTTGAGTCTGACTAATATAAGAAACGTCGTCTTCTACCTCTTCAAGATATGTCGGTCCTTTTTTATTTATGGACCTCTAGTGATACCGAGTCTAGTACTTGAGGAATAACGTTTTATGTCTGAATTTGACTTCATCCTTTTTGGTGATCCGACAAGTATATACTGGAATTAGTTTAGGAAATACTAATATATGACTTCGACTGTTTATCTACGTTCCCTAATCTAGACCATCTGTCTTACGGACTCTTTGATACCTACCTCCCAACATTGCGACACGTCCTCCACCACTGGTTTTGGTATGGGTTCCCCCTTTTTTACGTTCTTCCGTTTTACCAACAGACTCCTCCTGAATGTTTGTCAACTCTTTTCTCTTCACTTTCCCTTTCCAGATAGATTGGCTTACGTTTTCAAGGCCTCTTATCTTTCCTCTCTATTCTTTTGAAAGAAACCACTTGTTACGTTTCTTTATCTCCTTTTGTTTTCTTACCCTTTCTGATATCTCTAGAGAAGTTCAATGTTTGTGGTTCCTTTGTACGGTACTTTGCTACCCGTATTATCTCCTGTCTTTACCGTTCCTGGATTGTTTTTGTCCTCTCCATTTCTTCCCCACCGTTCTTATGTGTCTTTTGACATGTTTTTTCCAGAATTACTGGTTCTATTGGTACTACCCCACCAGTGAGTGGATCTCGGGTTGTAGGACCTCACACTTCAGTTTGCCCAGAATCCTTCGTAGTGATGTTTGTTTCGATCACCTCCACTACCTTAAGGTCCATTCGATAAAGTTTAGGATTTCCTATTACGACAATTTCACAACGTGAGTTATATGATCGTTTAACCCTTTTGAGTCGTTACTGTGGTCTTGACTCTATCCAGTCAAAAGTAACTTTAGAGTTTCTTTCCGTCACGGTTTCTTACAAGTTTGATGACATGTTGACACGAGAAAAGTGTACAATAGTTTCATTACGAGTTTTAGGAAGTTCGATATGAAGTTATCATGCACTTGACTCTTAAAAGTCAACATGTTCAACCTAAATCTTTTACGTTTCCTTAGTCTCTAGTTTAATGGTTGTAAGTGACCCAGTACCTCTTTCGTTCTCTCAAGGTCTTTTTATAGATAAAGAGGACGTAATCGTTACACTTTCGGAAACACACCTATTTTCGTTTGACACCTTTTAAGAATTTCTTTACCCTCATGGTCTGGTGGAATGGACGGAGGACTCTTTGGACGCGTGTCCAGTCCTTCGTTGCCAATTTTGGTCGGTACCTTGTTGACTGACGAAATTTTTACCCTTTCCTCGTACTGTACCGACATACAGCAGGGACACGAATAAATTGAATATACGTCACATGTAATCCGTTTTGCGGCCCGAACTACTGATTCCACCTTACTTCTAACGACCCTCTTTATAGTCGTTATAGTCTATACGTCTACTATGGTGCGATTACCGTCTTACACTTCTCCTCGATTTCTCAGAGAACTACTCCCACTTTCTCTTCTCACACTTTCGACCGAACTTTGAGTCGTAAGTTTTTGATTCTAGTACTGTAGGTTAGGGTAGTGAAGTACCGTTTTTTCACCCTTTTCACCTTCGTTACTGTCTAAAAGAAAAGAACCCGAGGTTTTAATAACACCTACCACTGACGTCGACACTTTAATTTTCTACGAATTAGTTACCTTCTTTACGATACTGTTTTGATCTGTCGCATAATTTTCGTCTCTCCAGTGAAACGACCTTTTCTAGATATATCAGTTTCGATACCAAAAAGGTCATCAGTACATGCTTACATTTTCAATCACGTATTTCTTCCGACTAACTATTTCTTAAATACGAAAACTTAACACCAGGACCTCTTCTGAGAACTCTAAGTGAACCTGTCGTTCCTCTAGTTTGGTCAGTCAGGGTTTCCCTTAGTTAGGACTTATAAAAAATTTTTCTGACTTCGACTTCGAGGTTATGAAACCGGTGAACTACGATTCTCGACTGAGTAGCCCTTTCTGGGATTACGACCCCTTATAACTTCAGTTTTCCTCTTTCTCCACCGTCCCATACTCTACCAATCTATTGTAATACGTAGTGACTGAGTTACCTTTACTTAACACGTTTGAGACCCTCTATCACCTTCTGTCTCCTTGGGTCTAACGATATCAGGTGTCACCCCAACGTTTCTCAGTCTTTGTAGAAACGTTGACTTGTTGTTGTTGTTTTTTTTAACCGAGTGTGCCACACATTGCAACACTTTTCCTGTATAAAATAAATCGTATTAAGGGAGTTCTAGGTACCTTAAATGATGTAGGAGGTTAAGAAACGAGGGAAAAAAACGTCTCATTATAAGGAAACTTATCTACATGGTGACAAAAAGTGAGTGGGTCACAGAATAAAAGGACATCGACGATCTTGTCAAATCGTGTTTGTACCTCCGAATTGAGTCACCTTTAAATAAGAGAACATCAAGCTCTCCCACCTACCTGTTTTAGTCATAGTAACCTCTCTTTAGTTCCACAGTCGCTCCGACGGGTGGGAGAAGCATGAGGTCGACCGTAAAACAGAAAAACGAATAAAGTCAAAGACAACCGAAGACCGTATCGACTGAACACAGACGTTGGCAAGTTAAAAACGGGAATGGAAAGTAAAAGTAGACACACAGTTTAGACAGAGACAGGAAAATATTCCAATGTACGCCTATGTTGACCGTGGGTGAACCTATTGGGTCCTATTTAAGAGTACAGTGATAAGAATTAGTGAATATGATTCTTGGAGAAGGTTTATTTTATTATACATACTCCAGGTCCCTAATTATAAAGTATAGAAACTCCCAACAATAAGTTGGAAGATTTGGGTTTCTTTCTATAAACACAACAAAGGTCAAACTCCAATAATGTTTATTTCGAACATCGTTGTAAGTAAACGTTAAAAACCCCCCACTTAAATTCAAGATGAAAGAGGTCCCATGCATGAGTCTGTTAAAGACCCGGTATCATATTTACACGAAAATTGAAACATTCTTTCATGAGTTGTCAAAAGGTGTCACCGAGATTGTAAAAGATTGTTCGTTACCTACTATTGTCAACCGAGGCGTAGGAACAGACGTGTATCATAAAAACTATACAACAAGCTTAGTGAGATTGTATACACTCAGTCTGTGCTGACTCGTTGAAGTGAAAGTGAAAAGTGAAAGTGCGTAACCTCTTCCTTTACCGTTGGGTGAGGTCACAAGAACGGACCTCTTAGAGTCCCTGTCGTCTCGGACCACCCCAGCGTGTCCCAACCTGTACTGTTCACTGAATCGTCGTCGTCGTTGCATACACTCACCATAGATAAGTACGGAATTTGACTGTAAAAGGATTACTAATAATTACAACTCTAAAAAGATATACGAATAAACGGTAGGAGCACAAGACAAACCACTTGATAGATTCATAAAATGGTGAACGATTAATTTACCTAAAGAGTGATGACTTGAGTCTCTCAACAAATGAACTCTTTGTTCGGTAAACAGTCTATAACATTTATATAAAAGGTTCTTACACCGAATAGGTGACTAACAGAATCTTACAAATATGTTGTTTGCACAAATTCTCTAAAGGGACCACAAGACCCCCAATACTGAGGTATGAAGGTCATATCCCTCATGTCTAAACTAGGGACCAGTCTCTTAATTCTAGGTATACGGGGTGATTCATCGTATTTATTTATTTATTTTGATAAATTAAAGTTCCATCAGGATAAATTAATACAATATCAGAATACCTAAGATAAAAAGTATGTATGGATTCTTAGACAGGGATTCAATGTTTCTAAAAGATTCAAAAGAAGATTTCAAAATATCAAATTTAAAACTACGTTAAACTTATTTAACAACATATGTTACAAACCAAATCCAGTTTAAATTTAAAAAACGGTTACCTACAGGTAAAGAAGGTTGTCGCATACAACTGTTCGGATAAGGAAGATGTGACTTAACGGAAACGTCGAAACACTTTATAGTCCAAACAGCGATACACCCAGATAAACATCGAAAGAGAAGAAAAGGTAAGTAACTAGATACGAAGAGAGGAAGGTGATTATGGTGAAATAAGACTCTTTATATCTAAAGACAAATGTTAGAAAGAGAGAAGATTAAGGAAATAGAGAGTATATGTGAAATCTCAGTCGAAATGTTATAGATATTTCTTAGATATTTCTTAGTACTACACAAAATCTATTCTTGACGTAATTTGACTAAATCCCTTTTAACTGTAAAATGATATAACTTAGAAGTTTTGATACTTATGTCCAAAAGAGAGTTAAATGAATCTAAAATAAAGAAAGTAGTGGTAAACATCAAAAGTCGTATATGTACGACAAATACAAATCAATCTAAATATAGTTTACTAAAGTATTAAAACCTTGATAACATTTTCTATATGACAAAAAGATAAAAACACAGATGTGCAAGTAACAATCATAAGTTTTTATTTTAATTACAACACACACACACAACTAGAACATAGGATACTTGAATGACTTGAATGAATAATCAAGATCTTCCTAAATAACAAACCATATAAGAAACACTAAAAGAAGTATCTTTTTGTACAGTAGAGGTTCCTCTCTGTTCAAAATAGATAAGATAAGATTAGACATGTAGATACTAAAAGAAAGGAACGAAACAACGTGGGCGATTCTAAGGGTCCATATCGTTCTCATCTGCAAAAACAGAACAAGAATTTGAAACGCCCCCCTTCGTCAGCTAAAAAGTGGTAATTCACGTTATAATCGACATCTAAAAAATCTAGGAGAAACACTTCAACTCCTTCAAGAGGTAGATAAGTATTACGTATTTATAAAAAGAGACATACTAACAACTTAAAAAAGGTTAAGAAGGACATAGTTAATTCTACTAATGTACTAAAAAAAAGAAATAATAACACCAACTTATATAACAAACTATAAATTTATGACCTGTTGAGAACGTAAAGACGTCGTTTGTAGAGAACCAACCGTACGTAATAAGAAAAATATATAACATATAATTAAACAAGTCTAAAACAAAGTCTGAAACTCAAATATCAATGTACTCTATAACCGACTACAAAACGAAAAATTTATGATAAAAACAAGTCAAACGTATAGTTTGGTTACGACCGGGGTAATTCAATATATAAAGAAGACAAAAGACCTTCTGGAACACATCTAAAACAACGAAGGAATAGAACCAGTGACAAGTAACGTGTGAACCGATGTTACTTGGATCTCCACGTATATAGAAAAACTTAATCACAAAAGNCAATATATAAAGAAGATAAAAGACCTTCTGGAACACATCTAAAACAACGAAGGAATAGAACCAGTGACAAGTAACGTGTGAACCGATGTTACTTGGATCTCCACGTATATAGAAAAACTTAATCACAAAAGTAAAAGAAGTCTATTTGTACACTTGTTATAAAGAGAGCTATACGAAAATTTCATATAAAAACATATAAAATTCATTGATGAAAATTCATATATATCAATAAAAATCCGAAGTCTTTAAGCTAATATAACACATACCTGTAATAAGTTTAAATTAGACAAACCCCAAATGAATCGAAGAACTTAAACGATTACAAAACAGAAAGTAGTATAAGATCTTCGACTATGAGGGAGATTATAAAAAGTAGAGACAATGAAGGAGGGAAAAGACCCTAACACAACTGTGACGAAAGTCTAATAAATAGAACGGAGTGACCAGGACTCAGAGACAATAAAAGAAAGAAAACAGGAAAATTTACTTTAAAAATGTCGTCTCTCATGTTTCACAAGGGTGTGTGAAGGATAGAGGGGTGTTAGGCGGAAGTAATGGTTGTAGGGGGTGGTTCGTCTCACCATGAAAAAATGTCAGTTACTTGGATACACCTGTTCCGTAATAGTGAGTTTCGGGTACTAAATGTATTTCAAAGTGAGAACCACAATGTGTAAGATATCAAAAACTGTTTACACATTAATGAACATAGATCGTGATATCATAGTCTGTTTTATCAAAGTTACGGGTTTTTTAGGAGACACAAGGTCATCTGAAATAGTGTCTTAGCATTAAGGTTAGGAAAACTTTGGCCTGTACCGATGGACTGAAAGAGACCGGTATCTTTACAATCTTTTTCACTCTAACCAGTAAAAACCCATTTTTCATCGACCACTCTCGAAGGAAAGAAGGATAGTACTAATAACCTATACAAGGTTTACTACCTTCGAGGTAGTTGGACAAAGGACTACTTCTATTGTGTTCCATTATTGGGTTGGTCGTACATGTGTGCACTTCACGAACAAACTTATGCAATTTTTATTGAACAAAATCCGGTAACAGTTAAAAATTAAACACTGTATTTTAGTTAACTTACTATGTTACAAACACACACACACACGCACACCATCTAAGAGTTCCTTCATCTAAATTTTTCGTACACGGGGAGAAGAAACAGTCAATAGGAAAGGTAAAGACCACTGAATTAGGGAAAAGGAAGGGTATGAATGCGAAGAGGAAAGGTTACACCTAGACCACTACCACTGCTAGTCCTATGCACACGTACGTAGGATCAGTCTTATTACTTGTGAATTAGATCTATCTGACCTAGTTAGTGTCTTTACATGGAGCAGATTGTCCCAAAACACAATCCCCACTCGTACACTGGGTTCGATCCAGTTAGCCTGACAGAGCGTTTTTGCACTTTACACGACACGAGTCCCCCACCGACTCCGTCTCGGCGGGTCGTCGGGAGAAGTCAAGGACAGTGACACTAGTGAGGACGACGGAAGAGAGGATCAAATTAGAAAGTAAAACACCAAGAAGTCACACGTCACTTTTACGAGGAGAAAAGTCAAGTCAGTCAAGTCAACGAGTCAGCACAGGTTGAGAAGCACTGGGGTACTTAGTGTCGTGCGGTTCGGAGGGACAGGTAGTGGTTGAGGGCCTCAGGTGGATTTGGATACAGGTAACTCAGTCACTACGGTAGGTTGGTAGAGTAGGAGACAACAGGGGAAGAGGAGGACGGGAGTTAGAAAGGGTCGTGGTCTCAGAAAAGTTTACTCAGTCGAGAGGTGTCGTCCACCGGTTTCATAACCTCAAAGTCGAAGTTTTAGTCAGGATGGTTAGTTGTGAGTCCTGACTAGAGGAAATCCTACCTGACCAACCTAGAGGAACTTCAGGTTCCCCGAGAGTTCTCAGAAGAGGTTATGGTGTCAAGTTTTCGTAGTTAAGAAGTCACTAGTCGAAAGAAATATCAGGCTGAGAGTGTAGGTATGTACTGGTGACCTTTTTGGGACAAAATGGATAGACTTTATTGATTGTAATCAACACAACGAACTGAGATTTCTTTGGACAGTATTTAAATCTATTACTAAGAAGAAAATAACTAAATGTATTTCTATGAAGGAACCTTAATGAGTAGAGAAGATTACTTAACTAAATCTGTGAATACGTATGATTAAAAAGGAACATGAAAGAAATTCCAATAGAATGATGTAAAAGATTGTAACTTAATTTATAAATTAACCAAACAAATAAAACAACGAATAGATTTTTACGTATAAAATTTTCGATATGTTGAAAGGAAATCTAAATAGGACACCAAAATTTAAAATGGTTAAAACAAAATTAATATAAGACATATAAGGTATTAAAACTTAAAATAAAAAGAAATAGTTTTTTAACTCTTAAATTAAATTCTAGTAACAATTAAAGGTTAAGACAGTATTTAAATAAAAATTTAAAATAAACAAGACTTAGACTTAACGTGGTAAAGGTGTAAAATATTAAATAACTTCACAAGAAACTTCATATAATATTTTAGTTAAAAATTTAAAGTACTTGTAAATTCTTATTCTATATAAATATCGAAATTCCATTCTATAGTATATATAATTAAAAATAGATAGAGTACTTACCGATAAATAAAGAGACACAGATGAAAAAAGACACGAACATGACCCAGGTTTTACCGGTCTCCGTCTACTCAATAAAGATACGATTCTTAGAATAATAAATAAAACGATACCAAAACGTAACATTTATAAGTCACACTGTTAAAAATTACGTCCTTTTATATACTGGATATAAATCACACATCACATAAAACACAATAAGATTTCAAGAGAACGGACGGGACTAATACTTACACAAAGGTAAGACACTTTTCGTTCTCACGAGCCACTACTTACTGTTTTACTTGTCTATCAAGACTTGTCTATCAAGTGTTCTCTTTTTTACGTTTATCGGTCATTTGTACATTTTTCTTACGGGTTGTAATAATTATTATTACTTTTATCGTCGTATATAAGGTATTTTTACGGATATTACTAAAATGAGACATAAACCATTTCACACTCCGTTAACTGCAAAAGAGAGTAACTACTACCACCTACGTATGTTAAGATAAAACTTATTAGTTTTAAAATTTATACGTATACGAAGGGTTGGATCTTTAAATAGAACCATTCTTTTCTAGTGTTTCAATGGAAAAAACAAAAAGTCCTATCATTAACTTTTAAGAACCTTCGATTGATTTCTCGAGTAGTCATTCTATCAACAATTTAATTTTATGTAGATATGTTACTCAATAATTTTATATTAATAAACTCTTCTATACACCAATTCTTACTACTTCATTTCCACCAAAAAAATAAGATGCAAGAAGAGCTTGGTTGACTTTTCTTATTTTTGTATCTTCTTAACAAACAAGTACCAAGTATTTTGATCCATTTTTAAGGACGGTCGATCTCATTCTCTTTATCGACGGTTTATGTGACCCCAGTCTTAGTTTTGTCCCCTTCCGTCTCAACAAATGTACCAGTTTATTTATGTATGTACCTCCTTTTTTCTATTTAGAAAGTACGTCTTTAAAGTATATTAAATACATTTATAGGGAGAAGGAGTTCTTCTACTTCATATCGAGGGGTAGGGAATTCGCACCCGAGGAGACTGAAGGAAAGTTTCCCACTCCATACACCCGACTCAGTACAGTCTGGGAGTACCTGGGGTACCTGACGTCGAACGGTCCGAGAAGACAGGTACTTTAAAAGGTCCGTTCTTATGGCCTCACCCAACGGTAAAGGAAGAGGTCTTCTAGAAGGGTTGGGTCCCTACTTTGGGTGTAGAGAACACAGAGGATGTAACCGTCCATCCAAGAAATGGTGACTCGGTGGACCTTTCGGGGTTCGTTTCATACCTTCCTTTGTTTTCATTGAAACTCACCTTTTTGGACCGTTTGGAGTCGGTCCACGGGTTACCGTTGTAGTTGTCAGTATTCAATACAACAATCGCATATGAGAACTGTACCGTCAAATGGAGATATCAGAAAAAGGGTCTTTGTGAATGGAGGTGAGATTCGTTCTCTTTCAGTAGCTTGTTTAGGGTTAACTCCCCGTCAGAAGTTTTTATGAACTAGTCATCAGGAGTTTTGACAATCAGTCGGTTTTATTCCTTGTAGATTCTTTGGCAGTATCAAGTCCACAAGTCTTCGATATGACAGATTTACATTACAGCATAGGACCTACCCTATGACTTTATCCTTTCCCAGTAATCTTTTTTTTATTACATTAAGTGTTATTGATCAATAAAAGTAAAGTAATTAACATTGTTATAATAAAGAATCAACACTGTTTACAAGGTATCAGCATATTCCACAATTACTATCCTCTTTAACCCATATGACATATACCTTTGAGACATCATAGGAACGTTTAAAAGATACTAAAAATTTGATGGGTATTGTTCCAAATTATGAATTTATAAAAATTTTTTAGAATACTTTATGACGATTTACCTTTTCATAAATAATCTGAACAAAGTAAACAAGGAAGTTTCTCTTCTGTCTTTGTTAAACATCTTCGATTTTCCTTCGTACAAAATAAAGATATTTTGTAGAAAAATTTTATTAAACTCGTCAGATCCCGGCTAAGTAATCACCTCCATTAGTTCCACATCAACCTCCCTACGAACGATCTCTAAAACTTTTGAACAAGTGTCGTAGAGTGTTCCCAATTTGACTGTCGTTGTTTTTATCGAAGTAACTTGCTAAAGTGCAAGAAGTAAATTAAATTAGTAGTGTTACGGAGGTGATTACCTGTTCCTTTTGCTCAAGGATACTCTCAGGTTCTAAACGGACTTTGAAAGTTCCTTCATGGGTCAGTGTCATCTTCTGTAAGGACAGAGTTAAGTTTCGAGTGTCGGAAAGGTGGGTGTTCCTGGTGTTCCTGCAGAAGACCCTACACAGACATTGTACTGATTTTTCTCTTGAACTAGGTTCTTCTTTTAAAAGTACTTTGGTCTGTTACTGTTTACCGTCTGACTTCTTGACCCTTTTATGACTCTTGATCTTTTCTTTGATTCTTTCACTAAATACTATCAGAGGTTCACATTTTTTTTTTTTCCTTTTTATTATAATGATACTTCTCTCAACTAAGTAAAATCTAGTAAGACATACGGGAGGTAGCAATTTATAGTGATCAGTCGTCCTCTACGTCTGTAAATTGGTTTATTTTATGGTTATTATGATCTAGAGTTAGGGATAAAAAGTAACATATTAATGTTGGTTCACACAAATTACTTTAACACTCTAGGAGAGAGGATCCTTGTTTGTTTTTAATCCGAGTGTCACTTCCGTAAGGTAGGACACTTCCTGGCTTAACTCGTGGTTCCTCGTTCCCTTACACGACATCATTTGGTTGAGACGTCTTTTCTTGTATGCATTATCTGGAGCGTTCTAAAATGTCACAGACCCAACAATAAACTCTTTTAACGGGTCCCGAATACTTTGTGTGAATGGAACTAGAGGAGATGTTGGTATAAAAGGACATTTAATTAGTCATTCGTCTTTTCTATATCTTAGTGGTCGTAATGGTTGAATCTCTACACTCATAAAAGAAACATTTCCCAGTCGACACGAACCTCTGAACTTCAACCAAGACCCACTGACATCCGATAACTAGAGGATAACACCTTGCACGGGATCAGCTTCCAATCCGCCCCCATGAGTGTTAACAGAAAGACGTCCGGTCAGCGGAAGGGAGGTAAGTGTTACTTTGACAAGTTAAATATTTCGAAACTGCGAAGTTGTCGAAGACTGGAAGACACTCGTAAAGTTTCCTCTTTTAATCGATGGACCTTTTTATATTACTGGATTTAGGTCGTTAAACCCTGTGTGTACAATGTCAGACAACTCGGGTGCAACTGATAAATATGATAAAGAAACCCCTTGTCTAACAGAACCTCCGGGTATTAACCTCTTCCCACAACTAAACTTCTCATACTTTTACTTATCCATAACTGGGTAATAAATTCATAGTAAGGACAATCCCCGAATTGAGTCTCCGTTTTGCCATCTTCGCCACGTACTTCCACCAAAGTGACATAAATCAGAAATAACTACCGTAAACGATTTCACTTTACTGTGAGTATTATTGTATATGTTTCGTTGGAGATACTTAAAAAAAGAAAGCAAAAGGAAGTTGAAAAAATTATAGAATTATTTATTTGAAATAAAAATCTCGTCAAAATCCGAGTGTCATTTTAACTCTTTCATGTTTCTCAAAGTATATGGGGAATACCAACGTACATGCGTTACGGGGGAGATCGTTGTAGAACGTGTTGTCACCATACAAACAACGTTAACTACTTAAATGTCAACTGTGTAGTCGGTTTCAAGAATGAAATGCAATCCCAGGTACGAACCGAAACATATAATATACTCAAAACTGTGTACATATTAAAGTACAAAGTGGTAAGTGACGGGACTATTAATAGACACGAGATGTATAAGTATGGTAAGAGGAGAGATTGGTACGTTGATGATTAGCAAAACAACAAAGATGTCAAAACAGAAAGGTTCTTACAACACATCAACTTAGTATATCATACATCAGAGAATTTGACTGAAGAAAGTGAATCACTTTCACCTTCACTTCAGCGAGTCAGTACAGGAAGAAAAACGCTGGGGCACCTGACAACAGATGGTCCGAGGAGACAAGTACGCTAAAAGGTCCGTTCTTATGACCTCACCCAACGGTATTATTCGTCAACTTAATGGGGATACAAAACAGTACCGAATAATCGAGTAATAAATCACTACTTATTATAAACTAGGAGTCCTATATGGTGTCAAATGAATAGGTTAGTGTTGACTTCTTACAGAGCCAACAAAAGAACAAAACTACTAATACTGACTGAAGGTTTACATCCAAAAATACACCTGTGTTCAAAAGTTAAGTAAACCCCTTTACACTCCTGATGTTAACGACCTAACGTACTATTTTTATACAATCAAAACATTCTTTCGTGGCTTTACAGAAGGTTTCATCAATATAGTATAAAACTTAAGGGTGGTCGTTAATTCCTCTTAAGGAAAAAAGTCACTAAACCTAAAACCAGTAAGATGTAAGATTTCCTCTAGTCAGGACCCACAGGTAGCCTTCCTGACTACGATTTCGCCTTTGAGGTTATGAAACCGGTGGAGTACACTTCTCAACTGAGTAACCTTTTCTGGGACTACGACCCTCCCTAACCCCCGTCTTCCTCTTCCCCTGCTGTCTCCTACTCTACCGACCTACCGTAGTGGCTGAGCTACCTGCACTCAAACTCACTTGAGGTCCTCAACCACTACCTGTCCCTCCAGACCACACGACGCTAAGTACCCCAGCGTCTCAGTCTGTGCTGGCTCGCTGACTTGACTTGACTTGACTTATACATACATCTCCGTAGTAACAATATTAAACATTACGGGATTACTGTATACTTCTTCCGACTCACGGTTTCTTAACTACGAAAACTTGACACCACAACCTCTTCTGAGAACTCTCAGGGAACCTGTCGTTCCTCTAGGTTGGACAGGTAAGATTTCCTCTAGTTGGGCCCCTAAAGAAACCTTCCTTACTACGATTTCGACTTTGAGGTCATGAAACCGGTGGAGTACGCTTCTCGACTGAGTAACCTCTTCTGAAACTACGACCCTCCCTAACCCCCGTCCTCCTCTTCCCCTACTGGCTCCTTCTCTACCGACCTACCGTAGTGCCTGAACTACCTATCCTCAGACTCACTTGAGACCCTCAACCACTACCTGTCCCTCCGGACCACACGACGCTAAGTACCCCAGCGTCTCAGCCTGTGCTGGCTCGCTGACTTGACTTGACTTGACTTATACATACATCTCCGTAGTAACAATATTAAACATTACGGGATTACTGTATACTTCTTCCGACTCACGGTTTCTTAACTACGAAAACTTGACACCACAACCTCTTCTGAGAACTCTCAGGGAACCTGTCGTTCCTCTAGGTTGGACAGGTAAGATTTCCTCTAGTTGGGCCCCTAAAGAAACCTTCCTTACTACGATTTCGACTTTGAGATCATGAAACCGGTGGAGTACACTTCTCAACTGAGTAACCTCTTCTGAAACTGCGACCCTCCCTAACCCCCGTCCTCCTCTTCCCCTACTGGCTCCTTCTCTACCGACCTACCGTAGTGCCTGAACTACCTATACTCAGACTCACTTGAGACCCTCAACCACTACCTGTCCCTCCGGACCACACGACGCTAAGTACCCCAGCGTCTCAGTCTGTGCTGACTCGTTGACTTGACTTGAGTTACTGTATACTCCGACGAATATACAGTAGACATATAGAACAACCCATTTTATAGACAAGTTCAGAAAACGGGTAGAACATTTACCAACGAGTAAAAGAATAACAACCTAAAATTCTCAAGAAACATACGAACCTGTTGTTAGAAAGTAGTCTACTTATAAAAGAGGGACAGAAAAGTAAGCGAACTGTGACATGAAGTGTTTCGTCTTCCAAAGTTTAAGTTACTTCGGGTTTAAAACTTAAAGAAAAGGACACATAACACAAACCACGACGTAGATTTTTCGGTAACGATACAGGTTCAGATACAGGTGTACGTAAAAGAGGGTACAATAAAAGACCCGCAAAATAGAAAATACAAAATGTTAAAAATAACTCAATATCAACTAAATGTTACGACATAATCAAAGTCCATATATCGTTTCACTTAGGTAATATGTATTTGTTTACGGGTGAGAAAAAATCTAATAAAAGGACATATCCTGTAATGTCTTATAACTCATCTCAAGGGACATGATACACACATATATATAATCATCCGGGAAGAATCTATAGACAAAATATACATAATCACACATACACAGTTCGGGTTAGAAGGTTAAATACGGAGGAGAGGGAATACGGGACCATTCGTGTTCAAATAAAAGATTAGACATTGAGATGGGTAAAATATCTATTTAGATAAACATCGGGAAAAAATCTAAGGTGTATTTTCGTTACAGTATACTATAAACAAAAGGAGACAGACTGAATGAAGACTAACAGGCATTTTGTTAGAGATCCAGGTCGGTACAACGTCGTTTACCGTATTAAAACAAGAAAATTACCGACTCATTATAAGGTAACATATATATATATATATATATACGTGACGCAGAAGGAATAGGTAATGAGACGACTATCTGTAAACCCGTAAATACAACGAGAGTACGGGACCGATAACATTTGTCACGACGTTACTTGTGACCCCACGTCCTTAGAAAAACTTAATATTAAAAGGGGTCTATGTACGGGACCTCACCCTCACGACCTAGTATGCCCTCGAGATAAAAATCGAAGAATTCCTTCGAGGTATCTAATAAAAGTTGTCACCGATATAGGTAAATTTAAAGGTCGCTGTCATATTCTCTTAAGGGAAAAGAGGTGTCGGGAGGTTCGAAATAACAAACGTGAAAAAAACTACTACCGGCAAGACTAACTACACTCCACCATGAAGTAATATCAAAACTAAACGTAAAGGGATTATTAATCACTCCAACTCGTAGAAAATTATACGAAATATTGGTTGACATCTAGAAGAAACCTTCTTACACATAAATCTAGAAGACGAGTCAAAAACTGACAAAAAAAAAACCACACACACACAAAACTATGCCCCGAGGTACTCGACAAACGTATAAAACATCTAATTAGGGAACAGCCACCGAAGTAAACGTTCATAAAAGAACGTAAGACTAACATCAGGAAAACAAAACAAATACCGAAAGAAAGGATACGTTTACGAACGTTCAAATTCACGAGAACAACGAGTCAACACAGACTGAGAAACTCTTGGGTACCTGATGTCGTGTGGTCCAAAGGGACAGGGAGTGGTAGAGGGTCTCGAATGAGTTTGAGTACAGGTAACTCAGTCACTACGGTAGGTTTGTAGAGTAGGAGACAGAAGGGGAAGAGGAGGACGGTAGTTAAAAGGGCCGTAGTCCCTAAAAATGTTAGCCAGTCGAGAAGCGTAGTTACCAGTTTCGTAACATCGAAGTCGTAGTCGTAGCCAGGAAAATTACCTATAAGTTCTAACTAAAGGAAATACTAACTGACCAAACTAGAGGAACGTCAAGTTCCCTGAGATTTCTCAGAAGAAGTTTTGGTGTCGAGTTTTCGTAGTTAAGAAGTCGTAACTCGGAAAAAATATCAGGTTGTGAGTGTAAGTATGTACTGATGACCTTTTTGGTGTCGAAACTGATCAGTATAGAAACAACCGTTTCATTACAGAGACGAAAAATTATACGACAGATCCAACCAGTATCGCAAAGAAGGTTCCTCGTTCGTAGAAACTTACAGTACCGATGTCAGTGGTAGACGTGACTAAAACCTGGGGGTTTTATTTCAGACAGTGACAAAGGTGACAAAGAGGTAGATATACGGTACTTCACTACCCTGTTCTACGGTACTAGAAGTTAAAAACCTACAACTAAAATTCGGTCGAAAAGGTGAGAGGAGAAAGTTGAAGTAGTTCTCCGAGAAATCAAGGAGAAGTAAAAGGAGGTATTCCTTCCACAGTAGATGTATGGACTTCAGTAACCATAAAGAAGGTCGTTACCACTAGGGTCGAACACGAAGTAGGTCGGGGTATAAGGTGTACTACATGAGACGTATACTAAATTTATTCGTTCTACTGTCATATGTGGGAACTGTATGAGGAAAGGGTTAAAACTTGGTCAGGTAACAAGGTACAAGTCAAGATCGACCACGAAGAACTGGACGTATGTCCAAAGAGTCCTCCGTCCAGTCCACCAGACCATAAGGTCAGAGAAAGTCTCAAAAGGTGTCGAACACATTAGGTATGTCAGTTTCTGAAATCGTACCAGTTACTTCGTCTCCATGTACAAAAAGACCTTAAGACAACAAAAAAGATACTAGGTTGTCTATAACCGTTAAACTAGAGACCAAGGAGACGGAAAAGATTTAGGTCGAACTTGTAGACCTTCAAGAGCCAAGTGAATTACAACTTCGGAACGAACCTCTTAAAACTCGTGATGAAACGACCGTACACTTTACTCACGTTAACACTCCATCAGAATTGAAAGAAACCGTAACGGGAAGAAACTCTAATATTACTTTTGTTCGACTGGAAAAGGTCAGGACGCCGGGGACGACTCAAAAGGTATAAATGACCGTAGAACTCACGTCGTGAAAGTGTCGTAGTAGAAAATCCTAGACTTTATCGAGTCGACTTTAAGGAAGTGGAGGTGATCGAAACAAGTATCACTACGAAGGATTCCGGGTGAGATGAAACGTGAGGTTCTACAGAGTGAGATCTACTCACTAGTGTAGTAACACCAATAGACCCAGTAATTCTAGAAAAAACATGTTAAGAAGACACATAAGAACAGTGGAGAAGAATTAGAGAAGACAAAGACGATCCAAGTATGATAAAGACAGGAACTAACACCGATATAACCGTACTTTATAAGGGAACCATAGAGATTAAGAGAACTTCTTTAGAGATCAGAAAGGGTAAGGTAATAAAAGCAGATAAAGAAACGTAACGAGTGAATCCTTCCGAAAGGATAGAGAGGAACGATAAGAAACCATGAGACGTAAGTCTACTCATAGAAAGGTAAAGAGGAAACAAAACGTGAAGAGAAAAAAAGAGTCGATAAAAATTCGGGAGGAGTCTGTCGGTAAAACGGAAAAACGTAAAAAAAAAAGGGGAACCCCTACCAAAACTAGTGATGGAGGACATGTTACAGTACTTAGAGGTAGGTATGGACAAGTCCGTGAGACGGATAGTCTAGATTAGGGAACTTAGATAAACAGTGAAGGTGATATATTAGTATTCCCTAAACTAAATCCAGTGTGGACTTACCAGATCACCAAAAGGGATGAAAGAAGTTAAATTCAGACTGAAACCGTCATTCCTCAAGTACTAGACTCGGTGTCAGTCGAGGACCAGAACCAATACGACTGACATATCTCGAAGAGGTAGAAACTGACGTTTCTTATATTAGTTCGACTAAAGTCATAACCGGTGGACCACTACAGGAACAGATCTTAACAGAGAACACAACAACTTTCTCCCACAATCGATACTGGTAACGTAAGAGAACCGTTTTGAAACAATCGGAACGGGACTAAGTAAAACATGAGGTTCCGGTTTGAAAGGACAATAAGGTTCATAGAGAATCGAAGGATGAAAACGTAAGGTCAGGGGATACTACTTTTCCCGTAGAGAAAAACCACACTCAAGATTTCCCAGAGCATCCGTAAGTATCTTGACAAGTTTAGGTCGAAGAAGTCGTGACTACCGATCCCGTATCTGAACCTAATGATACCATTATTCATAAAAAGAATCTTTGTAGTCTAGTAACACGGCAAAAACTCTGACGTGGGCTCCCCGATACCTTTTTTCACCAGTACATACCTACACTCTCGACCTGACACTCCTTTCGACTCGTGACTTCTTGTCTACGAAAACTTGGCACCACAACCTCTTCTGAGAACTCTCAGCGAATCTGACGTTCCTCTAGGTTGGTTAGGTAAGATTTCCTCTAGTCGGGACCCACAAGAAACCTTCCTTACTACGATTTCGACTTTGAGGTCATGAAACCGGTGGAGTATTCTTCTCAACTGAGTAACCTTTTCTGAGACTACGACCCTCCCTAACGCCCGTCCTCCTCTTCCCCTGCTGTCTCCTACTCTACCGACTTACCGTAGTGGCTGAGCTACCTGCACTCAGACTCACTTGAGACCCTCAACCACTACCTGTCCCTCCGGACCACACGACGTTAAGTACCCCAGCGTTTCTCAGTCTGTACTCACTCGCTGACTTGCCTTGACTAACGTAAAGTCTAATAAAACAACTGATACTCCCGATGAGGAAAAGAAGATTTCCTAAGGACGGGTGTCATCATCTATATTACTAGTAGACGTAATTTAAGCGGGGAAGGACAGGTAGAATCAAGCGACTAAGGATTTTACAACTACAAGTAAGAACGGTAGAGGACACACTGGTGAAGGTTAAATGTTACTAAGTACTTGAATCGTAAGGTTCAAGGATACGTTGTAACAAGAAATGTCGTAGTCTGAAATGAAAGTTATGGTCTGTGCAGGTATTGACCCGAAACGAAGGTGAAACCGAGTCGGAGAAGTAAAGAAGGCCTCGATAAAGAGACGAGAAGAGGTCATCGTATAACCCGTGGATGACTAGACCCCTCAAGTAGATAGTCATAGTATATAAAAAGGGAAAAGTATCACATTTCTGGGATGTCACTTAGTCACGGACCACACAACTTCTTTGTCGTCTCAATTTCTCTCTTATTATCGTGTAATAACTCGTGAAGGTGTACCTCCGACCGTATCCTGGTTTGAGTTCTGTTCGTTGAGTATTGTCAATTACTTTTTAACAACGTTCCGATTTACATACATACAGTGGGTTCTAACGTCTCATCTTCCTATACGCGAGTAGAAGAGGACGTGTTTGTGGTTTTAACGTTGATCGACGACCTGCTGGTGGTTGTCCTTTTACAGCCTAGGGTGGGTCTTTCATATGAGACGTAGGTCGTCGTTTCCTCTTCGGGGTTGTTCTATCATCCTCCCCACGTTAGACCAAATTTTACTTTAGTGTCTGGACGGTCTGTGAGTCTTCCGCGTTTGTTTTGGGACACGTGTGGTCCTGGTTTACCCAGGACAACGTCACTGGGTCACTGGGTCTTTCCTCGTCACTGGGGGGTGTCCTTCGACTCGGTCTGGACGGAAACGTACAAACTCAGAGGACACCTCCGTGCCCAGTGATCACTGGACGGCGTTCCTGTCCCCGAGACCGACTCCGTCTGGACCCTCCGTACCGTACGCTTTGCTCAAGAGAACTTCCTCCATCGGTAACCGTGGTGATATCTCGTCGGTTCCTCCACTGAGTGTTCGACCTCTCGTCAATATGGTTTATTCAAGAGTTAAGTCAAGTCAAGTCAGTGAGTCAGCGCAGACTGAAAAACACTGGGGTACTTAGTGTCGTACGGTCCGGAGGGACAGGTAGTGGTAGAGGACCTCAAGTGAGTCTGAGTACAGGTAGCTCAGCCACTAGGTAAGTCGGTAGTGTAGGAACCAGCAGGGGAAGAGGAGGACGGGGGTTAGGGAGGGTCGTAGTCTCAGAAAAGGTTATTCAGTTGGGAAGTGTACTCCACCGGTTTCCTGACCTCAAAGTCGAAATCGTAGTAAGGAAGGTTTCTTTAGGGTCCCGACTAGAGGAAGTCTTACCTGACCAACCTAGAGGAACGTCAGGTTCCCTGAGAGTTCTCAGAAGAGGTTGTGGTGTCAAGTTTTCGTAGTTAAGAAACCGCGAGTCGGAAGAAGTGTGACAACGTTTTCAAGATCCCGGATGTTGTCTAAAGGGTTGGACCTTTAGGTCGTTTTCGTGACTCTCGGGGGTCCCTTTGTCTCAGAACCTCCCGTGTTACTTTGGAAAACACGTGGTCTTGGGTCCTCTTTCCCCGTCACCGGCGAGTCCTCTAACTTGGTCTGAACGGACGCTCCCAGACCCTCAGAGGTCACCTCCACACCCCACTGTCACTAGACGATGTCCCAGTCCCCGTGATTGATGTCGTCAGGACTCTCGATACGGTCGTATTCAGGAAAGCTTCCTCCAGTGGTAACGGGGATGACGTCAAAGCGGAGTCCGGTTTGACGTCCCTTCTGTGTGTCGGGTGGGTAGTCATCTTTTAACCTAACTTCTAAGTGATTCGTACCGGTCAACTCGATAAAGTTTGGAATTTTCTCCTACGACACTTTCACGACACGAGTCATACGGTCGTTTAAACCTTTTGTGTCGTCACCGGTGTCCTGACCTTTTCCAGTCAAAAGTAAGGTTAGGGTTTCTTTCCGTTACGGTTTCTTACAAGTTTGATGACTTTTTAACGTGAGTAAAGTGTACGATCGTTTCAGTACGAGTTTTAAGAGGTTCGGTCCGAAGTTGTGATGTACTTGTCACTTGAAGGTCTACAAGTTCGACCTAAATCTTTTCCGTCTCCTTGGTCTCTAGTTTAACGGTTGTAGACGTCCTAGTGACTTTTTCGTTCTCTCGAGGTCTTTTAGTAGATGAAGACGAAATAACTGATACGGTTTCGGAAACTGACACACTTAGTGTTGTCTGACACCTTTTAAGATTTTCTCTACCCTTATGGTCTGGTGGACTGGACGGAAGAATCTTTGGACATACGTCCAGTCCTTCGTGGTCAATCTTGACTTGTACCTTGTTATCTGACCAAGGTTTAGTACTTTCCTCATGTAGTTCCGACATATAACAGTGGAACGAATAAATTAAACAAACGTCTTATGTAGTATACCTTACACCCCGACCTACTTCGTGTTCGACTTTAGTTCTAACGTTCCTCTTTGTAGTTATTGGAGTCTATGTGTCTACTGTAGTGGGAGTACCGTCTTTCGTTTCTTGACTTCTCGGAGAACTACTTTCACTTTCTTCTCTCATTTTTTTCTACCGAATTTTACGTTGTAAGTCGTTTGATTCTACTACCGTAGGACAGGGTAGTGAAGTACCGTTTATCTACCCCTTTGTTACCTTTGTCACTGTCTGAAGTAAAACTCCCGAGGTTTTAGTGACGTCGGTACTTTAATTTTCTACGAACGAGGAACCTTCTTGGATCTGTCGTATAATTTTTCGTCTCTGTAATGAAACGGTTGTTTCCAGGTAGATCATTTTCGATGCCGAAAAGGTCCTCAGTACTTACCTACAGTCTCAACCCGATATTTCTTTCGACTCTCGACTTCTTAATTACGAAAACTTGACACCACAACTTCTGCTGAGAACTATCAGGGAACCTGACGTTCCTTTAGTTTGGTCAGTTAGGATTTCATTTAGTCAGGACTTATAAATAACCTTCCTGACTGTGACTTCGATTTTGAGGTTATGAAACCGGTGGACTACGTTTCTTAACTGAATAACCTTTTCTGGGACTACAAGCCTTTCTAACTTCCGTCCTTCTCTTCCCATACTATCTCCTACTCTGCCAACCTACCGTAGTGCCTGAACCACCTGCACTTAAACTCGTTCGAGACCCTCAACCACTACCTGTCCCTTCGGACCGTACGACATCAGGTACCCCCAGTGTTTCTCAACATATACTGACTCACTAAATTAACTTGACACCTCCAGGAGACCTGACAGATAGGACAAGACAACTAGATACAAAGACAAAACACATATCAAAAAGTTAAGCATCAACGCAGACACTAGGTAAAACAATCAAGAATACTTTCCACATTCTAGACACAGAACGGACACCTACAGGTTAACAAGGTCGTAGTAAACAAGTCTTCTAGTAAATATTAGGTGGGATGACGTAAACAAGGAAACGATTCCTAGACAACTCATATAAATACACTGGGATAAAGACCCGAAAGATGAGAGAAGATAACTAGATAAATAGATAAGAAAACGATTATGACATGATAGAAATAGTGTCATCAAAAATCACTCAGAATTTCAACCCGTACAGTCAAGAGGGTTGATAAGAAGAGGAAGTCATGGTTATCTCGATAACACCCACGAAACAAAGAGGTTTATCTGAAATCTTAGTAAAACAACTATATATGTTTCATTGAACAACCCTAAAACTAAAGCAACTGTCATATCTAGTTCAACCTTTCTTGACTGTAATAACTGAGAAAGACAGGTACTTGTTCCTGATAGAGAAGTAAACAAATGAAGAAGCTAAAACAAAGAGTTGTACAACATTAAAAAGAGTATATCTAGTACATGCATAATATATATATATATATATATATATATATATAAACATAAAGTGAAATCTCCAACGATAAAATTTACCATTACATAAAGTCAAAATTTAAAGGGAACAAGTAAGGACTATATATCCTTATACTAAATAAAACATAGAATTTTAATTTTCTTTTTGATACTTCCATTTTCATTATCTTTTATTTCTTTCCATGGTAGATTCTACCCCACTAGTCTGTACTGACCCAGATGGGAGTAGTTTCACCAATATACGATATACGATGCTTCATCAACCACATGGAAGTTGAAACAGTTAAGAAGTTTGAAACTACAACGTAAACTCAAAATCAGTATCAGACTTTAGAGATCCTCGATTCAAATAACTTACTCCAACTACTGGTTTGACATGTTGAGACCAACCACAGTTTTGTTACTTTCTGATATTTCATTTTTTTAAAAAAGACATAGATAACTCACACTAGTGCATTAAAAAGAAATTAGACGACTACACTACCAAATTTACTTAATTGAAAGGTTTATAATTTGGATTATATCATTATCTAAGTAGTTAAAGTTGAACGCCATAAACGGAGTGTATAAAACTATAAGATGAAAATTCAAGTGGAATTTCCAGTAATTTAGAAGGACTTCATGACTGGAACATAGTGAAACATTACTGGGAGAAATAGTGTCCATTGAAAGAGACGAGACTTCAAACGTGACGGACTTTAATTATATCGATGAGGATGAAATAGACTAGTCTCAAACTTAGTATATAGAAATAGAGATATTATATATACATAAAAATATAAATTCCATTTAAAGGACAGCTAATTGTATGTCAACCCAGAACAAAAAACTATATGAAACCATCTAGTTTCATTAGAGAAACCATTAGAGAAAATCACATAAATCTGGTAACTATAAATTTTACTAATAATTGTATTGACCTAATTAACAACAATAATTAGTCAACGATTTAACACAGGTTGAGAAACACTGGGGTACCTGACCTCGTACGGTCCGAGGAGACAAGAGGTTATAGAGGGTCTCAAACGAGTTCAAGTACAAGTGACTTAATCACTACGATAGGTTGGTAGTGTAGGAGACTACCGACGACGAAGAAAACGGAAGTCAGAAAGAGTCGTAACCCTAGAAAAGGTGACTCAATCGAGAAACGTAGTCCATCGGTTTCATAACTTCGAAGTCGAAGTTGTTGTCAGGAAGGGTACTTATAAACCCCAGTCAAAGGAAGTCCTAACTGACCGAACTAAAGGAACGTCAGGTTTCCTGAGAGTTCTCAGAAGAGGTCGTGGTACTAAACTTTCGTAGTTAAGAAACCGTGGGTCGGAAGAAATACCAGGTTCATCGTGTAGGCATGTACTGATGACAGTGATAAAAGATAAAAAACGACAACAAGAATAAAGACAAAAACAGAAGGCATGTAAAAAAAAGGAAAACATCAAATTTTACTCGTAAAATTTATCAAGGTAAACAGAAGAAAGAATTGGACAGTTAACATGTAGAAAACACACACACACACCACACACACACACACACAAAGTGGAGGAAAATCACCAACCGAATCTTAAACGGTATTTGTAGAGTACTTTAGGTGCAGGTGAAAGTATATTATGACATGGTAAAATGTCCGTTATGTCTACGAAGTATCATTGTTTTATAAAAATTAAGGAGGGAGGGTAGGTAACATAATAACGATAGTGAGTAAATTGAATACACAAATACGTATATTTTCGTATGTTTACGTATTCTTATGCATTAACAACGGTAATAATAGAACTTGTGTAAAAACAATCAAAGAGTTCCTATTCTTTTTTCATTCAAAATTAAAATGAAAGTGAATAAATAAAAGATTATGAGAAGGAAAGAAAGTCAAGTCAAGTCAGTGAGTCAGTACAGACTGAGAAACGTTGAGGTACCTGACGTCGTGCGGTCCGAAGGGACAGGTAGTGGTTGAGGGACTCAAATGAGTTTGAGTACAGGTGACTCAACCACTACGGTAGGTTGGTAGAGTAGGAGACAGTATGGAAAGAGGAGGACGGAAGTTAGAAAGGGTTATAGTCCCATAAAAGTTTACTCAGTCGAGAAACGTAGTTCACCGGTTTCATAACCTCAAAGTCGAAGTTGTAGTCAGGAAGGTCACTTGTTGGTCCTGACTAGAGTAAATCCTACCTGACCAACCTAGAGGAACGTCAGGTTCCTTGTGAGTTGTCAGAAGAAGTTGTTGTGTCAAGTTTTCGTAGTTAAATACTGTGAATCGAAAGAAATACCAGGTTGAGTGTAGGTCTGTACTGATAACCTTTTTGGCATCGAAACTGATCTACCTGCAAACAACCGTTTCATTACAGAGACGAAAAATTATACGACAGATCCAACGAGTATTGAAAAGAAGGTTCCTCGTCCGCTTAAAATTGAAGTACCGACGTCAGTGGTAGACGTCTCTAAAACCTCGGGTTCTTTTCTTTCAGACAGGGACAAAGGTAACAAAGGGGTAGATAAACGGTACTTCACTACCCTGACCTACGGTACTAGAATCAAAAAACTTACAACTCGAAATTCGGTTGAAAATGTGAGAGGAGAAAGTGCAAGTAGTTCTCCGAGGAATCAAGGAGAAGTGAAAGACGGCATTCCCACCACGGTAGACGGACAGACTCCAATAACTATAAAGAGGACCGTTAGAACTAAGGTCGACACGAAGAAGGTCGGGTTACAAAGAGTACTACATGAGACGTATATTCAATTTATTCGTCCCACTGTTATATGTCGGAACTGTATACGGAAAGGACTAAACCTTGGTCAGAGAAGGTACCCTTCTAGGTTAAACATTGTATAGTAAAAGGAAGAGAGACACTTTAAAGAAAATTAAAAAGAACGTCACAATAAGATGACCGTTTTTTAAAGGAGAAGAACAAATAGACTTTTCAGAAATCGACAGGAAGTGAAACTTACTATTATAAGATTCCAAGTTGAAAGATCAAACCACTAAAATAAGAAGGTTGTAAAATTCATAAAGTGATTTGAGAGAAGAATGAACGTACCTATATCAAACCTTAAACCTACATTAAGAAACGAAAAAGTATCCATCCTAAGGTAGGGGACGAGAAAAAGTTCTAAAAAAAGAAGTAGAAACTAAATATATCAATCTTATATTACCTGACTTCACATTAAAAAACCATAAATAGGACAAGGTATAAAATGTTCTAAAGAAGTAGACACCAAACGTCAAACTCTAGTAAAGTCTCTTTTAAACTCAATAACAACAAAGATTAAAAGTAAGACAAGAAAGGACAAAGAAAAGAAAGACCCAAAGGGTGATACGTATACAATGTTGAAAACTCCAAAACTCCAACAGGGTGTCAAGAAACTATAAGACAAGACAAAAACAAAAAAAAAAAGGAAGTCAGAAAAAAAGAGAGGTGAAAAATCAAAACCTTTAAAGGTGATAGTATATAAGTCCGAGTTTCTAAAAAAGGAGTCGACACAGATCCAATGATTATTTCGATAAATTCCGTAAGTATACAATTTATCTAAAAAATAAAGTTCATAAAACAAAACTAAGACAGAATCTTAAAGAATTAAAGAGACGAGTATAAGTCAAGTCAAGTCAAGTCAGTAAGTCAGCACAGGTTAAGAAACGCTGGGGTACTTAGCGTCGTACGGTCCGGAGGGACAAGTAGTGGTAGAGGGCCTCAAGTGAGTCTGAGTGTAGGTAACTCAGGTACTACGGTAGGTCGGTAGAGTAGGAGCCAGCAGGGGAAGAGGAGGACGGGTGTTAGGGAGGGTCGTAGTGTCAGAAAAAGTTACTCAGTTGAGAAGCGTACTCCACCGGTTTCCTGACCTCAAAGTCGAAGTCGTAGTAAGGAAGGTTTCTTTAGGGTCCCAACTAGAAGAAGTCTTACCTGACCAACCTAGAGGAACGTCAGGTTCCCTAAGAGTTCTCAGAAGAGCTTGTGGTGTCAAGTTTTCGTAGTTAAGAAACCGTGAGTCGGAAGAAGTGTCAGGTTGTGAGTGTAGGCATGTACTGGTGTCCTTTTTGGTATCGGAACTGATCTACCTGGAATCAGCCGTTTCATTACAGAGACGAAAACTTATATGATAGATCCAACCAGTATTGAAAAGAAGGTTCCTCGTTCGTAGAAAATTAAAGTACCGACGTCAGTGGTAGATGTCACTAAAACCTCGGGTTTTTTAAGTTCAGACTGTGACAAAGATAACAAAGGGGTAGATAAAGGGTACTTCACTACTCTGGTCTACGGTACTAGAAGCAAAAGACTTACAACTCGAAGTTCGGTTGAAAAAGCGAGAGGAGAAAGTGAAAGTAGTTCTCCGAAAAATCAAGGAGAAGTGAAAGACGGTATTCCCACCACAGTAGACGTATAGACTCCAATAACTATAAAGAGGACCAT
>SJYO01014747.1:8606680-8774373 GCA_006410555.1 Capra ibex | reverse complement strand
GGACGTATGTCTAAAGAGTTCTCCGTCCAATCCACCAGACCATAAGGGTAGAGAAAGTCTTAAAAGGTGTCAAATAACACTAGGTGTGTCAGTTTCCGAAACCGTATCAGTTATTTCGTCTTCATCTACAAAAAGACCTTGAGAGAACGAAAAAGGTACTAGGTCGCCTACAACCGTTAAACTAGAGACCAAGGAGACGGAAAAGATTTTGGTCGAACTTGTAGTCCTTCAAGTGTCAAGTGCATAACGACTTCGGACCAAACCTCTTAAAACTTGTAATGAAATGATCGTACACTCTACTCGCGTTGACACACTATCAAACTCGTTAGAAAACGTAACGAAAAGAAACCCTAACCTTACTTTTGACTGGAAAAGGTCAGGACACCGGTGACGACTCAAAAGGTTTACACGACCGTATAACTCACGTCGTGAAAGTGTCGTAGTAGAAAGTCCTAAACTTTGTCGAGTTGACCTTAAGGTAGTGGAGGTGATCGAAACAAACATCACTACGAAAGATTCCAGGTGAACTGAAGTGTAAGGTTCTACAGGCCGAGATCTAATCACTAGTGTAGTAGTACTAATAGACCCAGCAGTTCTAGAAAAAACATGTCAAAAAGACACATAAGAACGGTGGAGAAGAATTATAGAAGACGAAGACAATCCAGGTCTGCTAAAGACAGGAAATAACTCGGGTAGAAACGTACTTTACAAGGGAACCATAGAGATTATAAGAACTTCTCTAGAGTTCAGAAAGGGTAAGACAAGAAAAGGAGATAAAGAAACATAACTAGCGACTTCTACCGAAAGAATAGAGAAGAACGATAAGAAACCTTGAGACGTAAGTCTACGAATATAGATACGAAAAGAGGAAACGAAAAGTGGAGAGAAGAAAAGTGTCGATAAACATTCCGGAGGGGTCTGTCGGTAAAACGAAAGAACGTAAAGAAAAGGTACCCCTACCAGAACTAGAGACAGAGACATGTTACAGTACTTGGAGTAAGGTATCAAGTAGTCCGTGAGATAGATAGACGAGTATAATGAGTACACAAAAGTGTATGAAAGATGAAAAAGATAATGTTTAATTATCTTTTAAACATCGTTTAAGTAGTCTCCAAAATTTTTACGGATTTGGACTATTAAGGTTGTAAGGACGAGAGAGACTTAGAAAAAGACTATGAGAAGTTTGACAAAAAGACAGAAAGACACTTGGAACAATAAAAAACAACTTACAACTAGTAGTACATGATCCATTTCTTCAGTCCACTTTTAACGAGTCAGCACAGGCGGAGAAACGGTGGGGTACCTGATATGTCAGGTGCCTTAAGAGGTCCGGTCTTATGACCTCACCCATCAGAAAGGGAAGAGGTCCCCTAGAAGGGTTGGGTCCCTAGTTTGCGTCCAGAGGGTAATAACGTCCGCCTAAGAAATGGTCACTTGGTGGGTCTCTTCGGAATCATTCCTCTTGGCGTTATTTATCCGGAACATTACATCACGATTCACACTTCCGTTAGTAGGGTAACAGGATATAATTAAAAGTCTGAAAACCACTCGGAGACCAGGACCTGACACTTGTAGTCATTTTGAAGAGTCCATAAAAGAGAGGAACACACACTGTCTAACGAGTCTCCCCTGATCTTAACACATTAAGAGAAGGAGATCTCCTTCTGATCTCTCTTGAGATCGACCCATAAAGGGAAGGGAGACTATGTAATTCGAGATTATTTCTGGGTCGTCCAATCACGATTATTTTATTAAATAAAATTACACTTCGTAATAAAAAAAATTAAATAAATAAAATTAACCTCCGATTAATGAAATGTTATAACATAACCAAAACGGTATGTAGTTGTACTTACTTCGTAATAATTCTCCTTACCTCACTAGGTCACATAAATTTTTACAGAGGAGAAAGAGAGGGGGATGACCTTTATGTTCCCTTAAAAAGAGACTATAAGTAACCCTCATAGATCATCTCGCCTCTTCCGTCACCACTGGATGAGGTCATGAGAACGGACCGTTTAGGGTACCTGCCTTCCCTAACCATCCGACGTCAGGTACCCCAGTAATCCTCAACCTGTGCTGACTCACTGAAGTGAAAGTGAAAAGTGAACGTATGTAACCTCTTCCTTTACCGTTGGGTGAGGTCACAAGAACGGACCTCTTAGGGTCCCTACCACCTCGGACCACCCGACGACAGATACCCCAGCGCGTCTCAGCCTGTCTTGAATTCGCTGAATCGTCGTCGTCGTCGTAGATCATCTTGAGAATCTTCATTTTAACTATTTTAATACCAAAAGGGATACTGACACAGGGGACCTCAAAATTTAAGAGTCTGAACAGGTGTTATTCTGAGATCGTTAATAAGTTAATGTCCAAAACCAAAAGGATATGGTCTGAGTAAAGATGTCTACAGAGACCATTTGGTATTAAAAACACAGACGGACAGAGATGTTAGACACCCCGTCAAAAAACGGGACACTGGAGTGAAGAGACTACCTAGATTCTGACAATTAAAAAGTCAAACAAGTCTAAACATAAGCAACAATCTTAACCCACTGTCAAAGATGATCAGTGTGTTAGTTCACAGTTTGGTTTTTAGTCTTCAGGTCGATATTTAATGCAACTCCTGAAAGGTATTTACAAGTATGTAATTCATATTAAAATTTCGTCATTAGTAGACATTATTGGGATTATATTTTATTTCAATTAAAATTTAATTGAAGTGTGTAAAATATATATATATGTGTCTGTGTGTGTGCATATATACGAAAGGTATAAATAATTACTTATTAAAGAACTGTTTCTGGGATTTTAAATTCCGTATCGAACGTTTCGTAAATAGGTTTAGAATCTTAATACCTCACCTTTGTTTTTCAAAATAGTCCTTTTTATTTCTCCTTTTATACAGACATTTTCACGCTACGTATATCTACCCTTGTAACATTAGGTTCTATTACTACCATACGGACACTAGTGACTCTTTCTAGTTGAACATTTCTTAACCCCCCATTATTAATTACACTAGTATACAAAGTCACACGGTTTCTGTCAGAGTCAGATATAGTTAAAGGGACGGTATAATTATGGGAGGGATTGAAATAAATATGTTATTCGAAATAACAGTGGAATCATAATCAACTGTGTTCGTTTCTTTTATAAATCGTAGTATGGTTAAAAATTTTCCCTTACTCTTTCTTTCATCCACAATAACACAATCCCTTTGGTTACTAAGATCCGATTGCCTCGTACAAATCAGAGAAGTTTGGTTTCCGACTTCCTCGTACGAAACCTCGTTAAGACGAAGTAGGTAGTGAAGACTCGATATCTGGTTCTAGAGATCAACGAAGGGCCCGTAAAGGTGTACTACGAGATTCGTAATGGCTATCATATAGGGTTCCTTTGCAAAAGAGGGGGTGAACGAAACAACAATCACAATCATAGTAATAAATAGTGAGAGAATTCGACAACGGGAAACCGTGGACTTGAAGAGCGGTGGGGAGTATAGAACCACGTTTCTCTAGTGGTACGAGATAAATACCGGGTGACTTTCCAGAGTTTTGACGGAATTAAATCTGGGCGAAAGAAACAGAGTTTTATGTCTGATTAAAGGTCAGAGGGATGTATCTGTCTAAGGTATGACGTATTGTGTAAAGATTTTCCATACAAAAGGGTAACGTAATTTACATAATTAGACATAAAGACTCTTGTCACGTCTTCCAAGTAATGTTATACCCAGATTCGACAAAAATAGTATATGGAGGACCGGGAGTCGAGGTCGAGGTTATGTCTCTTGACTTTGGTAAGAGGACTTCTTCTGTAAGTGTAGATGTACGGGAACGAAGGTACCTAGAATTTACAAGGTCAAAGAGGTTAACAGTTTATGATGAAGTGGTGCTTTACACTGTTGAAAGAGTTGATGACATCCGACAGGAGCAGTGAAGGAGTACATACAGGACGATCATGTTGTAAACATTGAGATGGTATCAACAATAAAGTAACATGACATAAATGAAAAAGTCAGTAGGAAGGGGGGTCACTCTTTTAGTCGATGGGTTGACTACGCTCCAAGAAGAGTAGAAGACGTTAACTGTATCACAGACCGTTACCGGTCTGAGAGTTAATCTCAAGAAAAATTTTTTTTTTTTTTAAAAGTAAAAATAAATAACCGAAGAGACCACCTAGTCTGTCATTTCAGACGGCCGTCAGTACCTCTGGCCCCAAGCTAGAGACTCAACCCTTCTCGGGGAGTTTTTCCTTTACCGTTTGGTAAGGTCATACGAACGGACCTTCTAGGGTACCTACCTCCTCGGACCGTCCGATGTCAGGTACCCCAGTGTCTCAACCTGTACTAACTCGTCGAAGTGAAGGAGAAAAGAAATAAATAACATTTAAGATTATTGAATTTTAACTTTCCGATTTTACCAACAACCTTCTCATTTCCCTACACGTATCTTGGAAATTTTCAGAGTGTGACGGGTGGAGGAAATGTTCCTTTCTTATCCCCTTTCAAGCTTTAGTAACTATTCGTCCTTTAATCCTAAGAACAAGAAGGAACCTACCTCTACTCCAATGTCTATCAAACATGTTGTACATAGACCCTCTGTTGTACATGAGTAAAGTGCCGTCGGTTCTTATAGAAAATTTTTATCTTGGATTCAATTTAGGACTAATAACTGTCTGTATTAAAAGTTCAATAGGAAAATCCATTGTCTACGTCGAATAATTTTTAAATTACGACATCGTTTCTTGATGACTTACACTTGACACGGCTTTTGGAGAATCCCATTTTAAGATCGCAATCGATCTTAAACCGAGTCACAATAAAGAGATTGGTGTCTTGAAAATTATAGAGATATTACGATATACGATTGGTTTCACATACGTGTAAAGCAACGTTTGCACTTGGAGGACTGTCGAGACTTCCCACCTGACAGTTCACGAAGACAGAGTCAACATTTCTCCTCCTTCGACTCAATGTTCTACCCTTTACGAGTTCTGTGTGTCGTTCGGTCACTGTTTCTACACAGGAGATAATGGAAAGGAAAGGACATGAATTACACTAAAGTAAGTCTTTCTTTTTGGTGTAAAAACGTTTTTACGTTTCAATTTTGAAACGAAAAACAGACGTGATAGATACTGTTCTTTTCCTTAATTATGGACATTCCGTCGGAATTCGATATCGACAATTTTATTCTTTCGTAAAACCTAGTCGGAGTCAATTTGACTTTTATGTTAATTTGATTGGATAAGACCGACTACCCCAAAAATATTATTGTGGTTGACATTATTTGGGTTGGACCTTAAAGGTGTCACGGAAAGGAAAAGGTCTCGAGATTTACGGTAGTGCTTCTACTAAGGTGTTCGAACACTACCCGGACCTTCTCAAACAGCATTGTCGATAAGTCAAAAGACCTGAACGATAACTGAATTCAGTTCAATTAATTACTTAGATTTAACTTCACGTAAACGAGACATGAGTTGTGTTTGGAAGTAGAATTACGTACATTAAATAAGTCATCAGATCGATATAGAATACGACATTTCGGATAAAGTATTTTCCTTCATATCTTTGGAATGCACTTCGGAGTAGAGAGGTGACTACATAATATTTATTGTTCTTATAGGCACCACAAACAATGTATTTTCAATCAAACCTTACGAAATCGAAAACATAAATCTCTGGTTTTAGGAATTAAATAATTCCAATGGAACGAGTGATTCTGCGATTTATGTGTATTCGTAAAAAATTCGGGAGTTGATTAAAAGGAACGGGGGGGGGTTAAGACTGGTTCCCCCGTGTAATTAATGAGGTTAAGTAGTATTCAATTACGGATAATTATTTATTGTTTGGATGAAACGAGGTCTCTTATATTGAATAGAAAGTTCAGAAAGGTTCCCCTCCAAGGTTAGAAGGGAGTCGACCTCTGTGTCGGGGAAACTGACGATACCTTCTAGGATTTTCGTGTAACACAGGTAGCTGAAAGAGTTAGCTCACTTGTTAGGAAGTGTAAGTAGTACGTCCTCCCTTGAGTGGGGTTTGAACCGAGTACCATTTGATACCCGTGGTCCTTTGGACCGGAGGACCCTCGGAATTCTTAAAAAGTCGTTAAATACGAAGCGTAGTTAAATTAGAGGGACGAGATCAAACTTCCAGTCCAAGACTCAGTTAATTTAATGAAAACTTTTCAGTGTCTTTCACATCCTTAAAAAGAGTTCGAAGTTCTATCACGACTGATAACTCATCGATTTACCTTTCCTTCAGTATAATTGTTATTGTTTAACTCTCAACCTCCACCCCCATACTCACTCTATACGTTGGCCTATTAGTCCGTAAGTTCGTTGTTAATTTTTTATTTTATCGTGCCGGTAAAATGTAAGAATAAAGTAAGACAAAATACTGAGAGTAATTTACATAAAAATAATATTTCTTTATACACGGTACACCTTTCGTACATATCTGTAAAGTTGTATATTGTACGTACTTTATTTTGACTTACATCAGGGTATACTATAAAGTATTATAATCTTCGACTCCGAATCCTTCACATAGGATTACCCTTTACTCTGACATATTATGAAAAACAAATTTGACAATTTTAAGGTCTTAAGGAACTTCTTTACTACGGAGTTTGAAACTTGTCTCGATCTGAAGAGCCGTTATCAAAAATTGACCTTATACGGAACCTGAAAGGGAACTACCACTTTTAACCTTTACTAGAATATTGACTCCCCAAACTCTATATAAACGATTCTCAATAACAACGATTATTGTCATTATAGCCCCATACCGCTCAAATATTTCTCCGATTGAAAACCTTTATCTTTCTGGACTTTCAGTAGTTTTTAGGAGCAGATGCTGGTTAAAGTTCTACTCGAACAATTTTAAAGGGAGACGAAATTAATAATTCGTCTTTTCGTCCGTTTCCTTTCTTTACCTTTCCTCTCTTTCTCTCTTTTTTCTTGGGATTTTGTCTTTAAGTGAGTATTTACACTAAGAGAGAATGTCGAAGGGACTTTGTAATTTTTGGTTAATTCTCACTTCTTTTAAGAAAAGGAACCTCATGTCAATTATCCGGGTTAAAAATAGGAGGATCAAATTTACAATAAAATGAAATTAAGTTTCCTGAAAAGATATAAAGGTTCTTTGTAACTAAATATTTGTTACTTCAAAAAACTTACATAATTAAAATTAACCACCGATTAATGAAATGTTTCAACAAAACCAAATACGGTATGTAGTGGTACGTAGTCGACATCTATATGTACACAGGGGGTCGGACTTGAGGAAAGGCGGTAGAGAGGGGCAGGGTAGGGAGACCTGACAGGGTCTCGTGACCGAAACTCACGGGACGAAGTACGTAGGTTGAACGTGACCAGCAGACAGAGTGTATACCATTATATGTACAAGGTTACGATAAGAGAGTTTGGTAGGGAGGATACGGACTTCAAAATAGCAATAGTAGTAGCAAAACATTGAACACTGTACAGAATCAATTATAACGTATACTTCTGTAGTAAGACTTTAAAGAGTAATCAGATGAAATCCGGTCAAATAAGGATATTTGAGTGTATACCCCGTTATGACACGAAGGTCGTAAGTCTAATTCGACACCAAAGCCGACCGGGAACGAGACTTGAACGTGTTATCCTGCAAGAGTACCAGAGAAACGACACTATTTAGAGAAAAGGAGTGAGAGTGGAACTTTTATTTATAAAATAAATTAATACTACAATAAATACATAAATACTATAATCATAAATATAAATATGTGTGTGTATATGTGTGGACACCGTGATCACTATTTCTCAGGTGAACGGTTACGTCCTATCGTTCTCTACACCAAACTAGGTCCCCAACCCTTTCAAAGGACCTCATCCTTTGTCGTTGGGTGAAGTGATAAGAACGGACCTCTTAAGGTACATGTCTCCTCGGACCTCCCGATAGCATGTACCCCATCGTTTCTCAGTCTGTACTGACTCGGGTCGTGTCTATTTGTGTCTATCTATGGACACATATTGTTATTTAGTTTACGTAAATTATCCATTGTCTAGAGTTACACCTTATTTTAAGTTTTCTACTTTTTTACTAAATAACTTTTTAATCAGAGAAAGAGAGGCATTAGGGATCCAAAGATCTAAGTTTGCGACAGTGTTTAAATAAGTCATTGAAAACTCCCTGAACGTCACGTAAACGTCCGTTTTTAACAGACACCCATATGAACGACGTACTCGCATAAAATACGACGACGACGACGTCTCAGCGAAGTCAGCACAGACTGAGACACTCTGGGGTCTCTGCCGTCGGGTGGTCCGAGGGGCCAGGGACCCTAAGAGGTCCGTTCTTGTGACCTGACCCAACGGTAAAGGAAGAGGTTTCGTACCTTCACTTTTCACTTTCACTTCAGCGAGTCAGTACAGGTTGAGAATCGCTGGGGTACCTGACGGGGGATGGTCCGAGGAGGCAGGTACCCTAAAAGGTCCGTTCTCATGACCTCACCCCACGGTAACGGAAGAGGACCGTTCGTGAAATGTCAAAAGTCATTATATAAACACATGTATTTTCATATAAAGTCTCTCAAGGAATGTTCTTAGATCTCTAACCAGAGTAGGAAAAGTTTCAACCGTATCGTAAAGTAACATATTCTTCAAAAACAACAACAACAAAATATCTTGAGAAAATAGAGTAAATTAATAGACATGGAATTTAAGTTGGAAATTTTTAATTATAATATAAAAATGAACTTTAATATTTTTAGTCAAGGGGTTTGAAAGATTACTTGACTCTTAATGTCAAAAGAAGAATCTAGATTTGAAATAATGAATAACGAATAATGACTACTTATAGGGAGTACGACATCTTATGTAATAGCTAATAGATGAAACACTGGTAGAAGGAAAAGGATATAGAGTAATATCTTCGTCTTTAAATATTGATGAGGGGGAGGTAGAAGGGAACCACTCTTCCAATCAATACACTGGGTCAAGAATATGTGCTTACAGGTGGTCCCCATAACTCTCTGTCGTAGGAAGGTTTTTCTTCCCCACTACACGTACTCCCTCGGGGCACAACCAACAGAAGGTAGCCTAGTACCGACACATTCCGACTTTACTAACCTCGGCGGAACTTAATAACTGTACTATTCCAATACCTGTCGTACCGACTCCCACCTATCCATTTTCCCCTTTTCTACATAAACTCGGTGTTAGGGACTCAGGTGATTGATGGTCCAAAGAAAGGTACACACTTCTTATCGAAAATAGAAATATACGACACGAATCAGCGAGTCAGTACTGGCTGACAAACACTAGTGTACCTGACATCGGGTGGTCCGAGGAGACAGGTACCCTTAAAAGGTCTGTTCTTTTGACCTCACCCAACGGTACGGGAGGAGGTCCCCCAGAAGGGTTGGGTCCCTATCTTGGGGTAGAGGGTGTGACACCCGTCTTAGAAATGGTAGATTCGGTGATCCCTTCGGGTTCTTATGGCCTCACCCATCGGATAGGAAAGAGGTCCCATTCGAAATGTACTCAAAACCAATTTACAAAACAGTGAGTTTCGGTTTCTGTAACCTTGAGTGTCTCTGAGGTCGTATAACGGTCTTGGTCCGTAGTCTTTCGTTCATCTTTGGGAGACACGGGGCACATATTCTGTCTGAAATAACGAAAAACACAGACATACCGACCATCGTATTGACTCCGGTAGAACCGGGGACTGTCAAGGAGAACAGGAAGTGGACTGGGATGGACCTTCACATGACACGTCACTTTATTAAGAAATAATAGTTCCCGAAACATCAATTATCTAAACAATTATTAGTAATTCTGGTCCGTCTCCTTGGTCTCTAGTTTAACGGTTGTAGGCGACCTAGTAGTTTTTTCGTTCTCAAGGTCTTTATGTAGATAAATAGGAAATAACTGATACGGTTTCGGAAACTGACACACCTAGTGTCATTTGACACCTTTTAAGAAGTTCTCTACCCTTATGGTCTGGTGGACTGGACGGAGAACTCTTTAGACATACGTCCAGTCCTTCGTTGTCAATCTTGACCTGTACCTTTTTGTCTGACCAAGGTTTATCCTTTTCCTCATGCAGTTCCGACATATAACAGTGGGACGAATAAATTGAATATACGTCTCATGTAGTGCTCTTTACGATCCGACCTCCTTCGTGTTCGACCTTAGTTCTAACGACCCTCTTTATATTTATTGAAGTCTATACGTCTACAGTGGTGGAAATACCGTCTTTCACTTCTTCTTGATTTCTCAGAGAACTACTTTCACTTTCTCCTCTCACTTTTTCAACCGAATTTTGAGTCGTAAGTCTTTTGCTTCTAGTACCGTAGACCAGAGTAGTGAAGTACCCTTTATCTACCCCTTTGTCCCCTTTGTCACCGACTAAAATAAAAAGACCCGAGGTTTTAGTGACGTCTACCAATGACGTCGGTACTATAATTTTATGTGAATGAAAGGAACCTTCCTTTCAATACTGGTTGGATCTGTCGTATAATTTTTCGTCTCTGTAATGAAACGGATGTTTCCAGGCAGATCAGTTCCGATACCAAAAAGGTCACCAGTACATACCTACACTCTCAACCTGATATTTCTTTCGACTCGTGGTTTCTTAACTACGTAAACTTGACATCACAACCTCTTCTGAGAACTCTCAGGGAACCTGAAGTTCCTCTAGGTTGGTCAGGTAGGATTTCCTCTAGTCAGGACCCACAAGTGACCTTCCTGACTACAACTTCGACTTTGATTATGAAACTGGTGAAGTGCACTTCTCGACTGAGTAACCTTTTCTGGGACTACGACCCTTTCTAACTCCCGTCCTCCTCGTCCCCTACTGTCTCCTACTCTACCGACCTACCGTAGTGGTTGAGTTACCTGTACCCAAACCCACCTGACGTCCTCAACCACGACCTTTCCCTCCGGACCGTACGACGCCAAGTACCCCAACGTTTCTCAGCCTGTACTGGCTCACTGACTTGACTTCTGGTCCATTGGAAATAAAAGACAATCAGAGGTTTGTTACTGTTTTTGAAAGGGACTATATAAGAACTGTGGGTACTATGATTATTAGCTAAGTACTTAGTATAGAATGCGAACAGACTCTTGGATGGAGGTGTGGGATCCAATTGATACTTTAACAGGGTGACCGAGGAGGTCACATGCCTGACACTTACGAAGATCTAGTGACGGGTGAGTTAGAGTTAGGGTAGGACACTTATTTAATGACATATTATTTGCCTGGGTAAGTAATATACCTCGACGGACGGAACAAAAAAATCACAATTCTACGGAAGAGGTAAACTACCCGTGAAAGGTAAGGGAGACAGGAGTCAAGATTTTGTCATAGTTACAAGAGTCAAAAACAAACAACTGTCTGTGTTTAGAAGCGGTCTTAGATACGATTTTTATACAAAAAAACCAGTAACATCTAACACTGGTGATAGTTCGAAATATATAAAAGTCTGACACTATATCACCTCTATGACCAGTCATTATCATCATGTACCGTACACCAGGGTAGTGAACTATTGTTTATTCACCCCTTTTTTTACCTTTGTCACTGTCTAAAATAAAAGAACCCGAGGTTTTAGTGACGTCTACCACTGACGTCGGTACTTTAACTTTCTGTGAACGTTGAACCTTCTTTTTGACACTGTTTGGATTCAAGTCAAGTCAAGTCAGTAAGTCAACACAGGCTGAGAAACGCTGGGGTACTTAGCACCGTGCGGTCCGGAGGGACAGGTAGTGGTTGAGGCCTCAAGTGAGTCTGAGTGTAGGTAGCTCAGTCACTACGGTAGGTCGGTAGAGTAGGAGACAGTAGGGGAAAAGGAGGACGGGGGTTAGGGAGGGTCGTACTCAGAAAAGGTTACTCAGTTGAGAAGCGTACTCCACCGGTTTCATGACCTCGAAGTCGAAATCGTAGTAAGGAAGGTTTCTTGTGGGTCCCGACTAGAGGAAGTCTTACCTGACCGACCTAGAGGAATGTCAGGTTCCCTGGGAGTTCTCAGAAGAGGTTGTGGTGTCAAGTTTACGTAGTTAAGAAGTCGCGAGTCGGAAGAAGTGTCAGGTTTAGAGTGTAGGTATGTACTGATGACCTTTTTGGTGTCGGAACTGATTTGCCTGGAAACAACCGTTTCATTACAGAGACGAAAAGTTATACGATAAATCCAACCGGAATTGAAAAGAAGGGTCCTCATTCGCAGAAAATTAAAGTACCGACGTCAGTGGTAGACGTCACTAAAACTTCGGGGGGTTTTATTTCAGACTGTGACAAAGGTGACCAAGGGGTAGATAAAGGGTACTTCACTACCCTGGCCTACGGTACTAGAAACAAAAGACTTACAACTCGAAATTCGGTTGAAAAAGTGAGAGGAGAAAGTGAAAGTAGTTCTCCGAAAAATCAAGGAGAAGTGAAAGACGGTATTCCCACCACTGTAGACGTATAGACTCCAATAAATATAAAGAGGGCCGCTAGAACTAAGGTTTGGATTTGTCGTGTAATTTTTCGTTTCTGAAATGAAACGATTGTTTTCAGACATATAGTTTCGATACCAAAAAGGACGCCAGTACACGTCTACACTCTCAACTTAGTATTTCTTCCGACTCGTGACTTTTTAACTACGAAAACTTAACACCACGATCTTTTATGAGAACTCTCAGGGAACCCTTCGTTTCTCTAGTTTGGTCAGTAACGATTTCCTTTTGTTGAGACTTATAAGTAACCTTCCAAACTACGACTTCGAGGTCATGAAACCGGTGGACTTCGTTTCTCGACTGAGTGACCTTTTCTACTACCCTTTCTGACTTCCGTCCTTCTCTTCCCTCACTGTCTCCTACTCTACCAACCTATCGTAGTGACTGAGTCACCTGTATTCAAACTCGTTTGAGGTCCTCTACCACTTCCTGTCTCTTCGGACCACACAACGTCAGGTACCCCAACGTTTCTCGGTGCGTACTGAATCACTGACTGATTGTCGTTCGTTATCATGTTTAATGAAAAAGTATTACCTGAAATTTTAAGTATTTATATAAAAACTTTCTCATATGATATAATAACGTATTTAATAGTGAAAAGTCAAGTCAAGTCAGCGAGTCAGCACAGGCTGAGAAACGCTGGGGTACTTAGCACCGTACGGTCCGGAGGGACAAGTAGTGGTTGAGGGTCTCAAGTGAGTTTGAGTGTAGGTAACTCAACCACTACGGTAGGTCGGTAGAGTAGGAGACAGCAGGGGAACAGGAGGACGGGGGTTAGGGAGGGTCGTAGTCTCAGAAAAGATCACTCAGTTGAGAAGCGTACTCCACCGGTTTCCTGACCTCAAAGTCGAAATCGTAGTAAGGAAGGTTGATAGTGAAAATGTATTAGCAATAAAGGACCGGTTTTTTCTTACGACTAAAGTAAATACTTTAATTTTATTTACGTCTTTTTACTTAGTTACTACATACTAAAGAAATTTTAACACAAAAACTACGATCACGTAAACAGTCACTTTATATTTTACGTAAATAAAATTCTAAAACCTCTTTATTATGAGTACTATCAAATTATTATAGTAAACTAAATATATTTCTTTTTTAACTTATATAAAATATGTTAAAAAAGAGTTCTTTATCTTACTTCTATCATTCTTTTTACACTAAAGTCGATATATTTTCATATATAGGAGGACTTCTGAGTCTCCAGGATCTTTTCTATAAGTCACCACCCCACGTGGTTTTCAAAACCAATTTACGAGAGAGTGTATTATTAAATTTTGTCCATTAACGATTATACCGTTTGAAGTTCCTTTCAAAAACCCCATTTCCTAAGTTTAGATTCGTTGTTTTTAATCTTTCCCTGTATCGCACGTGTTAAGTACTCAAGTGATTGTCGTCTACTAAAGTCGTCTATCCTTTGAAAATAAGTCTTTAGTTGAACATTTTTTCTTTACAAGAATGACTGTCAAGAAGTCTGGGATTGACATAGGACAACGGAGTTTACCGTGTCCATGAACTTCTTTACTTTGTTTCGTTCGGTGTTCTTCGAAACATACTTTAGTATATATTATTTTCAGTTTTACGTATCTACAAAGGATTCTAGGTAAAGTAATTTTTATATATATATATTTCCATCATTAGAAAAGTGGAATCATTCACCAGTCCTCCTTTTCATTTAATCTCTTCTCAACACCCTAATTTCATGGTAACTTCTAAAGATTTCCTTTCTTAATCTTATCTGGTTGTGTAAGTGAAAAAAAAAATGAAGTATCAGTACTTGAATATTTAAGGTAACTCTTTTTTTACAATTAATATACCGTTATGTCAATTTTATTGATGATTTAAAATCTTAGTATTTATAAAAATGATGATGTCAATCTGTCACCTTTTCTTAACTATGAAAAGGGACTGTAAGAAGGTTCAATAAGACGTACTAGGATAAAATATTACGTAAATACTGTCACATTAGAGTAGAGATGATACATTTAACTCAACCTAAGGAGAAAAGAAGAAAGTAGACGTCGTGCAAACTGACCACATCCGATTTATTTACAAAGCGACTTCCTATTAAACCAATGGGAGGTCGGGAACTTACAGACCATAACGTGTTAGTTCCTTAGCCACAGTGTAATTTCGTTAAGAAAATTATATTAGTTTCAAGAGTACAACACGAGCGGAAATCTACTTTGTTTGATTACTTTACATAACTGGGAGGACTGCGTGAAGACTTCACTTTACTGATTCGTCACAGCTCTGCTGTACTTTATGTAACTGTAACTAACACTTCAGCCACAAAGGGTCAGTGCGACCACCGACTAATTTCACAGTGTAACTGTTAGATCGGAGAAAACTTGTCCTTTAATTATAGTCAAACCACCGTTTTTCTTAGAAGAAGATGTTCCTTTGAGTGTAGAAGCAATAAGGAAGAACCTTTTTTTTTTTTCCAGTGTAGAAAACGTGGTCGTGTCGGAACTCAAAAGAACAATACTATCTTATTAGTGTTCACAGTAGTGACATTAATAAAATTTTTCTAACCTGCGGATACAGTAAAGTACGATTGAAACCAATACTTATTGAGAAATTATTTCTTTTTCATTCTTTAAAAACTTGGAAAGTACTTGAGTAAACTTACCTGTAAACCAAATTTGTAATTTTCCAATTTAATAATGGTTAAGGATATGTATTTTATTCTTTATATACCGTATAAAGACTTTAAGATCGACAAACAATAATACGGGTGTATCAATTAAGATGTCCGTCATGTAAAAATAAACATCTTCAATGGTATGCGGTGACAAGATCCTAAGTTTGACCTCTTCTTGGATGTTCTATTTCCTAGTCTCACACTTGTACGAACTAAACAGTCGACGTAACGTCGGATTATGGGGAAAAGTACCTCCTTCCTCTAATAAGGAGATTCAAAGTCCAAAAGGTCACGAAGTAATTAAAGGGAGGGTTAGAACGATTGTTAAGTGAGTTATCTATTATGTCAAACCTGTGGTGAATCGAATTATCTACTTGTTCACGATGAATACATCTTTCTTCGTAAAGTGATCCAAAGGAAATCATCTTTCCTATACTCTCGATACTCAACCTAATTTTTATTTCTATTCCTTTTCCCATCCATACACTGACCCGGACAGAAAAGTTTCAAGTTAGTGCTATTCTAATTTCCATTAGGATACGTCTAGACTCAGGTAGAACGACTTACGTCTTGGGACACAGTCGTAACAGGAATACAATAAACGGTAAGAGGAATACGGTCGAGAGTGAAGGTCACTCGAGGGAAGTGAAGACAGGATGTTTCAACTCCTCGTTAAAGGTAGGTTTCAACCCGTCATTAAAGGTAGGTGGCAACCCGATGAAAAGAGGAAGGGAGCAAGGACTAGCCATGGAACTCAATGTTAAACTGTCAGAAGTCAGTGTCACTTACGTTCTCGCTCACCGATCCTTAGTTCTGAAGTCAGGATGGTGTACGGGCTGGTGTGGCGGTGGTCAATTTTACCGAGGGACGGAAGTCCTCGAAAACAGACCGTAACGGACGAAAAGAAGAATTAATAAACGAGATTGAAGGGTTATGTAAAACGATTATTGTTCACGGACGAGATAAAGATTTACGTCTATACAAAGTAAGGTATTTGTAAAGAATTCACAAAGTAAATAGAAGATTATACATTATGATCTTTCTTTTACAACCCCTTTTTGAGTTTCCTTTACTTCACAAAATGAGATCTTACGGAAGTGATGAAGATGGGAAGTCCTAAATCTAGGGTGGTCAAGTCCGAAGGATCGTGTTTAAATCATTTTTTTTTTTTTTAAATTTTACTATCGACGATACTTCCTGTTATAAGTTTATGATAGTACTAATGGGAACCAGGTTGTGAATTTTAAAATAACAACTCAAAATCCTTAAGAGACATATAAGACCTAAAGTCAAGAAAAAATCTATACTCAAAACGTTTATAAAAGAGGGTAAGACACCTAATAAGAAAATGGAGACAACTAACACAGGAAACTACGTGTTTTCAAAATGTCAAACCACTTCAGTTAAACGGACGAAAAGAAGACACCGAACACGGAAACCATAGTATAGGTTTTTTTAGTAACGGTTTACATTACACTACTTCGAGAAAAGGAAATACAAACGAAGATTCTCATAATCTTAAAATCGAGAATGTAAATTCAGAAACTAGGTAAAATTCAACTAGAAACACCCGTTTCCTGAATCTATCTGTAAAGAGGTGTCTTCTCTATGTCTACCTGTTTTTTGTATTCTTTTCTATAAATTATAGTGATTCGTACTTCCGTTACGTTTAATTTTGGTTTTCCTCAGCGACGAAGTGTATATAGAACAATCCCACTGATAAACGTTTTATTCGTTTATTCTTTTTTTAGGGTCTATTATTCTTCGTAACCATTTTGACATCTCTTTGACCTTGATGACACGTAACAACCACCATTATATTCCACCACGTTGGTGATACTTTTTGTCGTACCGTCACGGAGTTTTCAATCTCTATTTTAATGAGATAATAGGTCGTTAAAGTAAAGACCCGTATATTGGTTTTCTTAAAGTTTGTTTCCGGGTATACCTGTGGTTGAAATTATTGTATTAATAAGTGTCATCTGTTTGACATCTTCGTTGGGTTCACGGGTAGTCACCTACTCTCTTATTTGTCTTCCTCTTCGTTTCCATTATCTTTTACACACACGAGTACGAATCAGTGAGTCAGCACAGGTTGAGAAAGTTGGGGTACCTGTATCGGGTGGTTCGGGAAGACAGGTACTCACGAGTTTCGTTCTTATGACCTCACCCATCGGTAAGGGAAGAAGTCCCCTAGAAGAGCTGGGTCCTTAGCTTTGACCCAGAGGACGTAACGTCTATCTAATAAATGGACCACTAGACTCGGTCCCTTCGGGGACAAAGGTAGACATTCGTTGAATTTATAATATATATATTGACTATATATATATATATATATATATATATATATATATAGTCAAATGTTTTAATTGTTTAATTGTTGAATGGATTACTTCTGTGTGTCAAAAGACGATACGTCTTTTTTTACTGATGTAGATTACCGGAACGGATCTGAGTACACGAAAACAAAAAAAAATTTATCTGTTCGTAGTTTTACTAACGTTGTGTCCACCTTGACCTTCTTCCTTTCCCATGACCTGAGAATTTTTTATTTGCAGACCTAGATCGTCTTCCGAGAGAAGAGTAATAAAGTACGTTTTAGTCTATCCTCCAAATATCCTATGGTATTTTCTAGACCCTGAGAGTGTCTACTACGAGGAAAAAAAAAAGGGGACGACACACACAACACACACAGTCAACGAGTCAGAATAGACTGAGAAACGGTGGGGGTACCTGACACCGGACGGTCCGAGGAGACAGGAACCCTAAGAGGTCCGTTCTTATGACCTCACCCAACGGTACAGGAGGAGGTCCCCTAGAAGGGTTGGGTCTCTGACTTAAACCCAGAGGACGTAACCTCCGTCTAAGAAATGACAGACTCGGTGGTCCCTTCGGGGAGTGGACAAAAAAAAGACGATGATTTTCACTTTATTTCTTTAATTTCTTTCTTTCCTTTCGTAAGAATGTCAAAAAGATAATTTAGTAACCGTAAAAAGATAATTTAGTAACTGTAAGAAGATAACGGTAATGTTAACATTTTATATTAAAGACAGATCTTAATAATAAAAAGATCTCAACCCATACTCTTCTGCGTATCGAGGAATTTCCTTTCAAAAGTTACTGGTAAAGAATTTTCTGTGTTAATAACGGAAGTGACATCATGTTCCAATAAGACACCAGTCCCCGTTATAAACACTTTATACGTGAAAATGTACATTACAGTTGGGGGTTCTAACCGTAATGTCAGTATCTAGGTCTACCGACTTAATATATCAAAGAACGATAAAGGTAGGTGTGCTCGGAAGTGAACAATGTCACGGGTTCAAAGTACCATCCCCGGACGATTGTAGTGGGTTATCGACATTCGTTACGAGTTTAGTTGAGTAGAAAACATCAAGAGAAATTACCTCAGACCTACTACTTAAATGTAGATATATAGTCTTTGTAACAGAAGAGGAGATGTAACGATTACAGTCTTTTAACGGAGAGATATTAAGTAGTTTCATAAAGATATCTGAGTGAGGAAATAATAGAGAAGAGAACATTTAACACACTGAGGAGAAGTAAGGAGCAGTCCCTTCTGGAAATTAGAACGGACCGACGTAAGACGGACAGAAAAATGTAATTTCCCGAACTTGTCCCTGATGACCTCCGCTACCCTTACCATCGGTCGTCACTAAGGCTGTCTGAATACCCTCACTGAATGTTTGCCGAGTTATCTTTTGTAAGAAGGTTATCTAGCATCTGGTTTTTGCACTAAAGTCAAACAAACTATTTTTAATTCTATAGTGGGGATAAATGCGAAATAAAAAGGAAGTCGTAGAAATAGGACAACATGACTGAATAGAAAGACCGAAGTGAGAGTGTGTGCATTAAATTACCAAGCAAAACAAATTATTTTCTCAGATTTCTCTCACTTTGAGACTGGTTCATCAGTCACGGAAAGGTAGGGTCACAACACTGCCCTGGGACCCTTTTCTGTCTGTACGAATATACTAAGTGTAGTAAACCAAAAAGTCACGACTAAAGTGAGAAGGGGAACATCGAACGAGGTCCTCGCGAAGGAATCTCCGAGTCTTCCATTTCTTAGCCGGACGTTACGTCCTCCGGACCCAAACTAGGGACCCAGGCCTTCTAGGGGACCTCTTCCTTTACCGTGGGGTGAGGTCATAAGAACGGACCTCTTAGGGTACCTGTCTCCTCGGACCGCCCGATGTCAGGTATCCCAGCGTTTCTCAGCCTGTGGTGACTCGCTGATTGCGAAAGTGAAAATCACCTAGTACCTACATCTGCCATCTGGGAGAGGAGTTCTCGTCTGTGCAGTAACTGTTTACATAATACTCGTGACTGAAGTATGACTCTTCGTGTGACTTTTCTATTTTAGTCATAAGATAGTTATAGAAGGTCACTTGTATTTGTGTATGTGAGATTCATACTGAAATTTTGAGGTTGTTGTTAGGGTTTCACATCCAACCGGTATGGTACTCTTTAAAATGAAGAAGTAGACCGTCTGAGTGACGCGTATTCTTCCTTTCTAGTAATCCAATAAATACAGGAGTCTGAGTTGTCCATATTTCTAGAAGACTGTCACCATGTTTACTAAACGAAAATCGAAACTTCTCATTACTTTATTAGACAGGTTTCTGATTGTCTTTTTATGTTCTGATATCATCTCTAGTAAAAATAAATCCTGAGTAGATTAAAGACTATGTATAATGGACAAGCTATTTACCGAAACCCTAACTCTCCTATAAACGTGTTCAATAAACCAAAGACACTAAAAATGAAAAGAGTAAACATTCAAGTCATATGTCACCTCTAATCCTAGAATTCGACACCTCGGAATAGGAACTGTCAAGATTAAGATTGACACCGTGTAGAACCCCTCTCCTAAAAGGTCATAAAAAAAGGACTACACCCGGACCGGATCTCGACGAGATTTCTCCAAAAACGTACTCTAAATATGTCACTCTTACTTCCCAGTAGGTTATGTACACTGATTTACGTCCTCCGGGGACGTCCTGGTTCGTGATAGAGCTCAGATGACAATTGGAGTCCGACACCCCATTGTAAGCCCGACGTAACCAAAGGACCTCGTCCGTAAAAAAAGGATACCTTTTCTCAGTCCAAGTCAACGTCACTCACTATCTTTACCCCAGGTGGGACGAAAAGACCCAAGACGAAACAAGAGCGTCCAAGGTCTAAGGAGAGCGAAGTGTAGACCGAAAGGGGGTCAGAAGGTCAGAAGACGGGACTACTAAAAATCACTAAAGTCTTGGTGGTCCTTGTCTCTGTTTCCTAAGGAATCTAGAGTAATGGTCGGAGAGAAGTACTAAAGAATAATCACTGAAGAGAGAATAAGAGGTTGATATGTTTAAGAAAGTCTTTAAATATGAAAGGGTCGAGGAAGGTTTTAACATATTAAAGACTAAAGATATCGTTTAGGGTAAGAGGTTTGCTGAGTAATATTAAGATGAGAAGACCATAATCTTATACAACGTCATATCAGAAAGGTTTACCCAAACCTCCAGATCTTTACTAAGATACAAAACTACGTTAAATTTCTTTAGTTTCTATTTCAAAAGATCATGATTTTCTTGGAGACTAACAAGTATGGTACTTCACTGTTTTAAAAATTTAATAGTGGATACGTGTGGATTTTCATTCACTGACACCTTCCGTGTTGGACCACAATATTTAATCGACGACGACAACATAGAAAGGAAATTTTAATCATCCCATGTGTTACCTCATAATGAGTCGGTAATTTTTCTTATGTAAACTTAATCAAGATTACTCCACCTACTTTGACCTCGGATAATATGTCTCACTTCATTCGGTCTTTCTTTTTGTGGTTATGTCATATGATTACGTATATATACGTTAAATCTTTCTACCATTACTATTGGGACATAGCCTCTGTCGTTTTCTCTGTGTACATATCTTGTCAGAAAACCTGAGACACCCTCTCCCTCTCCCACCCTACCAAACCCTCTTACCGTAACTTTGTGCATATTATAGTATATTCTTTGTTTAGCGGTCAGGTCCAAACTACGTCTTATGTCCTACGAACCCCGACCGCGTGACCCTACTGGGTCTTCCTACCATATCCCTCCTTCCTCCCTCCCCCCAAGTCCTACCCCTTGTGCACATGTGGACACCACCTAAGTACAACTACATACTACTTTGGTTATGTTATAACGTTTCACTAATCGGAGGTTAATTTTATTTATTTAAATTTAAATTTTTTTTAATCATCCCATTTCATGAATACATGTCATGAATGACATGATGAACTCATGAATTCATGTCATCTCTCGAACTCCTAAGTGTTTTTGGTCTAAGCAATTTTCTTTCGACTCCAGAGAAAGATACCCAACGACTTAATGTAAAGTTTTCCTTAATTATTGGTTCGTTTCAGAGAATACAAGAGAAATCCGGTGACTAACCCGAAGGGACCACTGAGTTCACCATTTCTTAGACGGACGTTACGTCTACACTAGGGATGTTACACTAGGGACCTAGTCCTTCAAGGGGACCTCTTCCCTCACCGATGGGTGAGGTCATAAGAACGGATCTCTTAAGGTACCTGTCTCCTCGGACCACCCGATGTCAGGCACCCCAGCGTTTCTCAACCTATACTGACTCAAAGTGAAACTTAGAGATTTGAGACTTTTTATAAAACAGAGTGATATTTGTTAATAAAATAGGATGGATTCTAGTAAGAGAAAGAACTTCTTTAACATCCCTGGAGAAGACACCGTTTATTGAATGTCTCTTAATGACTCGAAGAGTCCCGGATTGGGCCAGTGAAGAACAACGGAGATCAGGATATTGGTCTGTTCCAAACATTATATGATTCCCTAGTTTATTTAACGAACCGAAAGGTTAAATATCGTGGTCTGTGACCCCCATACATATACCTTTACCTCGGATTCCTACAACCTATTTTTATTTCCCTTTTATCACAACCTACCTCAGTTATCTACACTAATGTTATTCGTCTCACCAACCCTCACTGACCTTCAACCAAGGAACTAGCCAACTTTACACCTTAGTATCCGATGTGACCTACTTCGACTTTATGATCAATCATATACTCTAACCATACGCTCTTGACGAATGAGTCGAGGATTGATACAGAAGGTTTTCTCCAGTCTCTTATGAGGGAAGTTATTTCGAACTCTTAATGGAAATACTCATCTTGGGGTAATAGGATTTCTTAAGACACCACTAATAAGGGAAGTCCTGTTTTCATTCTCATCGTTTATCACGGTAGTTTGACTCAAGAGACTTAACTTAGTTTTACTACCCTTGTACTCCAATCTCCATAGTTCGCCTTCGTGAATTAGTGTCTCTGTCCCAACCACACCATTGGTCTCCCTTTCAGTTTGGTCTCATCATTAGTCTTCCTAAACTGGGGGTCTCTAGAAACCGTAATCGATTAATTGGTGTCACAGGAAGATTTAATTTATCCACACGTAGGGTGGTGTCATAGTGGAATACACAAACTCAACTTTTAGAGATAAAGATCACTTTTGTATATAATTACTTAACTGTACGATATCTGTACTCAGAAGTTGTTTAAGGGTCTGAACTCGGTCACTTGTCAGGGTCCCATTTGAACATATTTACACCCCTCCTCTCTTAGTTCAGTTAAAATCCTTGTCAGAATGAGATGGTGGTTATAAAATGTGGTATTAAATAAGACGATCGGAAGAGGTCTCCCTGGTCGTCGACAAATAGTCTCATTATACTTGGTTCTTTCTTCTTTAATGGGTGGAAAGAGACTTAGTTGTGATTAACGACTTAATTGGTAACACCAGATGGTTGGTCTTCCCCACGAATAAAAAATTTAAAATAAAAATTAACCTCCTATTAATGAGATGTTATAACACCACCAAAGACGGTATGTAGTTGTACTTAGTCAGTGACCGTCCGTATACAGGAAAGGGAGAGTTTGGAGGGAGGGCAGAGGGAAGGGCAGGGTGAGGAGATCCGACAGTGTCTAGTGGTCGAAACCCAAGGGACGTAGTATGTCGTTTAGGGATGACCGATATATAAAGTGCATACCATTAGGTATACAAAGTCATGACGCGAGAGTTCCGTAGGGTGAGAGAGACAGGGGGTGACACTGGTTTTCGGAGAAGGGATAAAGACGTAGAGGGAACGAAGGGACGTTTCTCCTAGTAGTTATGGTAGGGAGATCTAAGGTATATATATACCGTTACACGTTATAAAAGAAAAGATGAAGACTGAATGAAGTAAGACATATTATCCGAGACCCAAGTAGGTGGAGTAATCCTGAGTGAGTTTGCACAAGGAAAAATACCGACTTATCATAAGGTGACACATTTACATAGTGTTGAAGAAATCTCTTACCCTCGCATAACGCTACTCCACTAGTCACCTTAAAACCGAGTACAGGTACATTGTCTCTCGAGTTATCTATGAACCCAAATGGGACACCAATAAAGGCATCTGTATGTATCATTCACCGTTTTAAGAATACGACCCAGAGACTAAACACTTCACTTACATTAATACTATCTTTCCCGGCACATCTTCCGTCATCTCAACGGAAATGGATGACTTCATCGTTGGCATTTGTTTGTTTGTACAAAGACCTCACTAAAGTCTCTAATGAACTAGTATAGTTCTCGGACTTTACACCTTCCACGACTTTTTTTCGTTTTTGTCCTTCATTTAAGAAATTAGCGGGAAAAGCTGAACGTGTAAACTAGACACGACTCTGTGGTGGAGTTAAGTCCCGATATAGTCGAGAAGTCAAGAAACAAGATCAGATTTGTAGTCCGTAGAACTGGTGGGGAGGTAAGGTGTCCTACAATATGGTAGGACAATGTGCCTACTCAACTACTGATCCTTCAGTGTTTATAGATCTGTTAAACCATACTGTATCCTTACGGTTTTAGGGTGATCTTAAGTTCTCGGACTCTCTAGTCACTTGGTACGTCCTAAGATGACAAACTCTGATCAACGTGACGATAAAGGTTCGATTTCTTGTTCACAAACGTAGACCGATCAATGAACCATTCATCGAATCTTATCATATGGTTTTACTCTGTACACAAAGAAGGTTTTAATTTTCATCAGATGATACATCCCTGTTATGTCTTTTATTTAGGTCCTTATTCAAGGGACTGTTCCTTGACTTGGACCCGGGGGGCGGAACCCTCACGTCAGAATTGGTGACCTGGTGGTCCTTTCAGGGGAGGAAATTCAGAACAAGTAAATGACAAGTACGTCTCGTCAAAAGTAACGTCGGACCTAGACAACGTCTGGAAGAGAAAAGGACCCGAGGTGAGTCTTAGAAAACTCAGTGAACATTCGTGAAGTCTTATCGTGTGGTTTTACTCTAAGTTTTTCAGATGATACGTAACAGGGATGTATTATCTGAAAAAAAAATTAAAACCTTCTTTACGTACAGAGTAAAACCACACGATAAGATTTCATGAATGGTTTACTGACTTTTCTCAGACTCAATCTGTTCCGACACCAGGTACACTAGTCAGACTAATCAATAGACACTAACACCAAAAGTAAGACAGACGGGAGACTGTACCTCTTCCTTTACCGTTGGGTGAGGACACAAGAACGGACCTCTTAGGGTCCCTGGCCCCTCGGACCACCCGACGGCAGAGACCCCAGTGTGTCTCAACCTGTGCTGACTTCACTGAATCGTCGTCGTCGTCGTCGGGAGACTATATTCCTATTCTCCGAATGCCCTCGAAGGACTACCCCCTTTGACCCAGAACAAGACTACCCCCTTTGACCCAGAACAAGACTACCTGACCCGGTACGAGTTATTTAGAAATTAGGTTAAAAGATAACTACCCACCCCGACACAAGGGAGGGACAACAAACTGGACTCTGGTTTGACCTCCATTTCTTCTATTACCACTGGAGGGACTCTTCCAGGTACGTGTGTGACGGTGGGAGTCACTGGGGCTGGGACGTCGTCGGTGGAGACTGGGTGCGGAGACGTCTCTGAGGACGAGTGTCCTTTCAGACCCAGTCAGAGAACACCCCAGTGACGACAAAAGAGGACCACACGTGTTCCAAAACGAACACGGGAGGTTCTCAGACAAAGGGGTCAGGACACATTCAAGACATTAGTTTAGGGTGACCGGAGGCTTCAGTTTAAGACACCCTTAAGAGTCAGGGAAACGGTCTAGGGGTCCAACCCTTTAGACAACACCCAGGATCTTGATTCTATATTAGACTTTACTGATTAATAAATTGATAAATAACCAATTGATAATAAATTAATAAATAACTAATTGAGAATACATTGATAAAGATTCATTGATTACGTGTACCGAAGTCAATATTTACTAAAATTTGTAAAGTTGGTAGTAACAATAATTTTACTCATATCCTTGAAGGGACCTCAAAAGGACCAATTCTGGGACGAAGGAGACGTCCGCCGTGTCCAAACTAGGGACCAGGACTTTGATTTAAGGGTGTACGACACTTTACGTCTGTTTTTCATTTTTCTTTGTTCCTTATACTAAGAATAAAAATTGGGTTTTGATACATTTATTAAATTCGGGTAATTTCTCGATGATCATAATTACATTACGTATTCGTGTATCTCGTTTTACGTAACAAATAGGATTAGACATCTTTTTATTTCTATTTTATGTCTGTCTTGATAAGAACGGAACTATGGAAGGAATCTACTCAAGTAAGTGGAGTCACCTAAGTTGACGTCGAGTCTACGTTCACCGGGGTTGTATATACAAGTCCGAGTACTTTTTAAAAGTGACTACAGGGGACTGTCCACTTAAGGTCTCTGAATTCGAGACACGACTTTCTCCACCCGAGAAGTATCCCTCGGTGTCAGCCTTTCGTTCGGTGGTATCTATACACGTGCATACGTACTTCTCGACCGTCCTTGACAGAAGGGACTCTACGGGTCACGTCAGGAGGACCGGATACTTCATGACCACAATCCACGTGACGGATCCCATTCCAAGGGTTCAGGAGAAGACCGTACGTTAACGGGAAGTCACTGAATCACATTCCTTATGATACAAAGACGAAAAGGACACCCCGAAGTGTCCCCCGTGGTCACCATTTCTTCAACGGACGGTCAAGTCCTCTACATTCTCTGTACCCATGTTAGGGACCCAGTCCTTCCAGGGGACCTCCTCCCGTACCGTTGGGTGAGGTCATAGGAACGGACCTCTTAAGGTACCTGTCCGCTCGGACCAACCGATATCCGGTATCCGGAGCTTGTCAGTCTAGACTGACCACTGAATCGTACGTGAAACGGATATTTTTTTTTTCTAAAAAAAAAGAACGTTACTTGATATATCCAAAAGACCATCCCTCTAACCTATTTCTTAGAACGAATCCGAAGTCTCTGTTTCGTCTCGTCCGGAGACTGGGACGAAGATCGGACGGACCCGTGACGGGACGAAGATCGGACGGACCCGTGACGGGACGAAGATCGGACGGACCCGTGACGGGACGAAGATCGGACGGACCCGTGACGGCACGAAGATCGGACGGACCCGTGACGGGACGAAGATCGGACGGACCCGTGACGGGACGAAGATCGGACGGACCCGTGACGGGACGAAGATCGGACGGACCCGTGACGGGACGAAGATCGGACGGACCCGTGACGGGACGAAGATCGGACGGACCCGTGACGGGACGAAGATCGGACGGACCCGTGACGGGACGAAGATCGGACGGACCCGTGACGGGACGAAGATCGGACGGACCCGTGACGGGACGAAGATCGGACGGACCCGTGACGGGACGAAGATCGGACGGACCCGTGACGGGACGAAGATCGGACGGACCCGTGACGGGACGAAGATCGGACGGACCCGTGACGGGACGAAGATCGGACGGACCCGTGACGGGACGAAGATCGGACGGACCCGTGACGGGACGAAGATCGGACGGACCCGTGACGGGACGAAGATCGGACGGACCCGTGACGGGACGAAGATCGGACGGACCCGTGACGGGACGAAGATTGGACGGATCCGTGACGGGACGAAGATTGGACGGACCCGTGACGGGACGAAGATTGGACGGACCCGTCCGTCCTCACTGACGGACGGTACTCACGTTCTGACCGTCGTAGTCTCTATTCTACCCCCTCCTTAGAACTCTAACAACTCGGGGACCTTCCCCGGACTGATCGGTTCTGTGTCCGAATCGTTGTAACGTTCAAAATACACTGTTTTGGTTACCGTAATTGTGCTTTGGTCCGAACGTCAAACCCGTGTCTAACTACTATGACAGTCAGACGTAGGCAGGACCCTAATATTGACACGAAGGGACTATCGAGTCAACCATTTCTTAGGTGGTCGTTACCTCCTCTGGGGTCAAGTTAAAGACCCAACCCTTCTAGACGACCTCGTCCCTATTTGATGGATGACGCTATAAGAACCCGAAGGGAACACCAAGTCGACCATTTCTTAGATGGACGTTACGCCCTCTGAACCCAAGCTAGAGACCCAACCCTTCTAGGGGACCTCTTCCCTTACCGATGGGTGAGGTCATGAGCCCGGACCTCTTAAGGTACCTGAGATATCAGGTACCCCAGTGTTCTCAGCCTGTGCAGACTCACTGAAAGTGAAACCCTAATATTCGAGGGGGGGTTTGACGTTAGAAAACTTCACAGTGGGTGGTTCGTCTGTGCGACGGATCTAAGAAAGGGTTGACCCTGAGGTCTACACGACACAGTGCCCTGAAGGGTCACGACAAACTCAGGTCTAAAACCAGTTTTGAGTCAAACTACCACATAGAAGACGAGAAAAATAAAGAGAAAAGAAAATTACATTCATACGACTTTCATTCGATCTATTAAGAGATTATTTATAAACATAATAAATAAACATATATCGTTCACCGAATAAAACAATTGTTTAGGGAACTTGGCTCTGTTTTTACTTTTGAAGACCGTTTTACAAAAGAGTAAGATAAGGGACCAAACAAAGACCAAACACCGTGATTATAAAGAGTTGGTGTTTCGTTCATACAGTAACTTTTTTTGTTGTTGTTTTTTTGTGGTTGTCTATTTCTATTTACATGAGACCCAAGTACGTGTTTTACGAACTTTCATTTTTTCTTTATTTTTCCTATTCTCGAAAAGTTAGTTAAACTAATTTTTTACATTCAATTAATTTTCTTCTGAGATAGAAAGGGATCTTCCGATTCGACTAGAAATAATAATTACGTATTGTCGTAAGACATCGACACATATTACTATAGAACATTGTAGTCCTCGTCAAAGTAGACGTCGGATTAAACAATATTTTAGAAAAGATCATAAGAACTTCACACCGGAGACGGGGGTGGAGGGAGGACGAAGACCCGATCAAAACTTGAGACTCTCTTACAGAAGGAAAAATGAAAGTGGACTCTTAATTAAACGTTCTAACAAAAGTCGAAATTTCATCAAAAGGTTGAAAGGTTTTTTAGTAAATATCCTAAAAGTGAAACGAAAGTAAAAAGACGAAATATAAGATAATTATCTGTGATAACAGTTTTGTAGTATGTACAATAGTAGAGAAGACATTCATGTCAGAATAATCTCTTTCCTCTAATTACCCACAATGTAAAATTAAGTTTGTAACCTCAACTCTTTCTAATTTTATAAGGTTTTTATTCTCCTACTTCGAATTAACTCACTAAATAAGGACATAAGTAAGTGTACTTACTCATATATGGCTAGTAAGAGATATAAACTATGACCCTTCTATATCTACAAATTCTCTCAAATTCTGTGATGAACGTTGGTTTCCCTAATACTATAAATTATGGATCATGAACAACGGAATCTATGACGTTTCTATTTTCCTCTTAATTCCATGTCATGGATGAAAGGTTCCTAATACTAAAGAATGTTTACACATTTTGTCTCGGGTCATAACTTGTAACGAGATCGAACACACACATTTTCTACAGACTACAATTTTAGGTGTACCCGGTTTCCCAAACTTCCTCTGAAACCCTTCCTCTATCATGAACGTAACCTAGTTCTATCTACCCGACTTAAATACCATATAACTACGACACATTATAACATGTCTACCTATTTTGTTACTTAATCTACTTATTCATATGTATTATATGACAACTCATTCTTTCTCTTTCAAAAATCGTTCCTTTTAAAAAATTTTTACACAAAAAGTAATAAACATTTTAAATTCAGTTTCAGAGATTTTTTTCTTTCCTCTCTTACTACCCGAATCAAACCTGTCCACCATTCATCATCCCCTCTCATACCGTCTTTCTTTTCAAAAGTTTACGGTATATTATAAGTCCTCGTACCTTTTCTGACCAGATAGGTGTTGTCTGTATATACCTCATTGGTAGAGTCCTCTCTTTATGCTGTTACACCCTTCTCTAAATGTGAAGATGCATTATTAGACGTTTAGTTCTCGATTTAGTTATCGTTATAGAAGAGAACTCAATCTGTTTTAGGTCGTCAGCATGTCCTGTCCGACCCTTACGGACCTCGGACCTTCAAACGAAGGGAGAAAACATTTCTTTTAAGACCTCTTTTACCAGTCGATGGGTCTTCTTTAGTTAGGAACTCTCTCTCCCCCGACATGGATACCAGCGTGTATTATTCTTCAGTACGTCTCTGACTTGTCGTCACTCGTCTATATTATAAGTTTCAATAACCGTCTCTTGAATAAGTGTAAGAGGTCATGTTTTGTCCTCTCTCTCTTCTTTTGGGTCTCAAACTAAATTGTGGGTTTATCTTCAGTTCCACTCCTTTTCTCTTCTCTTTCTTTCGATCTGTTGGTTTTGGTTAAATCTATTCACCCTGCTTTTCATACATTTTATCCCTGGTTTACTCTCAGTTTCGTTCTTCTGAACGTCAACGACGGAAAATTCACCGACCCGACAATCTTCCCGTCCCTCCTGCCCCCGTTTGGTTCGGAGGAGGGGAAGATCAAGAGAATCGGTGACTTAGAAGGCTACCTTCTAGATGATTCTTTCCACCTTTAATTTGTGGAACTTAGTAATTGAAAGGTCGATGGTCAAGTAACCTTTGTACCGGGTCACAAGAACTTGAACCGGTCAGGAGTCAACGAGAGGAGAGTTCTTCACCCTTTCCCCCTCACCTGTCTCTACTTGACATTCCTAGTAAACCGGTTGTTGGAGAACGAATTCCGAGTGTTATGTCTCTGTCACTTGAAACACACCCAACGAAGGATTTCATTAACAGATTCAAACTTTTGACATATTAGTTTCACTAAGGAACACACCGAATCGCATATGTGACTTTTTTACTTTTACAACCAACCGATCAGTGCAGGCTGAGAAACTCTGGGGTACCTGACATCGGGTGGTCCGAGGAGACAGGTACTGTAAAAGGTCCGTTCTTACGTGATTCTACGACAATTTTTCTTTAGTATGTTGCGTCACTAAGAGAGTTCCTTGTCGAAACCCCTGTCCATCTCGTCCTGTCGGACCGTCGAGACGATGTTCCCAAGTGAGTCCCTATACGGGAAAAAAGGGTAGTGAAGTTGAGTGTGTAGTGACTACTCTTTGGACACAGTACCGACGTGACTAGACGTTCCCTACTGGTCTTTATATCGGAGATCGACTGACCGGAAACGGTGAGATTTCTCTATCTCCTGGGTCACTTTCAGATACAAGAATCCAAGACAAGGATACCTTCTTCTCCCCCGTTGCAAACTCTCTTTTAGTTCAAAGATAGGGACAGACGGAAAGTATCGGTTGGTTTAGTACGTAATGGGAGAGTTTTGAATGAGTTGAGCTTACCTTTTTGAGTCCCAGAGTAGGTGGATGGCATTGGTCAAGTTTCAGGTACAGACACATACTATACTTAAGGAGACAGTAGTTCGGGTCGAGACCGTGGAACTTCAAATCGTCGAATATCATGAGAACGGACCTTTTAGGGTACCTACCTCCTCGGACCACCCGGCGTCAGGTGCCCCAGCGATTGTCAGCCTGTGTTGACTCGTTGAAGTGAAAGTGAAAAGTGAAAGTACGTAACCTCTTCCTTTACCGTTAGGTGAGGTCACGAGAACGGACCTCTTAGGGTCCCTGCCCCCTCGGACCACCCGACGGTAGATACCCCAGCGTGTCACAGCCTGTACTGACTTCGCTGAATCGTCGTTTGAAGAGTCGTTCAATAGACGGAAGGGAGTTAGGGTCATATAGTACCGTTACTATATGGAGTTGAGTTAAGGGTAACTCCTTTTCCTTTTTTACCCTTCGTGTGTCTTCAGTCACTAAGTAACATCAATGGTTTAGGAAGGTCCGTCCGTACCGTTTATGAGAGTTGGACAGTCGTTTCAAGAGAGACCCTCTTCGAGAGAACAGCTGATACGAGGTCCGCAAGACTGAAGTGTTAGACTTTCTAAGGAAAAAGTAATGGAAACCCTACGTTGTCTTCGACTACTCCCTTGTGTCAGTCGAGAACCTTCACGTATCCAAACATTAACAAACCCGAAGGGTCCACCACGATCACCATTTCTTGGTCGGACAGTTACGTCCTCTGCATTCTAGGAGACCTCCTTCCTTTACCGTTGGGGGAGGTCATAAGAACGGACGTCTTAGGATACCTGTCTCCCCGGACCAACCCGATGTCAGGTACCCCAGTGTTTCTCAGCCTGTGTCGACTTCACTGACTCGGACGTGCGTCCCTATATCCTGTTCGTAACGAAGTTCCTCACTTTTTAGTGTCCGTAAACAGTTGAACCGAAGACCAGAGAAATCGTTATGTTGAAGGAGTCGACATCATCTGTCAAATAAACGAAGATAGTCATGGTGCACGTTGTTTGATCTGAACTTTGAGAGAAGATCTGTCTTTAGACTTCGGAGACGTTAGTCAAAATAAAAGACTGGGGACACGAACCGAAGAGAGAGAGAGAGGAAGTAAAAACACCCCTAAGGAATCCAAGTAACTTCGTCGTTCGAACCCCCTTTTCCGTGGTAGTATAACAGAAATAAACCCGACTGAAGATAAAAGACCAACTGTTTAGCATTACTCTTTACGACCTCCTTCCCGACCTTAGAACAGTGAACGACAAAACCGACGTCGTCGTCATTTCGACAAGGTGGGAATTTCGAGGGGTTATAGACCTATAGGTAAACCAAATTTAAATTCCTTATAGAAGTAGGGGTCTCGTCTCGAGTCGAAGTAAGGTGAAACGGACGAGGACTCGAACAAGAAGAGTTCTAAAAGGAGAATATTCTAAAACGGTCTTCGTCGTCCCTCGTAGGTTGTGTATTTGCGCAAGGAGCCAAAAGTTTGTTCACAAAAACCTCATTCAGGACTTTTTGATTGTCAGAAAGAACTTTCAAAATTGAACGAACGACACCATAGACACAAAAACGGTGGGTTGTGGTTTGGTAATTCTTTTTTTGTTTACAAAATTTCAAACAAAAAAAAAAATACCGTTACATGTTGAATGAACAATAGTAAAGAGATAATCAATTTAGTACCGATTCCACGACATTTTTTCTATGTTTTTACATCACCGAGGTTGTTCTAGGTTAAATAAAAAAAGGAGAGGTATATCTTGTAAATATACTATGTATTCCTCTTTCTATTACATTCTATTACATGTACCATTTTAAGTCATGTGTCATCTCACATATTATGTAACATAAAATAAATAAATAAAATAGTTTCTCTTTCTCTTTCCCACCTATGTTTGTTTTATTGTCTCAATACATAATATCTTAAATGTCCTTCAATTTACTTCCATACTATGTAGAAAAGATCTGGTGAGAAGAAGATCCGTTTATTTCATATTTAACAGGAGATATACGAATTACTATTAAATAAACAACAGTTTAAAATAAGAAAAAAGAACCAAGAATGGGATCAAAACTACAGTTTTTACAAACGACTGTAGACTACAGTACTTTGTAGAAACCCGGAACCAAAGGAAGGATTTTTCTTATCAACCTTGGTAATACAGAGACTTTAGAGATGGTTGATCTTTAGACGTAAGGGACAGTAATCGCAGTCTCGATCGAGAACCGAGGACACTGGGACGCACCACAGGAACGGATATCTTGGACGTCTAGACGATACCTCGTAGAGAAGAGGGTTGTCATCGGACGTGAAGCTACGGTGTAAAAGAGAAAAACCCTAAGAGTCTACGGAAGGAAATTGAAGAAATGTTCTTTACGACTTCTGGATTTTCACTTGTTACAAAAAATTTAAAGAGAACGTTACTTTGAATTTAAAGGATTTGTCTAACGAGTCACCGAAGACTTTTTAAACATTCTGGAATAACTATACGAGACATGACACGACACGAATAAACGAGTAAAAGTACAGCCTGAGAAACACTGGAGTTCCTAACATCGGGTGGTCCGAGGAGACAAGTACCCTAAGAGGTCCGTTCTTATGACCTCACCCAACGGTACGAGAGGAGGTCCCCTAGAAGGGTTGGGTTCCTAGCTTGGGTCCAGAGGACGTAACATCCACCTAAGAAATGACAGACTCGGTGGTCCCTTCGGGTTCTTATGCCCTCACCCATTGGATAGGGAAGAGGTCCCCATAAAGGGTTGGTCCTTTGCTTGACCCCAGAGAACGTAACGTCCACCTAAGAAATGGTCAACTCTATAGTCCCTTTGGGTTCGTTTGATATACAAACGAGATTGAAAGATATGATCGAAAGAGAATAAAAAGTAAAAGGTCCATAAGATAATACGATATTTATACCTAGAAACTTTAAAAGAAATGTAAAGGAACCTTGTAAAGTGTCTAATTACTTACCTAATGTTTGGGTGTCTCTTTAAGTTCGAGTACGGACTTCTGGGAATAACTAGAAGAAGTAAGGTATATAAACGGTAAAGGCAATTTGTAAAGGTTACTAACGAGAAAAAAAAGTTAGATTTTATAAACTAAAAAATTTTAGTTTAAATTAAACCGTATTAAAGGGAAGACGGACTTCTACAATCGTAAAGATTAACGTGTTAAGGGAATTACAAGAAAAATTTTTTTATATTACGGAAATAAAATGAAAATGAGACTTCCTCATAAAAGTGACTACTATCTAAAGAGACACACACATACGTATAAAGAAAAAACAAAATCTTGAAAATTCTGTAATAAAGTAAAGAAAAGACCGGAGGGAAGATAGATTACCTTTTGGTTATTTTTGAGATTTACCATATATTAAAAAGAGAAGGTATGAATTTTAAAAGAGAGGAAAAAAACCAAAAGACATCAAACCACGATTACACTTCACTACACCATCATATACATAAATAATATGTGCACCTAGTGACTTGAACATCTTGAATATTAACATACTGAAACCCTTTAAACCCAGTGATAAGGAAGATTAAATAAAAAGTGATAAGTTAAGACGGAGAGAAAAGGAAGGCCCTGAGGTTAACACGTATACAATCTGTAAAAATATAACGGGGGTGTCTAAAGACTCCAAGACAAGTAAAAAAAAGACTGGAAATAATAGAGACAGGAAGTCTAAACACAGATCACCAGACAGGTGTAGTCCTGAAGGAAGACAATAGAGGTAACAAAGTTCGGGTAAAAAGAGGTCACTAAAAGGAATACATAAAGTCTATAGATAAAAGTACGACTCTAAATACTATAAATCGAGGACTACTCGTGTAAAAAGGAAGGACCCCAAGTACAAACCCTTGCGTACATTCTTAATTTCTAAAATTTTAAATTTTTTTTTTAATTTTTAATTTTAATTTTTTTTTTTTCTTATTAGTATGTTATAGGAATTTTTTAAACGATTAAAGTTGTAATCTAGGAGAGTTCCAATAGAACAAAAAAGAAATTTTCTTACATGAAGAAAGAAACATACGATTTTTTAATCGAGAATAGGATCGGTAAAGTGAAGTCACAAAATCCTAATACCTAAAACAGTATAAGAAAGTTTCTCATAACTCTTTAAAAATTCGACCGTCAATTGAACCGACTTGAGTTGACGGTTGACAGAGGAGATACGACCCGGTAGACAAGAGTCCGGACAAGGAAATCAACGTCTCCGTGATGGACTTTATGTGAAACATGGATGGACCGAGTTCTCAGTAGGTCTCTGGACCCTTCTCGACAAAATGTCATGACCCCCGAAAGGTAGAGAACGAAAGAGGAGAGGGCTTAAAGAGGGGAGTGAAAGGTTACGGATATCAACGAATTTACACAAAAGTAAATGACAAAAAAAAGTCAGGTCCTTCGGACATCTTAAGGACAACATCGAAACGGATAAACATCGTAAGTGTGCCCCTGGATAGAGGAAGTCTATTGAATATCTTTGTCTCATAAGTGGGTCTTGACAAAATCGTAAGAACCCCTTTCTCTTTGTTCATTCATCTATCCATCTATATGTGCGTACTCCTTAACCACCTGTACTAATTGTACTAATACCTCCGACTCTTCTGGGCACTAGTCAGTCGATATTCGACCTCTGGGTCATTCCTACCACCTCCTTGACATCACGGTCAAGTTTCCGACCTCTGAGTCCTTTTGGTTACTACTTATAAGGTCAGTTTCCAGTCCTCTTCTGAACTATAGGGTCGCGTACATCCGTTCATCCTCCTTTTTCCCAACTTGACGAATGAAAAGTAAAACAAGATAGGTACGGAAGTAGTCGAAACTACTACGTTAGGTATGACGTCTGCCGTTAGATGAGATGACTCAACAACGAATGTACGAGTCAACAGGGACTGAGAAAACGTTGGGATACCTACCGTCAGGTGGTCTGAGGAGACAGGTACCCTAAAAAGGTCCGTTCTTATGACCTCACCCAACGGTAAAGGAAGAGGTCCCCTAGAAGGATTGGGTCCCTAACTTGGACGCGGAACACCTTCAGAGGACGTAATGTCCGTTTAAGAAATGGTGACTCGGTAGTCACCTTCTGATCCTGAAATGTCTTATGTGACTAAGTTTTCGATTAGAGTAGACCTTTGTGGGAGAATCGTAGGTGGGTCTCTATTAGAAGTCGACTGTAGATACTGAGTCAACTATGTTTTTTGGTTAGGAGTGTTTTCGGTACGGAAAGAAACTTCATAGTTAAGGATGAGGTAAGAGAGAGGATAAGGGAAGGGACTCGGAAACACACCAACTTAAAACACAAAACAGGTCTCAAATGTCAACGAAAGAGGATCTTCAAAGAGGTTATCCTGGATAGACGATGATAACCTTTGTTAAAGGTATGGGGGTGAAGGTAATGAACATATATTTCATTACCGATGTAACGAATTAGACCTTAAGTTATGTGTAACATAGCTTAGTTATTTAACTTGTTCTCTAAAAAAACTCATGGAGGATGTATAGTCCGTCGATCCTTGTTTTCAAATAACATTAGATGTGTCAGTTTCCGAAACCGTATCAGTTATTTCGTCTTTATCTCCTTGAGAGAACACAAAAACTACTAGGTCACCTACAACCGTTAAACTAGAGATCAAGGAGACGGAAAAGATTTTGGTCGAACTTGTAGACCTTCAAGTGCCGAGTGCATAACGACTTCGGACCGAACCTCTTAAAACTCGTAATGAAATGATCACACACTCTACTCACGTTAACACGCCATCGAACTCGTAAGAAACCGTAACGGAAAGAAACCCTGACCTTACTTTTGACTGGAAAAGATCAGGACACCAGTGACGACTCAAAAGGTTTAAACGACCGTACAACTCACGTCGTGAAAGTGTCGGAGTAGAAAGTCCTAAACTCTATCGAGTTGACCTTAAGGTAGTGGAGGTGATCGAAACAAGCATCACTACGAAAGATTCCGGGTGAACCGAAGTGTAAGGTCCTACAGACCGAGATCCACTCACTAGTGTGCGAGTACTAATAGACCAGTACTTCTAGAAAAAAAACATGTCGAGAAGACACATAAGGACGGTGGAGAAGAATTATAGAAGACGAAGACAATCCAGGTATGGTAAATACAGGAAATAACTCGGGTAGAAACGGACTTTACAAGGGAACCATAGAGATTAAAAGAACTTCTCTAAAGATCAGAAAGGGTAAGACAAGAAAAGGAGACAAAGAAGGGTAACTAGCGACTCCTTCAGAAAGAATAGAGAGGATCGATAAGAAACCTTGAGACGTAAGTCTATGAATATAGAAAGGAAAAGAGGCAACGAAAAGTGAAGAGAACAAAAGTGTCGATAAACATTCCAGAGGAGTCTGTCGGTAAAACGAAAAAACGTAAAGAAAAGGTACCCCTACTAGAACTAGGGACAGAGGACGTGTTACAGTGTTTGGAGGCAGGTATTAAGTAGTCTGTGAGACTCATAATCTAGATCAGCGAATTTAAATAAAGAGTGAAGTTGGGAATATTATTCCCTAAACTAAATCCAGTATGTACTTACCAGATCACCAAAAGGGGTGACAGAAGTTAAATTCAGACTTACACCTTTATTCCTCAAGTACTAGACTCGGTGTCAGTCGAGGGTCAGAACAAAAACGACTGATATATCTCGAAGAGGTAGAAACCGACGTTTCTTATATTAGTTAGACTAAAGTCACAACTGGTAGACCACTACAGGTACACATCTCAGAAGAGAATACAACAACCTTCTCCCACAAACGATACTGGTCACGCAAGAGAACCGTTTTGAGATAATCGGAAACGGGACGAAGTAAGACATAAGGTTCCGGTTTAAACGGACAATGAGGTCCACAAAGAACTGAAGGATGAAAACAGAAGGTCAAGGGACATTACTTTTCCTGTAGAAAAAACCCACAATTAAGATTTTTTAGAACATCCCTACTCCCCGCTGGAGTAGGTTCCATTTCTCGTGGTCGATAGGAAACGACCTCGTTGGTACTTCTCTATGGAGTACAGGTTCCATTCTCTTTGGGTTCATTCTACCATCTACAACGTTCTCCCTAGTCTCCCGTCTGTGTGACTTTGGTATTAGTGTCTTTTGGTCAGTTAGACTACTGTGACTGGTGTCGGAACAGATTGAGTTACTTTGATTTGGTACTACACCCCCCGGTAGGTTCTACCCGCCCAGTACCACCTCTCCAGACTGTCTTACACCAGGTGACCTCTTCCCTTACCGTTCGGTGAAGTTATAAGAACGGAACTCTTGGGGTACGTCTCATACTTTTCCGTTTTACTATCCTATGACTTTCTCCTCGAGGGGTCCAGCCATCTACAAGTTATAAGATGACCTCTAGTTACCTCTTTACTGAGGTCTTTCTTACTTCCCTACCTCGGTTTCGTTTTGGTTATAGGTCAACACCTACACTGACCACTATCTTCGTTCCAGACTACGACATTTCTCGTTACGACGTATCCTTGGACCTTACAATCCAGGTACTTAGTTTCGTTTAACCTTCACCAGTTCGTCCTCTATCGTTCTCACTTGTAGCTGTAAGATCCTTAGTCTCTTGATTTTACCTGACCTTACCCACTTAAATTGAGTCTACTGGTAATATAGATGATGACACCCGTCCTTAGGGAATCTTCTTTACTTCGTCAGTAGTACCAGTTGTTTTCTCAGACTTTACGTCAAGAACCTACGTTAGAGTTTTTGCTATCTAACTAGATACAAGTAAAGGTTCCTTTTGGTAAGTCATAGTGTCATTAGGTTCGGATACGCGGTTGGTCATTACGACTTCTTCGACCAGGGTAGTGAAGTACCGTTTATCTACCCCTTCGTTACCTTTATCACTGTCTGATAAAAAGCCCCCCCCCCCCCCCCGGGGGTTTTAGTGATGTCTACCAATGACGTCGGTACTTTGATTTTCTGTGAACGAGGAACCTTCTTTTCGATACTGGTTGGATTTATCGTATAATTTTTCATCTCTGTAATTAAACGGTTGTTTCCAGGTAGATCAGTTTCGAAACCAAAAAGGTCATCAGTACATACCTACCCTCTCAACCTGATATTTATTTAGACTCACGACTTCTTAACTACGAAAACTTGATACCACAACTCTTCTGAGAACTCTTAGGGAACCTGACGTTCCCCTAGGTTGGTCAGGAAGGAGTTCCTTTAGTCAGGACTTATAGGACTTCCTGACTACGACTTCGACTTTGAGGTTATGAAACCAAGGGTCTACCCTTGACTGAGTAGCCTTTTCTGGTTTCTACGACCCTTTCTAACTTCCGACCTCCTCCTCCCCCGCTGTCTCCTACTCTACCAACCTACGGTAGTGGCTGAGTTACCTGTACTCGAACTCGTTCGAGGTCCTCAACCACTACCTGTCCCTTCGGACCGTATGACGTCAGGTACCCCGACGTTTCTCAACCTGTGTTGACTCACTGACTTGACTTGACTTCTCGATCCTTGTTTTGGTCATAATGGGAACAGTAGGACTGTCGAACCTTCTGAAGATTCAAACGAACTAACAACGACGGGACTCAGAAACGACTACGAGTCAGTAGAGACATAAAATTAAAGGAGTCTATACGAGAAGAGAGGAAAGGTGAATGGTCTACTATGGGTAGGAGTTTAAGACAAAGTAGTGTTGGATATAATTAATAAAAAAAGGAACTCATTTCATTTCTTCGTAACAGTCCCTAAGTCACGAGAAACACAACGTAACAAGGCGGACGGTAACAACATACCCTTGCGAATAATGGACTTACCTACGACGACGGAAGGAGTAATGCACTAAGTATTAAGTAGTATTTTACATAACTTGAATACAAAGACTACTTCGTTGACTAATGTCCGGTATTCTAAAAGTAGGTTTTTACTTTTGACCGGAAATATTATTGACAGTTTCCCAAGACAACGAAAATACGTAACTTCTATCAATGGGACGCAAGAAGCCATGACTAGACTTAGTGGTCGTACAGTTCCAGTCTCAGTAGTCTTAAGGTATGGTTACGAAACGACAATTAATTAAACAAAAAGGGGGATATAGTATCACTATAAACTTTATAAAAAGTCCATTTAAAAATACAAGGAGACTGCCTCTCCACTTAGTTCTCTTAGACTTCCAGTAGCTCTACATAATAGAAATAAAACGGATAAACGTAAGTAGTTAGATAGACCGGAAAGCAGACGATCCGTCCTCTCAAGAGTCGTCAATCACAACGTTACCCTCGATAAGTACAGTTAACTGACCAAGTTCAGGTCCTCTCCAGGTCTCTTATCAAACACTCTGAACTGTAGTATTCAGAAATGAATCTTAAATAACGGATCCGTAATCACGGAAAGAGAACCCCTTTTTTTTTTTTTTTTCTTTGTGTATACAAGTACAAGTCTATTTTCAATCTAGTGGTAATAGGTAGGATGCCCTTAGATGGAGAACTTGATGTTTAGTTTTACGACTGTTTCAAAAGACACGGTGACGACTCACATTTTCCGACATACGCTTCCTATCCATTGTTTTACTTTACTACCTTAAAGTCTTATCATACCACTGATTGTCTCAGCACAGAGTTAAGGAGATAGGTACCCTAAAAGATCCGTTCTCATGACCTCACCCCACGGTAACGGAAGAGGTTTAGTCTTAGTCTTGATGGTTTCGTATGTCGGGCGTATCCACTAAGTAAAATTACGTCTTTACCACTAGAGGTTATAAACGTAATACTTCCAGAAAGCAAAGAACTATTCTTCAGACATAGAATGAAACCTAGGTCGCAATGTGTAACGCATCAGGACCCTTGTGTGTCCGTCCCGACTGTAAGTCGTCACACGGGGTCATACCGATTTCGTTACTAAATCGATGGTAGATAAGACAGTCACGGGTAAGGGATGATCTACCATTTATATAACATTATAGGAAAGAGAGAGAGAAAGAAAGGAATAGTGTTTCTATAAAATAAAATAAAATCTCGTGGATAAAAGTGTTTTCCCTTACCTTACGTAACATCTTCCCTCTATTCTGACACATAAAAACGTATCACTGTGTTACATAAAGAAGATATAAAATATCCTTCCACTATTTTATGTGTGGGTGTATGTATATATATACGTACATATGTATGTAATTATACACAGATGTATATACATACAATACACGGAGATAAATGAGAGGTGTCGTATACATACGTATATGTAGTATACGTATACATGTACCAATACATTTGCATGTATAATACATAGTGGAGGGATATTTTATATCTTCTTTGTATAACTCATCGACACATTTTTATATACCGTAATAGAGGGTAGACGTCACATATCACAAACTAAGGGAGATCCCTTTGACACGAGATTTTATTTGGTAAGTGGAAAAAAAAAAAATTAAAATAAAAATGAAATAAAATGAAATGTTATGACATAACCAAAACGGAGACAAAAATATTCACACGTGGTTATTGTTTTTGTATTTCGACCTTCGGGTCAGTGTGAAGTTCTACAGTAAGGCACGTTAAATTTAGGGGAGACGGTTGAACGTGTCGACACTGAATCCCTCAAAGGGTCAGTAAATGACTCTTAAGACCTAACACATGATTCTACACCTACCCCTGTCTCTCACCTCTCAATACCCGTCCGTAATCCTTCTTCTTTACTCGCCTTTCGTTCACCGCCGTCGAAACTTCACGGTCACACCCACGGTACCTCCTTTGGCAATCGGAACCTTCCTTCCGTTCTTCTCGATAGTCACAATCCTAGTCTGTCTCGACTCAGAGTCGAGTGGTCAAGTACTTGGAGGAACTAGAAATATGACAGGGGTGTTGTGACGAAGTGTTAAAATGACATAACAAAAAGATTATTCGTCAAAAGGACGAGAGTTGATCTTTATCTGTTATAGTCCCAAGAACAGTTTGGGAATCGTGTAGGAGAGGAGTTAGGTACGATGCTAAACATCTGGTTTATTTTTGGTAATCTACTCTGGAAGGAGTTTTGGGTGTTAGAAGAACATCGGCAAGAGGGGCAGAGGATAACACTACCTTCCCGACACAGAAGAAAACCCCAGACTCGAAAAGTTTATCCGAGATCAAGAATCGGGGAAGACTGAGGGGTCCCTAGAAGAGGTCTTTGCAACCTTATTGCGAGAAAATAGGTGACTATAAATGATATCTAGATTTGTCATGTTATGACTATCCTAAGTGTGACTCCTTAGAATGGTGATCCACTGTTTTACGAACCGACCGATAACTACCTAGATAAAGTTTCTCGAATTTAGTCAATATAGTGGTTGTCTGTGCTCAAGAAAAAGAAGTGTCAGAACGGGTTTCAATTGTAAAAGTTTGAAGAATCACAAAAGGTTAGACTACCCTCATTTCTATCTAGATTAACCTAAAATTAAAATAGAGAGATCAATAGTTTCCCTAACTCTTATAAAGTATATAACAGGTAAGTATACAGAAAGAGATACTTAATGAACGGGTTTATAAAACGGGTTAAAGTATATTCTAAAAAAAGAAAGAAGAAATCTTATAATAAAAGGGTCTCTAGGTAGGTTTTCCTTTATCAAGTTCTCTACGTAAAAGTAACTTATTTTATTTTATACACTATAGTTGAACCTGAACTGGTGACCTATAAAAATAAGAGACTCTCCTATTATTGTTTTTTCTGATTTCAAGTAGTGACCTGTATTCTTAAAACCCCTAGAGTAATTTACTGTTCAACCCGTAACTCTTCCGAAAAGAAAGTCGTATTATCGTGATCTCCCCACCGGAAAGAGTTCCACCAGAAGATCAGACCTCTCGTCGGACTATATTGTTACCTCTCGCGGAACCGACACAGGTCCCTTCTATGAGACTTCCTGGACTTAGGTCGGTAATGAATAAAACTGAAGAGAGTGACTAATGTCTTACTCCGACGATAGGTCTGGAATGACCGAGAAGGTTTGTGTACGCACGTCCACCGGACGTTAGAGTTTACGAGGAGATATTTATTTTAAACAACCCCCTAATTCACTAGTGGACAGGCAGAACTTTTCTCGTCTAACCTGGGGACTCGGACTGGTGACCTTCTAGACTCCCTACAGGGACCGTAGACAAACAAGTACCTTTGACAGACAAGATCTAGACAGAACATGGAGATCTCTAAAGACTGAAAAAAAAAAAAAAAGTTTTATGTGTCAGGTATCCGTTACGTTACACAATCTAATATATCCCCGATTATTTCGTAAGTACAAAAGGAGAGAGTGGTCTATCTTTTGTCTACACAAAGACTTCGTCGAATCTTTCACTTCCACATTCCTTCCTTTTTGGTGTAAAACGTCGGTTCTTTTACTTTCTTGATATAAAAGTCCGATCCCAGTATTACACTTATGCCCGAGTGGAGGTGTGGACCCATTCCGGTAAACAGTTGAATTTTTCTCCTTTTTCACTTACCAGGTAAACTCAAAGTCAATAGACATACATTATAAACACAAGTGTGACTCTACTTGGATACTTAATTACTATTATTATTACTTCGATTTTCAAGAAGTTATCTAACTTCAGAGTAGAATGACTCACGGAGACTCTAGTCACAGGAGACGACACCTATAATATCTAGTGTAATGTCACCCTTTAACTTAATTAAAGAAACTCAACGTCAGAGGACTACACATTATACCCTTACGACGGTGAGACAAACTCGGGTTCATGAACTCAATCTTGACTTTATTCTTTTTCATGTTAGAATATGATAGTAAAAACGTTATTTTTTAGTGATTCTGAGTCACATCAAAAACGTAAAGGGTACCAATATGTCAACTATTCACTTAAGTCTAAGTTGGATCTGCAATTCGGATCATTATAAAGACAATAATATGAAATGAAGGGGAGAACCATGTCACTTCAAACTACTAGGTGACTCCGTTCCCATACTTTCACAAATTTTTTTTTTTTTTGATTTGGATGTCAGTCAATACACTGAATGACATGTTTAAGAATTTCTCTCTCTCTCCTTCCCCTTTCACTCTTTTTCCCTCATAAGTCGGATACAGTTAGTTAATTTTTATTTAATGTACAGTTTAATAATAATATCCACGGGTACCAGGTCTCTTCCACAAGGGTTTAAGTCGTTAAAACTGTAAAACTCAAATCATTTAGAAAAATACCCTACGGACCACGTAACGAAGACAATCCAGGTATGGTAAAGACAGGAAATAACTCGAATAGAAACGTACTTTATAAGGGAGCCCTAGAGACTAAAAGAATTTCTCTAGAGATCAGAAAGGGTAAGATAACAAAAGGAGATAAAGAAACGTAACTAGCGACTCCTTCCGAAAGAATAGAGAGGAACGATAAGAAACCTTGAGACGTAAGTCTACGAATATAGAAGGAAAAGAAGAAACGGAAATCACAGAGAAGAAAAGAGTCGATAAACATTCCGGAGGAGTCTGTCGGTAAAGCGGAAAAACGTAAAGAAAAAGAGCCCCTACTAGAACTAGTGACGGAGGACTTGTTACAGTGCTTGGAGACAGGTAGTAAGAAGTCTGTGAGATAGTGTAGATTAGGGAACGTAGATAAACAGTGAAGGTGACATATTAACATTCCCTAAACTAAATCCAGTATAGATTTACCAGATCACCAAAAGGGACGAAAGAAGTTAAAATCAGGTTAAAAACGTTATTAAACTTAAAATATATCTTAAAACATATCTTCTTGATAGTTTTTACTAGATGACTGGGTCTATTGGTACTACCGTACTAGTGAGTGGATCTTGGTTTGTAGGACCTTACGTTTCAGTTGACCCACGAAACTTCTTAGTGATACTGGTTTCGATCACTTCCACTACCTTAAGGTTGACTCTATTGAGTTTAGGATTTTCTACTACGACACTTTCACGACGTGAGTTATACAGTAGTTTAAATCTTTTGAGTCGTCATCGATGTTCTACCCTTTTCCAGTGAAAAGTAAGGTTAGGGTTTCTTTCAGTCAAGGTTTCTTACAAGTTTAATGACGTGTTGACGTGATTAGAGTATACGATCGTTCAAGTAAAGTCATCAAGGCAACACAGGTTAATAAACACTCGGGTACTTGACGTCATGAGATCCGAAGGAACAGGTAGTTTTTGAGAACTTCAAATGAGTTTGAGTATCTGAGGTATCTCAGTCACTCCGGTAGGTCGGTAGAGTAGGAGATAACAGGGGAAGATAAGGACGGAAAGGGTCGTAGTCCCAGAAAAGTTCACTCTGTCAAGAAACGTAGTCCACCGGTTTAATAACCTCAAAGTCGAAGTCGTAGTCAGGAAGGTTATTTATAAGTCCTGACTAGAGGAAATCCTACCTGACTAACCTAGGGGAACTTCAGGTTCCCTGAGAGTTCTCAGAAAAGGTTTTGGTATCAAGTTTTCGTAGTCAAGAAGTCACGAGTCGAAAGAAATATCAGATTGAGAGTGTAGGTATGTACTGATGACCTTTTTGCTTTCGAAACAATCTACCCGGAAACAACCGTTTCATTACAGAGACGAAAAATTGTACGACAGATCCAACCAGTATCGAAAAGAAAATTCCTCGTTCGTAGAAAATTAAAGTACCGACGTCAGTGGTAGACGTCACTTAAACCTTGGTTTTTTTTTATTTCAGAAAGTGACAAAGGTAACAAAGGGGTAGATAAACGGCACTTCACTACCCTGACCTACAGTACTAGAATCAAAAGACTTAAAACTCAATATTCAGTTGAAAAAGTTAGAGAAAGTGAAAGTAGTTCTCCGAGAAATCAAGAAGTGAAAGACAGTATTTATACCACAGTAGACGTATAGACTGCAATAACTACAAAGAGGGTCGTCAGAACTAAGGTCGAACACGAAGTAGGACGGGTCGTAAAGAGTACTACTGAGACGTACCTTCAATTTATTCGTCCCACTGTTATATTTCGGAACTGTATGAGGAAAGGGTTAAACCTTCGTCAGACAACAAGGTACAAGTCAAGATTGACAACGAAGAACTGGACGTATATCTAAAGAGTCTTCCGTCCAGTCCACCAGACCATAAGGGTCTGGTGGACCATAAGAAATTCTTAAAAGGTCAAACCACAATAGGTGTGTCAGTTTCTGAAACTGCAACAGTTATTTGTCTTCATCTAGAAAAAGACCTTGATAGAACAAAAAACTACTAGGTAGTCTACAACCGTTAAACTGGAGACCAAGGAGGAGGAAAAGATTTAGGTTAAACTTGTAGATCTTCAAGTACATGACAACTTCGGACTGAACCTCTTGAAACTCGTAATGAAACGATCGTACACTCTACTCACGTTAACACGTCATCAAACTTGTAAGAAACCGTAACGGAAAGAAACCCTAACTTTACTTTTGACTGTAAAAGGTCAGGACACCGGTGACGACTCAAAAGGTTTAAACGACCGTATAACTCACATCGTGAAAGTGTCGTAGTAGAAATTCCTAAACTTAATAGAGTCGGACTTAAGGTAGTGGAGGATCGAAACAAGGATCCCTACGAAGGATTCCGGCTAAACTGAAGTGTAAGGTCCTACAGACGAAGATCCACTCACCATGTGGTGGTACCAATAGACCAAGTACTTCTAGAAAAAACGTATCAAAAAGACACATAAGAACGGTGGAGAAGAATTGTAGAAGACGAAGACAATCCAGGTATGGTAAAGACAGGAAATAACTCGGGTAGAAACGTACTTTATAAGGGAACTATCGAGATTAAAAGAACTTCTCTAGCAATCAGAAAGGTAAGATAACAAAAGGAGATAAAGAAACGTAATTAGGGACTCCTTCTGAAAGAAAAGATAGGAACGATAAGAAACCTTAAGACGTACGTTTACCCATATAGAAAGGAAAAGTGGAAACGGAAAACACAGAAAAGAAAAGGGTCGAAAAACATTCCGGAACAGTCTGTTGGTAAAACGGAAAAACATAAAGAAAAAGAACCCCTACCAGAACTAGTGATGGAGGACAAGTTACAGTACTTGGAGACAGGTATCAAGAAGTGAGTGAGATAGACTAGATTAGGGAACTTAGATAAACAGTGAAGGTGACCTCGTTTTAAGTCTGAATTTAAGTTCTTTCATTCCTTTTGGTGATCTGGTAAGTCTATACTGGATTTAGTTTAGGGAATACGATCGTTTCATTGTGAGTTTTAAGAAGTTCGTTCAGAAGTTGTCATACACTTAGTTATTGAAGGTCTACATGTTCGACCTAAATCTTGTCCGTCTCGTTGGTCTCTAGTTTAACGGAGTGACTTTTTCGTTCTCTCAAGGTCTTTTTGAAGATGATAACGAAATAACTGATGTGATTTCGAAAACTGACACACCTAGTGTAGTTTGACACCTTTTAAGAAGTTCTATACCCTAACTGTTTGGTGGAATGGACGGAGGACTCTTTAGACATATGTCAAATTCTTCGTTGTCAATCTTGACCTGTACCTTGTTGTCTGACCAAAGGTTTTACCCTTTCTTCATACAGTTCCGACATATAACAGTGAGACGAATAAATTGAATATACGTCTCATGTAGTACTCTTTACGGTCCGACCTACTTCGTGTTCGACCTTACTTCTAACAGTTCTCTTAATAGTCGTCTACTGTGGTGGGAATACCGTCTTTCGTTTCTTATTCTGATTTCTCCGAGAACTACTTTCTCTCCTCTCACTTTTTCAACCAAATTTTGAGTTGTAAGTTTTTTGATTCTAGTGTCGTAGACCAGGGTAGTGAAGTACCGTTTATCTACCTTTATCACCGTCTGAAATAAAAGTACCCGAGGTTTTAGTGACGTAAACCAGTGATGTCGGTACTTTAATTTTCTACGAACGAGGAACCTACTTTTGATACTGATTCGATCTGTCGTATAATTTTTCGTCTCTGTAATGAAACGGTCGTTTCCAGGTTGATCAGTTTCGATGCCAAAAAGGTCATCGGTGTATACACTCTCAACCTGGAATTTCTTTCGACTCGTGACTTCTTAACTACGAAAACTTGACATCACAACCTCTTCTGAGAACTCTCAGGGAACCTGATGTTCCTCTAGGTTGGTCAGGTAGGATTTCCTTTAGTCGGGATTATAAGTAACCTTCCCGACCACAACTTTGACTTTGAGATTATGAAACCGGTAGGCTACACTTTTTGACAGAGTAACCTTTTCTGGGACCACGACCCTTTCTAACTTCAGTCTTTCTCTTCCCCTACTGTCTCCTACTCTACCAACCTACCGTAGTGGCTGTATTACCTGTACTTAGACTCGTTCAAGGTCCTCAACACTATAAGTCCCTTCGGACCACACGACGTCACGTATTCCAGTGTTTCTTAACCTATACTTACTCTCTGACTTGACTTGACTTAAACACGTAACGCCCTACAAATCGCCGTAAGGAACGGAGATGGGTGATCGAAGATCATCGTTGGGGGTGGGAAAGGGTCAATACTGTCCCACTGGTTTTTACAGAGGTGTGTAACATTTAGAGGTGGTGACGGTCCTCGGTCGTACTCCTTAGGGTGGGTACCGTTTCCAGTACTCCTTCCTTCGGGTTGTTTTACGTTTCCGCACTAGACCGAAGTCCCCAAGGGGGATCCAAAAGGACTTGTATATGGGGGTTTTTGGTCTCAGACGGATGAAATGACGAAATACGAGATTGGATGTGGAGACTGAAATACCCCCGACAGGGGGTGGAGAGGACCTCCTCCTCAATTGGATGTCGAGGTCAATTATTTTTAAGGACCCGCGCTGTTCCCACAGAGTCCAGTTTGGAGAGACGACCGTCTGATCGAACACACTGTCCTAATAGGTGTGAGAACGATGATACATGTACTAACAAATGTTGGAGAGTTGGTATTTGTCGTGTCTCTCAAACCTCATAAAACTTTCAGAATCAATCGTAACCCAAAAAGATTTCTATTTTTAGTACAACCACTTCCCAAAAAGTAAACAACTCGGTTATAAACGACGATTTAGAGGTATAAGGGACGGGAATATTACCTATATTGATCGTATATCCTCTTTATTCATAATTGGAAATTCTAATTAGTACAATTTGGAATCCGATTCATTTAAGGAAAGAATTAACATTGGGTGATGTGGGAGTGGGATATCCTTACGTTGAAATAGACCATGGAAGCCTCCCAACACGGACCAAATTCTTTTTAGTAGGGACCTTTTATTCAAAAAACCAACTGACTGGCAATAGTCTTTCTTTCCTAGTATTTTACAGTCGTCCGGAGTACCGGTCTTCTACTACATTTTGGGGATTCTGGAAAAAAACATATGTAAATATACTTTGTGGACTAAAATTATTTCCAGTCCTGACGACTGGGGGTGTACTGAAATTTTAAAGGTAAACAGACATACACATTGTTTTCCATATGTTCGTTTGGATTTTTATTTCTTTAACCTAGTCAAAGACCTTTCTGACTAAGGGGGCACAGTAAGAAAGAACAAGAGGTAAAAAGACCGACTTAAGGGTAGACCTCGCACCCACGAGTGGTTCGGACGATTAAAACGGGACCGAAAATTCAAGGTGTGCTCTCCCTCGGGTTCCGCCCCGTGGGAGGTTATAAGTTCACCCGCGGCCACCGGATGCATCCACCACGTTCGAAGAACAGAACTTCGAAATAACCATAGGGTGCATTTGGTTCCATAAGTCGGAGAAAAAGAGGTTATTATAAGGATGATGTGATAAAGAAAGATTAAAGGAAGATATAGGAATTAATTCGTTAATTAAGGATCCTGCGACTGAGACAGGGGTGAAGCTTAATGGGACCTAGGTGGCCCCGACCTGGGGCCGTGTGGTGGTGTTGTCAGTCAACTCTTAATGACTACGTCACTATGCCAAAAACCTGAGAACAAGAGTTTTATCATACATGTCCCATCCTATCTTTCCATCCAATTCTGGACACCATTTTATACCGAGACGATTTATGTCTTCGACCCCTTAAATCATGACTTGTATAATACCTTCCGAAATACACCCTGTGGTTTCTCGAAACAGACACAAAAACAGAAATCTAAAAATAAAGTACAACAACAAGTAATCAATGATACAGGACAGAGTGAGACACTGGGGTACCAGACGTCGTACGGTCCGAAAGGACAGGAAGGGATAGAAGACTTCGAACGAGTTTGAGTGTAGGTAGTTTAACCACTACAATAGACTGGTAAAGTAGGAGACGTGGGGGAAGAGGAAAACGGAGTTAGAAACGGTCGTAGTCCCAGAAAGGTCACTCAGTCGACAAGTACAGTCCACCGGTTTCACAACCTCGAAGTCGAAGTCGTAGTCAGGAAGGTTACTTATAAGTCCTGACTAAAGGAAATCCTACCTGACCAATCTAGAGGAAAGACAGGTTCCCTGAGAGTTCTCTGAAGAGGTCGTGGTGTTAAATTTTCGTAATTAAGAAACCGTGAATCGTAAGAAATACCAGGTCGAAAGAGTAGGTATGTACTGACGACCTTTTTAGCATCGAAACTGATATACCTGGAAACAGTCGTTTCACTACAGAGACGAAAAATTCTAAACAGTCTCGAAAGGAAGGTTCCTCCTTCGTAAAAATTAACGTACCGACGTCAGGAGTAGACGTCGATAATACGTCGGGTTCTTTTATTTTAGACAGTGATAACGATGGAAAAGGGGAAAATAAACAATATATTACTACCCTGGTCTACGGTTCTAGTATAAAAAAACTTACGACTCAAAATTCGGTCGAAAGAGTAAGAGGAGAAACGAATAGAATCGAGACGAAATGAAAGATAGTAATCTCACCGTAGTAGACGTACTCTAACAAGTATAAAGAGGACCTTCAGAACAAAGGTCCAACACGAAGTAGGTCGGACTGTAAAGTGTACTACATGAGACGAATCTTCAATTTATTTGTCTCACCGTTGTGTGCCAGAGTAACATGAGGAAAGGGTTAAAACTCGGTCAGGTAACAAGGCACAGACTAAGATTGGTAACGAAGGACTGGTGTAAGTCCGAAGAGTGAGTCCATTTCAGATCGTAATGGCAGACAATTTCTTGAAAGGTCAAACAACACTAGGTGTGTCAGTTTACAAAATCGTATCAGTCACTCGCCTTCATCTACAAAGAGACCTCGAGGGAACGAAAGAGACTCTAGGTTCCTTACGACCGTCATTCTAGAGAACAAAGAGACGGCGAAGATTTAGATCGAGCGTTTAGACTTTCAAGAGCCGAGTACGCGACGACTTCGGCTCGGACTTCCCGAAACTCGAATCTACCACTTGTCGGAAGGACGTCACGCCCTCTGGTCCAATCTAGGAACCCAACCCTTCTAGGGAACCTCTTCCTTTGTCGTTAGGTACGCTCATAACGGTCATAAGAACGGACCTTTTTAGGGTACCTACCTCCTCGGTCCGTCCGATGTCAGGTTCCCGAGCGTTTCTCAACCTGTGATGACTCACTGAAGTGAAAGTTAAATGATCACTTACTTTACTCACATTAACGTGTCATCAAACTTGTAAGAAACCTTAACGAGAAGAAACTTTGACTTTACTTTTGACTACAAAAAGAGGTCTCCGGTGACGACTCAAAAAGTTTAAAGGACCGTATAACTCACGTCGTGAAATTGTCGTAGTACAAAATTCTAAACTTTATCGAGTCGACCTTAAGGTAGTGGAGATGATGGAAACAACTACCATTACGAAGGATTCTGGGTGAACTCAAGTGTAAGGTCCTACAGACCGAGATCCACTCATTAGTGTTTTAGTACCAATAGGCCCAGTAATTCTTGGAAAAGTCATATCAAGAAGACACATTAGTGCATACTTATTATTAATTGATTGATTAATCTAATTAACTGGTATACACACACCCAAATAAAGACCCGAGAGATGAGTTAAGATAACATCATATCATACTTTAGACCCTTTTATTATGGGGTTAAAACAAGAAAAAGGAGTCCTAACGAAACATTAAGACCAAAAACAACGTTAAGACATATTTTAACCACTAATAAAATAATAACAAAACACTTCATATAGTACTCATAAAACTATCCCTAACATAATTTAGATGTCTAACGAAACCCATCATTTCTGTAGAATTCTTACAATTAAGAAGTTTAGGTTCTTATAGAAGGATAAAGAAACTTAGTGGAATTTTAAGGAAATAGTTATAAAATATCCAAAGTCTCAAATCCTAAAAAGGAAGGACCAAATCTAAAAAAGACCCACAGAATCTAAAAAGAAAAAGGATTACACTAATATTTATCTTAGCAAAGAAATTAAAGAGAAAGACTATGAAGTAATAGTAGAATTACTTTTTGTTATCTAAAGACATATAATTAGAACATAAAACGTTGAAAGGACTTAAGTAACTAAACAAGATTATCAAAAAACCACCTCTGGAGACCCAAAAGATATATGTCATAGTACAAGAGACGTTTATCACTGTTAAAATGAAGAAGAAAAGGTTTGACCTACGATAAAGAAAGAAAAAGAACAGACTAACGATACTTATGCTAAAGGTTATGGTACTATATATCTTTCACCATTCTGACCCTTCGGAACAGAACAAAGAGTAAAATCTCCTTTTCAAAAGTCAAAAAGTGACAATTCATACCACCATCGAGACCCAAACATTATTTACCAGTAATAATACAAATCGATACAGGGGAAATGTGGTTGAAATCACTCTTAAAATAGTATTTCAATATAACTTAATACAGTTGACGTAAAAGACATAAATAACTCTCCTAGTACTTCGAAATAAGAAAAACAATTACCCCACATAGTGAAACTAACTGAACGTATGTAACTTTTTAATAACGTGAGAACATTATTTAGGGAGGACAGGTTCTATATACTCGGAAAAGTATGGAACAACTTTAGTCAAGTAATTGTAAAACAAGTTCTAAAAACGTAGATATCAGTAGTCTCTAGAACCGGACCGTAAAAAAACGTTATAGAAAAAGACCACAACTATCACCACCAGGATATCTTATTTAAAACCTCATAGGGGAGTAGAAGTTTATAAAAATTATAAAACTCTTCCTATCCGTTGTCGAGAAGAACTATAAAAACGACTTTAACAGGACACTTAGGTAGGAAAAAACAACAACAACAATTAAGTCAAAGTAATCATCGTTAAGTAGAGAAGGTTAATAGATCAAGAACGACTAGGTCCGAACCTTCTAACATACGAAGATAGGTAAAGAAGGTGCAACAGGTAAAACAACCGTACATTGACAAAATAAGACAATATTATAAAATATAGAGATCTATAACCAACAATAAAAAGGAAAAAGTAAAAGATAAAATAAACACGGGAGAGAGAAAAGAAAGAATTACTCGGAACGACTTTCAAATAGTCAAAGTAAATATAAAATTTTTCTACTGAGAACCAAAGTAACCGGAAAATATACCAAAAAAAAAAACCAGAAATAAAGGAGAGAATTGAAATAATAAAGGAAGGAAGACAACTGAAACTAGGAACAAGAAAAAGATTAAGAAAATTCAACACCAGATCCAACAAACGAACTCTAAAAAGATCAAGGAACTCCATCCAAAGATAGAAATATACGAAGAGAGAATCTTTACGAAAACGTCATAGGATATCTCAAACCTTTCAACGTAAAATAAAAGTAAACACAGTACCATAAAAATATAAAACAAACTAAAGAAGTAACTGTGTAACCAAAGGATCATCGCACAACAAATGAGAGTTACCAAAAAACAAAAGGGTAAGAAAAAATACATTAATAAAAAATCAAACTATGACAAAATCAATCCCTTTTTTCAAACTCTATTAAAGAAAGGAGAATTTAAACAACTCCTAACAAAACACAGAATCATACACTAGATAAGGTCTCTTATAAGATACACGTGAAATTCTCTTGTACGTAAGACGATCAAAACCAATCTCACAGTACACTTATAAATCATTCAAGTTGATGAAATTACACGGTAAATTTTGGTGGTAAAGGAATGACTAATAAGCATACCTACTACACAGGAAATGACATTCTTTCCACAATTTTAGGGGATGATCATAATATAATAACCATTAGAGAGGGAAAAACGTAAAATTATAAACGAAATATATGAATCTACCAAGACGCAATCCATGTATATATACGACGACGACGACGACGACGCAACGAAGTCGGCACAGACTGAGACACGTTGGGGTATCTGTCGTCGGGTGGTCCGAGGGGGTAGGGAGCCTAAGAGGTCCGTTCTTGTGACCTCACCCAACGGTAAAGGAAGAGGTTACGTCCTTTCACCTTTCACTTTTCACTTTCACTTCAGCAAGTCAGCACGGGCTGAGAAACGTTGGGGCACCTGACGTCGGGTGGTCCGAGGAGGCAGGTACCCTAAAAGGTCCGTTCTCTACGATTACCTATAATATAGAACGACACGAACACATGAGTCAACGAGTCTGCACAGGTTGAGACACAGAGGGATAACAGACATCGGTCGGTCCGAGGAGACAGGTAGCCTAAGAGGTCTATTCTTGTGACCTCGTCTAAAGGTCAAGGAAGCGGTCCCCTGGAAAGACTGTGTCCCTGGTTTGGACACAAAGGACGTAGCCGTCCACTAAGAAATAGTGACGTGGTGGACCCTTCGGGGATATAGAAGAACTAGGGAAAAAGTAATATGTACCGGAAGAAACAGTAACGATATATCAGATAAATAAAATTTCAAATTAGAAATACTCATAACGATGGGGGTGAAATAACAACAAAGATAAACGTATTTTACATAAAAATGTATAAGAATGAAAGACAGATACGTACAGAAACCTAGACTTGACTTACAGAATATTTCGTCACATATATACTCAGAACAAGAAAATAGGTCAACAGTGGAATACAGAAAATTAACTTCGTAAATTACGTCATTATAACTTTTCCAATACATGAATAACGGAAAAACAATGAACAAAAGACCGAAAAGACATCAAAACGAGACAGCTAAAAAAAGAAAGAAAAGTAGAAAAGTGAACACCAAACTACCAAAACAAATCATCATACAGAAACAAGGAAAGAAAGGATCAAAAACGTATAGATAACATCCAAAAGTTGAATACAAATGGTCTGTCAGTAAATGTAAGGTTGTGTAAAACTTCTTAGATGGAAAAATGGGAGGAGTGAGTGCAAAACACAAGAAACTACAGTACAAACCGTAAGAGTACAAATAGGGAATTAATAAATAACAAGTCTCTTCCGTTACCGTGGGGAGAGGTCGTGAGAACGGACCTTTTAGAGTACCTACCTCCTCGGACACCCGACGTCAGGTACCCCAACGCTTCTCAGCCTGTGCTGACTCGTTGAAGTGAAAGTGAAAAGTGAAAGTACGTGACCTCTTCCTTTACCGTTGGGTGAGGTCACAAGAACGGACCTCTTAGGGTCCCTACCTCCTCGGACCACCCGACGGCAGATACCCCAGCGTGTCTCAGCCTGTGCTGACTTCGCTGAATCGTCATCGTCATAAAAACAATGATATCAAATAAAAATATTAAAACAGGAAATTAGAAATATGCTTCAATAAATTCACTCACCGGGTGTCGGAAATGATATATAAACAGAAACACATACACACAATCAGTGAGTCAACACTGGCTAGAAAAAACTGGGGTACCTGTATAAACGGAAATGATCACCCTAAAAAGGAAAAATATTTCAGAATGAAGAACAGTATAATAATAGAAAAGGAGAATCTTTTATGAGAAATTCTGAAGCAAATTCCAGGGGAATCGTAACTACTCGCGAATATCAAGAATGAACAGACTCTACAAATAGAAAGGAAATTCAAACTTACCGTTGGAACGACTCATCTTATAGGGTCCAATATCCAAAAAGATAAAGTCGTGAAAATTTATATAGTACGGTGAGGGAAGACCAAGACTTTCTTTTTAGTCGACTATCAGAATACCCTCAAGGGAACACACACTGACAAAAAGAGAACGACGGAAATTTTATGAGAGCAACAGAAATTGAAAACGATAAAATTATATAATACGGAGACACACCCAGAAAATATCCAATTCGAACAACCTGAGAGAAAGTAGGGACATAGACCTAAAGACAAAGGAAGAAGTCCAAGTCCTACACTAGTCGGTACTAAAGTAGTTTAGATAAAGACTGGTAAAAGAGAGAGAGAGAAAAAAGACCTTGGGGATATTAAACTTACAATCATACCTTTAGGAACACTGAGTCACCATTTCTTAGGTGGACGGTCACGTCCTCTACATCCAAACTAGGGTCTCAATCCTTCTAGGAGACCTCTTCCTTTACCGTTGGGTGAGGTTATAAGAACGGACCATTTAAGGTACCTGTCTCCTCGGAACGTCCGATTTTAGGAACCCTAGTGCTTCTCAGTCTGTGTTGAATCACTGATTTGTCGTTACGATCTGCACACAGTCTCCAGGGGATTTACGAGAGTAAAAATTTCAGACGAAAATGAAAACGAAAGGGCCAACGAAAGGTAGTAAGATAGAAGGTCCAGTGAGTGATACGTAAGAAGACATAGTGGATCAACGGACAATTAAGAAAGATCACATATAAAATAAGGTCAATAAAGTGAGTAGTCACGACTGAACGACAAAAGTTTAAAGAACTATTTTAAGACAAAAGTATATAAGAATAGGGTTAAAGTCTATCGTAAGAATAATGATTACGAAACTCGCGAAGTAGACCTTTGAATAGAGATGAGGTAAGTAACAAAAAGTTCACAAAAAGAACAAGAAACAACCTTTCTTTAAGGAGAAAGAAGAGTAAAGAAATTGAAGGAGGGAGAGATACTTTAATCTACTTTATCAATCGACAAAACTGTCGGAAGTGACGGATAGGGATCCGCCACAGGGATACACAAGGGCCCGACCGAAACCAACCCCTGGACTTAGACTATGCATATGTCCAATGTAGAGGGGGTCCTATACGGTCGTGGATCGTGTGACCATTCTTCACTTCGACCTCTATCTCCCCGATCTTAGTCTCGGTTCACACTCGACCCCGAAGAGGGTCCGAGTCGCCAGTAGTGACGACATTAAACCCACACCAGTCCAGGGTTCGACGACCTAGGCTTCGGGACTCCACACCAAGGTTCGACTAAATTAACGGAGGTGCCAACACGAGAGATGGGAGGCCGTTACCGACAAACGGGGTCTCCCCTAGTCACGATCTCGTTCACCTCTGTGTCACCCGTGGAACACACCTTGTATGTGGTCCTACCAGGGTCCTTTTATCTCAAGGACAGTAGAGACACTCACGTCGTCACCCTTGGAAATCGGGTCATTCTACATCACTGTCCAGACTCGTCGGAGATAGGGGCGATGCATACACGAGAGGAGTCGTTGTCGTCGGGAGTGGGAGCACCCCTCGAGAAGGTCTCGATCTCCCCGTCCCTACGGGTGACCCTACAAGCACCCTCTGACCGGTTCCGGGCCCCGTTGAAACAGATGAGGGAGGTGGAAGCCTTCTCCTCATTCCTTCGGACACCCGTGGGAGAAGTGCTCGTCTCAAGTCCAAAGAATGTTAGATGATATTCAGGGTGACCAAAAGTTTGGTTAGTTCCCCTGAGTATCAGGACAACAGTCTGGGGCCCTAACACCACGGAGTATATGCCGAACTTGGAGAGTGAAGGGTCCCTCCTAGAGGTTCGGGTATTATAGGGGAAGGAGAAGACACGGGGGACGATCCTCGAACCCAGGGTTGGACTGACGAAGAGAGGGGGAGGATGGATGCACCGTACCTAGAAAGAAATGTTGGAACCAACATCTACATGAAAAGACGGTTAGAAGATAAACAAAAGTCACTCTTAACGACGTGTTCATGTACAAAAAAAACTACACAATTATCCCCCTCCACTCGAGACACAAAAGGATGAGACGGTAGAATTAGAGAAGGGAGGAGGTGAAGGAAAATGATCTGTTCTTGGACTACGGACCCTTTGTCCTTTCTGAGTAGGGGGGTTCAGTCGGGGAAGACTCGGGTCAAAACAACTCCACGTCACCACTCTACGTCAGAATGGTCTCCTTCGGGGGAGAACCTATTAAACGGTAAAAAAAAAGAGGTTTTTTGATTTCTGTGTCAACCTAATGTTGAGTACAACGAAATACATTGTCCTAAGACGAAACAAACAGGTTCAACCGTTTCAAAGAGACACTCCTGACCCCTTAGAGACGTCGAAGTCGTCCTCCGGACGACAGTCTCCCTCCCACCATCCGTTCTCGGTGACCAGCAGTCGGACACTCTTACGGAAGTCCACCGGTGACGCAGGATTTGTGTCGGGACCCTCTCGACTGTAGGGGATCGTCCCGACGGTTTTATAAGGGTGTGTTTATTACACCCTCAGAAATAATTCATCGAATGTCAAAGACGAAGTCGTTTAAGTCGGGTGGCGACTCTTCTATGGGTAGTGCGGAAGTTTCACTACGTTTTTCCAATCGGTTTCTTCTCCTACAAACCCCCTTAGAAGTAAGCTCCCCTCTTCAGTCGGAGAAGACGTTGGGGATAGAGTCGACCCTTTGTTTCGACCCTCTTTGTCCATCAACACTCAGACACACACACACACACACTTAGGTGTAAGTTGTATATTACGACAAAAAATCGTTATGATTAAAGGAACTAAATCCTTCCTTTTAGATTTATCTTAATCGAACAGTTGTACTTTCGTAATGACCAATATTAAATAAAGTCTTAAAGTTTTCATAAACCCTATTCTTCAGTAGGAACCGGTTATTAAACGTTATAAAACATGGGTCAATTACTGGAAAATGTATACCTGAACTCGTCTCAGGTACTCATGTTATATAAAGGTCACAGGGTTACCCAGTCCGGATTAACTATAGTAATCTCGAGGTCAGGAAAGAGTACACGGGAACCTCTACAGACACAATGGTTCTTTCGACGAAAACTAAATAAAACGAAAAGAAGAAGTAAGAAATGGAGAAAAGAAAAAAGGAAAGAGTTCAAGACGAGTTTCCCGTTTGAACACTTCCAATTTTTGGGTGTTAGGTTGACGTCCCAACCTTGTAAGACCGAACGTTTAGACAAAGATTTCAGCCCTGTAGATTGCTCTACGGGAACCGTACAGATTGCCCATCACTCCCTTAAAAAAAAAATTCCCCCGACATATACACATTCTGTGTGATTTTGTAAAGTCAGTCAAGAGTCTACAAAGAGCAAGGACAACCTTCTTTTCATAGAAGACCGAGGTCGACGTTTTTTGAACTCCAGAGATTTACTAGAATATTTTGAAAAGAGATAATTCCAAGTTTAAGATACAGGGAATCGAGACTATATTCAAAAGTAGGAGTCAGTTTGAGTATTACTTTGAAAATATCACTAACCATTTCAGAAACCCAAACTGAATAAAAATAAGTTCGATTTTGTTAGACCATTCATACAAGTTTAACTAGCACCATTCATTTGAATACACAAAATCTAATAAAAGTTTAAAGAGGTAGACAGTTCTTCTCCCTAAGACTTTCGGTAGTCGGTCTCTAGTACTTAAAGTCACCTACGACCGTCATTGGTTACAAGTTAGTACGGTAAATTATCATGTCTCAGTTAATCACGTAAATAAAGATTGTTTATCTAACGTAACTTTATAATTTACGTAGTAAAACTACAAACTAATTTCATCTATGCACTTTTTATACGGTAAGTAATCTTACAATAGGAACTCTATAAAACCCCATGAAGAATAGAAATATCTCAAGTTCTATTTAATGTCTTGTGAAAGTGTTCGAAAATGAATTAACTACGAGTTAGATACATTGTATACGTCTCTTAAGGACACAATTTATTTATCTCTGACTATTAATGACTATTAATTTCTCCGGTTTATCAAACGGATCGAGGTGTGTCAACTCGTTCTTATCTCTGATTGCAAGTAAGACGTAATCGTCAGACAAAAAACCTCCATATGGTTTGAGTATTACACCGAACGTTTTGACGTCAAACATGTCCAGTCGACGGGTCAGTTCCGAAACACATATAACAAAGTACAAAACGATTTAGTTTGATGATGCTATTCAAAGTAAACACAAAGAAAGAAAGAAAAAAAAAAGGGATCCAGAAGAGACTGTAAGAGGAGTGACGGACTTCATAAGAATTATATAATTATACACACAATACCCCCCTTTAAATAAAAATGTAAGGGATCAATCGTTTGTCACGAGAAATGACATCCTGAAGAGTTCCGGAAATTATACGATTATTTACAACGTTTATAAGGTTTCCGGACGTCTGATACTTCTCAAACAGATTGAATTTATTAGAACCCTCCATTCAATAAACGGGTTCTAGTACGTCGAATTAATCACTAAGGTGAGACGGCCGGAGACCCGAGAGTCAAGTCTTAGATCCGGTACGGTATAACTGAGACTAAAGAGATCGTCAGTAGACAGACACGTAAAACGAGTTTTATAACAAACTTTCAGTCCGTTAGTATCATTCTTCTACCGTAACTTTTCCTTAACCCTACGACATTTCTTTGTCTCAACGAAGGGTCGAAGGCATGGTCAACCATTAACTTTCACTCTCGGAAGACTTCTCTCTCCCGAATTCTTGTATAGAAGTCGAACTGTCGTTGAAGAAGTCTACGTCCCCTAATTCACAAGAGGTTTAGTCATCGTTACTGGCCGAGATTAAAAAGTGTTTGTGTAGTAATAAGGTATATTTTATTGTATTAGATGTTCCAATTTTGTCTTTCTCTGTTCGTATGTTGTTATAGGACAAGATTTTCCTTTTTTAAAAGAAAGTGTTGTCTATAAAATCCCTTATAAACATGGCTTCAGAATATTTAACCGTCTCAGACTGGTAAATATGTAAAGTTCTTCTCTTTCATTTACTCTCTTTATAAACTGTGTCGTTCACTAGTGTCCCTTCTTTTACAATGGAAGTTTGAGCGATAGGGACTGTGAAACCCCGAGGACCCGACTTCTTGGATCGGGTGAAATACGTTTAATCTTTTTCTATGTAGAGGACCCGACTTTGTTGGAACGTCTATTCCGTAGAGAAGAAGGTCCTCTCGGGTCGGGAGAAATCCCGACTCTCGAACCACTCGACTTGAGTCCGACCTAAGACCGGGGTGGAGGAGGAATCGACCCACGGTTTCACGTCATTTGACGGGTTGTCTCCGCGGTCCTCGTGAAAGATGTTCCTGAGTGAGGAGAAGAAAGAAGACGAAGAAAGTTTGATACACAGTACGAGTCCGTCGCTTGTATCGTGGTAATCCCTGGTAATGGTGGATTATGTAAAAATACCCGTTCCTCACAAGGTGTCTGGGGGGTGGGTGGAACCCACGTCTAGTATATCGATATTTAAAGAGACCCTCGAAGGTTAAAGAAACGATACTACGATGTAAGGGGGAGATGGGGTAGCTAGGACAAGAGACCTTAAGAGAAAGAATAAGTAGTCGGAAGGGAGAGAGGTTCGAGCGAAAACCGTATCCGTGAGACTGAGAGTATTGGGACGTGTATACGTTCCATGTTTCTTGAGGGACCGGTGCTAGTTGTTATTTAGTTAGTTAGGGTCTCCGTCGTAACTTAATGGTGCCAAAATAAGGGTGGTAGTAAGAGGGAGCGGAAATAGGAAGGAGAGTTTCTCATTTCTTAGAACTATAACAACCCTTTTGTCTACTTACCGAAGTCAATCGTCTCTATATTATGAGCACCATAAAGAAACCCTCTAGACTCCCGATTTCACGTTTCCTCGGGGAGAAAATCCAGTTCCTCACCGTGTACCCGAGAAACGAAATTTTCCATAACACTCTTAATTAGTTTTACTTTGTGTCCAAACGTAAGAGAACCCCTCTCCAATCTAGGTTTTACTCCAGGTGGACTCTGATTTAGAAATAAACCAACGTCTGACGTACCCTTACCTGGTCTGCGAAGTAGAACGGCGACAAAGGATTTGACTTTTTACCCTAGCCCTCGCGGGGGGTGACCGAAACGACACCTTGCTTTGGCTGTGGCTCAGATCGCCCTCCTACAACCGAAGGACCGGACCGAGAGAGAGAAGGGAGAACGAAGAGAGGCCGTAAAGGGAACAAAACTGGAAGGAAGAACGGTCACCGTAGAGAGTAGAAGCAGACGGAAGAGAAGAGAGACAAGAGGGTGGAAGGGTTTTCTTCCACAATAGAAAAAAGCTGGAACAAGAAATGTCCTAAAAGAAAACGTCCTACTACAGTGTCGGAAAGGGGAGGACACTTCTCTTGGTAAAACTAGTTCTGTTTTGGTGGTACCCTAGGGTCCTTTCCAGTGGACCTCGACGGAACACACCTTGGTCGGGGTGTTTCTCTGGCGGGAAGTACTTCGTGAAAACTTAACTTTTCTTGCAAAGATAAGTAGTGCCGTAGAAAGGGTGTATTGTTCCCCCTTCAACTTTCCGAGTGTGGACTTGAGTTCCTCGTAGTGTGAGATGTATAAAACGAAGTGACATTGGGATCTTGTCACTCGATAAGGAGCTTTTTCCGAAAGTACCGGTAAAGTTCTCTTTACGGAACGTTGACTAATTCTTTGACTGGGTCTGTGTTTCGTTCCCTACTCGAAAGAACCCACTAAGGGGGGGATCCCAACGACAGGGACCCAGTCACTCTTCGGTAAATACAAATTATTGAAATATGACTAATTCTCTTTTATTGTAAGATGGGGTAGGTGGGGGTAGAGGTAAGTCAGGAGGAATCCTGGTTAAGTCTGGAACGTCCACTTGTTTAACACAAAAAAGTATCGTAATTTTCCAAAAGGAAAAGAACGTTAATTTTTACACATATGGTATCTAACTTATAGACCTGAAGTAATACGTCTAGACACTCTCCTTACTCTGACGCAGTTGCGACTTAACCTTCCCTTATGATAAAAAGTAAGGACAAAGATGGAGACGGGATCAAAGAAAAGAGAAAGACGGGATCTGAGCAGAAAGTAGAACCGGGGTGGTCCATGAGACTTAATACCATTCGGGCGGACTGTTTCGAGACCGTTTCGTGTTGACGGAAAGGTTCTTAATTGTAGAAGGATACTCGAAGATACAGTAAAGTCTCAATTTAACCGTTGAGGGTCGTAAAAATGAGTTTTCGACAACTAAATTTACATAAATATCTCGTTTTTAATTTTGATAGGTGACAGTCTACCAGTGTGCATGTATGCGTGTGAATCTGTGGAGTTGTTGGATACGACTGGACAGCTATCTCTACCGACGATATAAAATGCTCAGGAGTTATGTAATTTTCCCGAGATGTGTTTCTTTATTACTGACAGTCTTAATATTATTAATCATGGACAATTTCCTTTCCTTTTTTTTTTTTTCTGTGACGATGGACCATTGTTGAATGACTTTAGTCGTACCGGTTAAAAGGTTCTGAGTCACGACTCTTTTTTTAGGGTGGGATCTAACTATGCCACACCGACAGTGCCAATGAGAACGGTCGGGTCACTATAACTGTTTACCGAAAATCTAAAGGATATTCTCCCTTTGTTAGAAGAGACCCTAAGGATTTCCCTCTACTCGATCTTTCATCTGAGAGGGTCTAAAATTATTAAATGAAGGATCCAACCTCCAGACTTAAAGGGAAAGGTCAAATTAAACCACCAAACTAAGACAAAAACTTAAGCCACGTTTTACGTGAGTAGACAGTCCTAATTCGATATAAGAAAGAGAAAGAGACATCTACAAGTAAAGTCAGGTAGGGACTTCCGACGTTCGAAATTAAGAGATTATACAAATGATACTACATCCAAAGGAAAGTAAAAAGTGAATGTCTTTTGTCATAAGTCATAAGAGAAACGTTTACATCTCTTACTAAATTGCCTCTTCGGTCCGAACTAAGGGATCAGAGATGGAGACAAGAGGGAAAGCCAAGTGTTACTCCAAAATATTTTATTTTTTACATAATTTCATTATATGAATCATCTATCACTTGTGTCAGTGTCTTAGGATTGGCGTGTTAAATTTAACTGTCGTCACCCTAAAGAAATATATGTTCTCAGTTCCTTTTAATAGTTTAACCTGGGTCCCATTCAAGTCCCGTAATTGTAAGTCTTTGTGAAACTATAAACGTTGCCTTTACCTGATTCCTGGAGAATCAAATGGTGCATTTGAGTAGAGAGAAAAGAGAACTAAAGTTTTATTCCTCGAGTTACAGAAACGAAGTAGAACGTCCCGAATAATCGACCGATTACCTGGTAGAAACGTACCAAAGTAAAAAGAGTATAAAGTAAGTTACGTGTTCTAAAGACATAACGGTCAACGAGAGGCCTCTTGTACAAAGACTCGAAAAAGGAAGTTTTTGTGTTTTCATAAATACAGAGAAGAGACAAACGGTCTTTAACGCATTGAAAGTCAGGGGATCAGTGACTAATACGGATCAGGTGATTTTGTCTGGGACGTGAACCGGAGACAAGATGGACATAAGAGTCGATTCACAGTTCCCGGTCACCCTGTGACACATGGACTTCGGTGTCCAGAGACGACAGGCGTGACTGCCGAAGGAGACAGAACAACTTCGTGTCCCGTAGGGAAGAGGGTAAGCTTACCTTTGGAAGTGGACTTTCAGAAGAGTGACAGAGAAGTCTCGAAGTGACTGTGGGCTTCGGTAAGGTGTAAGGCACCTTACACATAAACTTCGTTAGTTACCCTCTCTGTCGCCGAAAGAGAGAGAAAATATTAGGAGGTACTATTAATTCAAGTAATACTAAAGTGTGTGTCCTTAGATCTTATAAGACTCTTCAAGAGTTTTTTACGAAAATTTACTTTTACAGTTCTAGTCACTCTTGGTCACACACACACACTCTCTCTCTCGCTCTCTCTCTCTCTCTCTCTCTCTCTCGCTCTCTCTCTCTCTCGCTCTCTCTCTCTCTCGCTCTCTCTCTCTCTCTCTCTCTCTCTCTCTCTAGATGAATGGTCGTCGGTAAAGACTCTTGTATACTAAAACCGGTCCGTATAACCATTCGTAGTGTACGTCGATACACTTAGTACGGAACTTGCGGTCCTGAAATCTTAATCAAACATCAATCCTTAGGACGGATGTTGTTCAATAAAAGGACCAACGTTCGGTTACTCATTATACAGTGGGTTTAAGTCCATTTGTGTTAAAACAGTCTCCAGTTTTTCTTGCATATCGATAAAGAACCCTTTACTGAGTAACGGAAGAGTTCCGTCTATCCTTATTCCGGTTTCAATCTTTTTTGACCTCATATATTTCGAGGTCAGAATTTCCGTAACTTATCATCTCTCTAATGACTCAATCCATGGACTCAATCTTTAAGATTAGACAAGGACAGCACCTCGTCTACGTACATAAGTTACTCATTCTCTTCTTTTTATAGAAAGAGAAAGAGAGAGATATTTATAATATATTTTAATATATAATAAATTTATTAATATATTTTATCTCACTAACTATTTATAATTTTATAATCGATCATAGTATCTTGAAAACCTTTGAACTTACGGATACTTCTTTTGATGATTTAGTCGACCCCAAAAGAAGTGATGTATAACTATTCGTTCGTTTGTTTTGTGTTCTGCGAGCTTTGATCATCGATTGTCGACCCGACACACAGTCATTGTTAATTTGTTCCAGTGATACTCTGACACTACGTTAAACTGTTTCGTTCCAGTGAGATTAATACGGACTTATATACCGTTTCAGTTCCTATAGTATGTCGGTGTTTTTATTAGTTTGTAGAAGGAGATAACCAATTATAGTCACTGTTCCTTTCTTTGTGTCGAAGTAAAGAAGGTAGAGGATTATTTTGGGTAATTTTATAAGTTACCGGATTACTGGGACAAAGTTCTCTCGTACGTTCTAGTTCTGGGAGTGAAAGGATTCGGAAAAGGTTATAGGTTGCTTTCGTATCTGGAATATTGTTCGGATCGAATTGTGGGGGAGTTATTCCTACACGAAGAGACACGACGTTTCTCAATTATATTGAACCTGATGTCCATATAAGGGACACGGAAACCGACTCTGTAATTTTTTTATGTGTCATATATATTGAAAAATTTGTTTTATTCCGAGTACGAATTTCGATAAAAAATTTTTAAGAGTAAAATAGTCAGAAACATTTCCAAAAAAAAATCATAGGATAGTATGTATACGATAAGTGAAACTTTTATATATGTTACATTCATAATGTGTTTTAACAATACGAACGGTTAAATATTTCATACGATGCTTTAAAAGATAAAAAAGAGGGGTTGCAAAAACTCTGTATATCTGTATATTGAATCAATTTCACATGTTGCCTCACTAGACTATGTATGTGTTAACAGAGAACCATAAGAGTCCCCTGACCAAATTCCTGGGTGATTTCTGTGGTTTTAAGTTCCTATGAGGTAGGGAATATACTCGGTGGAACCACCGAGTCCACCATTTCTTAGACGGACGTTACGTCCTCTGGACCCAACTAGGGACTTAACCCTTCTAGGGGACCTCTTCCCTTGTCGAGGTCATAAGAACGGACCTCTTAAGGTACCTGTCTCCTCGGATCGCCCGAGGTCAGGTACCCCGGCGTTTCTCGGGACTATATTTTACTGTGTAATAAACGTATATTGAATTCTTGTAGGGGGGAATATGAGATTTAGTAGAGATCTAACTTATATTATTACTTTTTTTAGATTTACGACACATCTATCAACGTTTATGTTTACTTTTCGATACATTTATCAACGGATACACACCGTTTAAGTTTAAAACGAAAAACTTGGAAAGACCTTAATAAAAACTAAAAACCAACTAACTTAGTACTTACGTCTTGGTGCTTCCCAACTAGTATATATAACATATACACACAGTCTTCTCAGTCTGTGATGACTCGTTGACTTGACTTGACTTGACTTGACCATATAGACAAGACCCTTAACTAATGGTGTTATTCCAATCAATTGGAGGTAAAGGATATAATAATAGTAAATATACACACACCACTATTATAAATTCTAGATGGGAAAATTTTTGAAAGTCATATATTACGTCATGATAATTAATATCAGGAGTTCGCTACGTAAATCTAGGTCTTAAATGAATAGCGACCTTTAAATACGTGAAACTGGTTACAGAGAGGTTAAGGGGGTGTGAGGGTGGAGGACTATTGGTAGTTAGATGAGATAAAGATACTCAAAAAAAAAAAAATTCTAAGGTGTTCATTCACCTTTGTACGCCATAGTGTTTTAAAAGAATTATATCAAAAAAAAGTACGTTGTTGAGACATTCCATTTATATATATATATACACATATATATATATATTGATGTGTTCATCAAAAGAGTAAATTTTTACTCTTTTAATTTTACATCAATTTTTTTAATGTCGTATGGTCGTTGACTATTCCTAACCTGAAGTAAGTTACATTAAATCACAACAACTACGGTAAGTCAGTTTGAAAAGAGGAATGAAATTTTAAGAAGTCCTAGATCGAACGGAAAAACATGTGTTATACATAATTGTAGAAACAATATAATAATATCGAAATAACCACCGAGTATTTAGACCATAAAGTATTTGGACTAGTAAGGAAACGTCTCCAAATGCTAGAGTTCACACCGTTATACTAACCAACGTACACTCGTCACATCTCCAATTCTCTTATCTGAACCCACAGATTGTCGAGTCCAATCTTAGGACCAAGGTGATTCCGAACCGACCGGAACCTGTAAAAAATTTTGTATAAACATGGAATCGAGGAGTATATATTCTTATCTCAAGCACCGTAAAAAAAATGTTCTAACGACGATATAATTAATTAAAATTTTATATGTAGACAAATTATATCATTTTAAAAGGTAAACCCCGTCTTTTAACATAAAGTCTTCAGTAACATTTAACAGAGTATCGATTAGTGGTCAAGTCAGATCATCAAGTTTGTAATAAGGACCTTAAGATGTAGGGTACACATAGTGTAAATGACTCACTGAGTCGACGGAGAGTCCAAGTATAGAGGTAGGTTTCTTCCTTGAATTTACAGGTGAACGGTGTCCCGTTCTCAGTGTAATAAAGACTCTAGAATCTAGGACATTGTCACTTCACTCGTTTTTATAATCAGTGAGTCATGACAGGTTGAGAAACGCTAGGGTACCTGATCTTAGACGGTTCGAGGAGACAGGAACTCTAAAAGGTCCGTTCTTATGTTCTCACCCATCGGTAAGAGGAGGTCTTCTAAAAGACTTGGGTCTCTAGTTTGGGTCCAGAGGACGTAACGTTCGTTTTAGAATTAGCAGAGTCGGTGGTCTCTTCGGGGTCGAGGAGATGTTCAGGACTTACTTTGACAGATTTATTTCCTCAGGTTCCACTCAGGGTCGCAAGGAGGTGACACCATGTCATGACCCTACGTGAGCGTTTAATTCTATTTATCTCTTTCTATCTACTGTTGTTTAGTAAAAAGTCCGAGTTCATCACAAGATCTCGAACGACCTCCTTATGTAACCATGTTTGTAGTCCGAATGACGACTAAAGTTGTCAATAGTAAGAATTAATTGCTTACAATTTGTATAATCTTAATACAGTGTGTTACGTCCGGGACAAAAGTTACAGTGTAATTTTCTTGATAAACTTCTTATACTCAGAATCCTTTATTGTTGTGAATACATAATTCAATTAGGATTTTCGATTAGGAGTAGAACTCCATACGAGCAATTTATATCAAGTCTCTTCATTTCTTTCAAATCACAATAAACATCATGACATATATTAACTGGAGGTAAATATATTTCGTCCCGAAGGGACCATCGAGTCCCCAATTTCGCAAACGGACCTTACACCCTCTGGGCCCAAGTTAGGGACCCAACCCTTCTAGGGGACCTCTTCCTTTACCGTTGGGTGAGGTCGTGAGAACGGACCTCTTAGGGTACCTCCCTCCTTGGACCATCCGATGTCAGGTACCCCAACGTTTCTTAGACCGTGCTGACTCGTTGAAGTGAAAGTGAAATATACTTCGTTCCCTCAGTCCCAAAAAAAAAAAAAAATTTACACACAATGATGGACATTTTGTAGGATACACCCTAAAACTTTATTTTATAATTTCCCTTTTAGTTCCATTTTACATTTTTATCCAAGTAAATTTCCTACTACTGTTTAACGTGTTAGTACTACCATGTAAAGTAAATAAATACAATGGTTTGTCTAAAACAGAGACTGGGGTTTTCGGATGTTATGGAAGAGAAGGTTGGAGGTACAGGTCCCGTCCATGTGTGACATGCACGTTTCTGGTCAAGACTACCTCCCACTCTCATGTATGTGACCTCCACGATTACAACATAAAACTACCAGTATTACACGTGACATATCTATATATATAAATATATGCAAACACACATACGTATGTATATATTACGTAAAAATCAAACACATATATTACACTCGAAATATTTAAACTTTTAACTTTGTTACTGAACCGGTTACAGTACGTGGGTCTTTCAGTATCCTGAACTGTAAAGTTACGGGTCTTTGTCCTCAATGAATGACATTTATGTCGTAATAAAGGTTATTAGGACCTTTTGAACTAACGTAATAAGTACATTTATTTTCTTAAAATATTAATCTTATTGGTTTATTTATCAAATAATTTAAAGATAACTCTGATAATTTATTTTATCGGTCCCACAAGTAGGTTTCGAAAAAAAAAGGGGGAAAACGTAACAGACTGTCTTTACTTCTCTAAAGGGAATGAGATAAGGGAAGACGGAACTTATCTCGTTTCGGAAAACGGACCTTTTATCAAACGGATTCTTCCGTCAGAAGACTCCGGTTTTTGAAACGGCTTCCGGGACTTTCTCACTCCGAAGAAATAAAATATAATTTCTTTAACGATAATATTTACGTTATGATGTTCAGGAGTTAAATTGGTAATCTCGAAAGGGAGTAAAACGAGTTTCCTTTATTAAAGACACTCGTTTCATGAAATCACTTAGGAACAAATAAACTTCTGATAAAAAGTTCTGATATCTGAGACTTTTCTTTGGTCAAATACTTCTCATTTATAAAAATTTTGATACTTTATGTTCTTAGCACTATTTACTTCCTCAGACCCCTGGATGTACAGGATGGAGTGACCCCTTGTCCCCCGCGTAGCGGCACGTTCCTACTGCCCCCCACACCTACACGGTTCTTTGGGTTCCTAACGTCCCGGTGGCCTTCAGTCCTCTTTCCCCACCTTGTCTAAGAGGCGTTTCGGAGATCCTCCTTGGTTGGACGGGTGTGGAACTAGGACTTGAAGATCGGAGGATTCGACCCTCTCTTATGTAAAGACAACGAAATCCAGTGGTACAGACACCATGAAAACACGTCACCGGGACCCTTTGATTACATGATTTATTCGAGTGAATTCTGTAGTAAAAAAAAAGGAATAAGAAACACCCTTTTTAGAACTTTTGACTTTTATAGTTACTCGAAGTTAAAGAATAAACAGAGATTATTGATTTTAGATTATCTGATGTAATGACAAGAACTAAGATCTATTATTACAGAAAATAATTTATACCGACTTCATATTAAACATGTGAATCTGTTCGGTTTAAAGGTAAAAGATTCAGAACTACAGTGAATCCTTAAACCTTTAATAGTCCTTTAGTTAATTTCGTGTCCAAATGTTTAAACCTTACTATTAAGTATCTCGTTACCTTAAATTATGTTTTATAGGTTATAAGGTATGAATTGTGGGACAGAATTTCTGTCCATCGGGTGAGTCGACTTCCCTAAAGACGTGACACATCGACACTATGACCCCCTGAGCCCTCTGAGATCTTGGGAGGAGACCCTTACCTTTATACACGAGGGGTTAAAATCGGTACTCTTGAACTTATTCAGTTAATGTATAGATACGGAGTTAAAGGTAAAAGTATTTATACCTTTATTATCGACAGAGTAACCTACCACACCAAATTTACTCATTCTTGTACATTCAGTGAATTCCTGTCACAGGTCGTACCTAATTCGAAACTATAAATTATAATAACCTCACTACTATATCAAATGAAAGTTGACATTTTCACCTACTTTGACGAAATTATTTGGACCTACTATATTCGATTTACAGACACCATTTGACTTTGTATCCTATTGCCTTTACAATTATTGAGACACTCGAGGGGACCACCAAGTCAACTAGTTCTTAGGTGGACGTTTCGTCCTCTAGGACCAAGTTATGGACCCAACCTTTCTAGGGGACTTCTTCCCTTACTGTTGGGTGACGTCATAGGAACGGACCTCTTATAGTACCTTTCTCCTCGGACCTCCCGATATCAGGTACTTAGTGTCTCAGCCTTTGCTGACTTGTTAAAAGTGTTTTGTTTTAGTACCGGACTTTTTCAAGTAGTGTTTCCCGGATTATATTAAAACTTATTAAAAATTACTTGAATGATCTTTCAGAAATACCTAAAGGTTCAGATGTCAACGAAGACATTAAGACTTTAGATTTGTCGAGACTTGGGCTTTTCAACACTTTCGAACAACTAATGAAAGAAAACAAAAAGTATTTTGACACTTTGACACTTGAATTGAACCCGTTGAAAAACGGAAATTAATAAGGTGAATCTTTCTTGTGATAATATAAGGTACCGGACTTTATAATTACATAAATCATGTTCCCTATCATTTCAAATCTACACGACAAAAAGGAAAAATTTTAGTCTTTATGAGATTTAAGTTTTGTATGGAAAGACGTTTCGAAAGACGATTCTTTTACGTCTAAACACAAATAAATTTGAGTTGGTTTATAACAATTTTAAGATAAGGTGTATAACCGGTTAAATAATCCGTGAAGTTGTACGTTAGTGTCTATATCCGGTACACACAGTCTGTTTCTCATTATGACCTCCTCTCTTTGTGTATTCGAAAGTAGACACTATACTTCGTGTAACGGATCAGCAAGTCACCTTTGTGTTTGAGATTTCAAACCTGTACTCTTGAATAGTCCCTCCCGATGACCTTTCTCTCCTGTAAACTGGGTTCCAAACTTTCCACTGAACCTAAAATAATTTGTTTTTTCATCTCCTCCCATGAAAACTAGAGTTCCTAACATTGTATAAACTGTACAAGTTCCGTACGGTTCACCTCCCTGGTTTCGTTTCTTACTACTGTCCTCCGTCATTTTAGATGACTTTTCAATTTAAAGACTACGGGCTCCTCTCTTTATAATAAAATTGAGAAATTTTTCTATTAATAAAGGGGACAAAAACTCCTTACTTTTTCTGTCAAAATCCATCTGTAGGACACACTTTATAAAGAAAAGGTTATTTTCACACAAAAGTCTTTCTGTCTTATATCGTAAAAACTAAACTATAAAACTCTAGTTTCTCTCTCAATTCTTTATCTGTCTTGAAATTTCGGACACCCGTTACAGTGAAGTACCTTCTATACCCTATGGCTTATATCTCGAAACAGAGAGTCCTACCGCTCTACCATTACTTGAGTAGACGACGACACTAGTCACATTCAGTCAGAAACTTCTGGTCCTCCATCGAAAGACAAAGAGATTTCTAATCTCATAGGGAGAGGATCGACACTCGTACCATTCATCTTATCCTCCACTAAAAAGATAAGATGGTCCCTTTAGACTTGCACCCGTCGGGTCCATCGGAATGGTAGTGTCCACGGTCACAGAGTATCTCACGTTCGACTCACCTACTCCCTTTCATTCTGTGAACTACATAATCAACTTGAAGGAACCCAAAATTTTTAACCCTTTGTTTGGTCGTAATTATTTTCATTATCAACACCCATACTGGAAACTTATGACTCGCATCTTTAGTTCGTAGAGTTTCTTAGGGTTTCGACACACGATATGCTGGAGTCTTCCCTAACGGTACCCCTTAGTCGTTTGGGTCGTTGTAAAAGAAGGATAAAAACAGAGAATCAGCAGACGTAGTTGAAAAAACAAAAAAGTTCCGTTTGACTTACAGAGACGAAGAGTGAAGAGTCGGAAGTACCATCGTCTACTGACACAGGTTTACCGTTCAAAGAGTGGTGTTCTGTGTGTTTCCTGATTGAGTAAAAGAGACGTAAGATAAGGGGTTTAAGTCTCTCAAATTAACTAATCAGGGCGGTTCAACCGGGACCACCTTTGGGGACCCGACCAGTCGCGACCGGACCACGGACATCTCGTTCCACCTTAGTGTATTTATGTTCGACACTCAAGTGTGCGTACAGTCTGTCAGTCTCCCTCGTCTCGTAAACGTCACCAGTCTCCAGATCTTTCTGTAGAACTTTTTATAGATGAGTTTAGTAAAATAATTCAAGAAACCAAGAAACCTACCATACCCCCTTCATTATAATTTTTATGTCAAATAGAAAACGGTCTAAGAGTGAGACACACATTCATTGGACAACCCGTTTCAACCACAGTCGTGGGCAAAACCACCGTCTGTCTGGACCCAGTGAGACCGAGACATTAACACTCTACACAGAAAGACTGGTTCAAGGAATCAGGGAAGACCAGAGAGTCAGAAGAGTTGACATTTTACTTTTCCTAGTGTGGTTGGTATGTACAAACGTTGTACATATTTTGTCTTTTCATGTTTATTTTGTTCGTTTTATCATTTGTGTCCTGGACTGTTTTTCCTCCACGAGCTATCATAACAAATAAATCGTATAGGTGGTAATAATTTCATGCAATAACGTGGGTTGGGTAATAATTGTCGCCACAGTGTGACTAACTATAGGGGTACCAGTTGGACAGTCCAGGTGTATAAGATTACTCTACAACACAAACCTAGTTCGATTGAGATGACGAGTAGATAGGACGGTGCTGTAAAAAGGTGTATGTTTCCTTTTTGACGTTAGTTTACATTTTAAGGGGAACCGTCCATTTGTCTCCTGTAGTAAGTATAATAGACTAATCTACAATAAATTTTTCAGTTTTCGTACAACAGTTTTAAGTAGATCTTTATTCTTAAGGGTTAAGTATAACTGAGTAACTGTAATAGTAGTTCCCTAGTTCACTACTGGGAAACGGTCTACTGGAGTTAGGTCTCGTTCTTCCGCCATTGTACCTCATTTTTGAAAAATTAAAAAAACTTTAAGTAAAACATAACTCCATATTGGGAATTTTATGTTATTTTGACACTCTGACTTTTCTCCTTTATAAACTTTTCAACCCGTTCCGACACAACACCAGTAAAGTCCACTTGTCGTTTCCCTGAGTCGGTATGTGTATGTACATAGGTAAAAGAGGGTTTGAGGGGAAGGTGGGTCCGACGGTGTATTGTAACTCGTCTCAAGGTACGTGATCTGTCATTCAAGAACAACCAATAGGTAAAATTTATATCGTCACACATATAAAGATAGGGTTTGAGGGATTGAAAGAAGTGGGGTAGGAAGAAATTTCCCTTTTACAGAAAATGTGAGTTATTCGAAACTCGACAGTGAGGGGCGGGGGGTTCTTTTACTTTCTTCTTCTTCTCCCCTTCTATTGTATTCCGCATTGATCACCGACGACAAACGAGACACGAGGCCCTGTGTCAGTCCTGTTCAGTAGTCCAGAATCTCACTTAAAAGATCAATGGCACCTACTACGTAACCCAGCTGACACCACTGCCTAACAACCATAATCACCTGGACTCACACTAATTATGCCGACGAGACATAGACTGTCTCACCCTTACCGTGGTGATTTTAACTTGCCTCCGTTAGGATGATTTTAGACAATCCCTACGAGGAACCCCCCTTTTTTTCATGTCTCCTTCATGGTCCTCATCTTCGTAGTCAAGTGGTCGACATCGGTGTATCTAGTTTCGTTCTACCGTTCCAGGGTGATTTGTCTTCTTGGAAGACGAAGAGTGAACCAGAAGAATTGTTACTTGTTCGATCTAAGGAAGGGAGGAAGGTGTTTCCGTTTGTAAATCAATAGCGTCCTGACACATTCATGGTTACATAAATAAACACACTTGACAATGGACACACCTACCCTCTTCTTTTAGTTCGGTTATTATATAAACTCGTGTAAAAACAAAAATTTTCCACAGTTCACTGTCTAAACTTCATCTCTCTCTCTCCCGTTCTCTCCCTCTCTTCCTCAGTTAGAAATCAGATAATTGTCTACACAAATTGTAAATCTATGATCTCGGTCCCAAAGTATACTGTGTTTTACTTTTATATAAGAGAATACTGTTATATAGAAAGTAGTGGTAATTTTATGTTATTTGGACATACCGCCTTTTCTCCTTTATAAACTTTTCAACTCACTTCGACACAGTATATAAATCTCAATCATAGACTCTCAATACAAAGACTAATTCCGACATAGTCCTCTGAATTTTCCTCATTTTATATGGAAACCTGTAGAGAGACTCGAAGTCTTTTACCTTACACACGAAGATTTTAGTTTCCGTTGACAAAAATAACTATCAGATAGACCTTCCTAATAGTCGTGTCTCGGACGATGAAACGACCTCCCGTCTCATCACCCCGGAATTTTCCACGATAATGACTAGTTAACGGAACATATTAGTTACATCTGAAAACTCTTTACAGTTATGATAGAGATGCGTTAACGGGGAGTCCCCACCACCTCAGAACATCTTGTTTTGGAAATCACTGTTATAATAGTAAGTATTACTCCTAGATGTTCTACGTTCTACCCAAAGATAAACAAGATCTATTTCATTTGTGTTGAAATAAACAGGTCTGGAAATTAGGATTCGTCTGAAAGACCTTATAAAAGGAAAGTATCTATTAATAATAAAATAATACAGATGAATTAGACAAAAAATTGAAAATTAGACAAAAAATTTAACGTCAAGCCTATTAAATCGTTACCTTAATTAGATATGGATATACTGTGAAATGTTGAATGACGAAACATATACATTAAAGTAAACTCGTAGTGTTGAAAAACTTTATACAACCCGAGAAGATTATAAGTGTACGTGAGGGAGGGTTCAATAACCTCAGAACCTCTTCCTTACCTCTTTTCAACTTCTACACATACGAGTCTCTACCCTTATTAGATTCTAAACCTTCAACAAAGTTCCCATTTAATTTATTACCCTCTTCATTCTAAAATTAAGATACCAAAGTAGAAAGTTGACCAATAAAGTGGCAAAATATCTGACTTAAGTATAAAACGAATTACTACCTCGAAACTACGATTGAGTAACATGGACCCCATATTATAAAAGAATATCTAGACCGTACAAATTATTTTTGAAATACGAATAATAAGTTAGTATTCCCTTTAATTGGGACTTATAAGTAACCTTCCTGACTACGACTTCGACTTCGAGGTCATGAAACCGGTGAACTACGTTTCTTGGTTGAGTAACCTTTTCTGGGACAACGACCCTTTCTGACTTCCGTCCTCCTCTTCCCGACCGTCTCCTACTCTACCAATCTATCGTAGTGACTGGGTTACCTGTACTTAAACTCGTGTGAAACCCTCTTAGGGTACCTTCCTCCTCGGACCATCCTATGTCAGGTACCCCAGCGTTTCTAAGCCTGTGCTGACTCGCCGAATTGAATTGATTGAATTGAAACCCTCTATGACCTCCTGTCTCCTCGGACCACACGTCGTCAGGTACCCTAGTGTCTCTCAGTTTGTGTTGAATCGTTGACTTGTCGTTGAATAATAAGTGAATAAACAAGTAGATAAACACTTGTGTTAATATTTGGAGTAAGAACAGTTTATGTTGGGAAGGTTTGTCATTCTTGTCTGGTTAAGGTGTTCTCTCGTTGTACGTCACCTACCAAAAATAATTTGTGGTCAAAGTTTCTATATTCGTCTGAGACGGTTTTTCAACAGGTAGATAGTTTTACTCCATACGTGAGTAAAAAAATTTGTGTAAATACACGAAATAATTTAGATGTTATCAACTATACATAAATTACGAGGTTCAATATATGTTTCTAACTGAAATTTCAAAAATTTAGTTCCATAATTTTCGTACTAAGATTTTTTTCAATTTTTTATGGATGGATGGTATGTGGTTAATAGTTAGTCACAGATATAAATATTTAATTTAAGAACTAAAGGTACAGTCGTGATTTACGAATACGTGGGAGTACGATGTCAATGACACTTTCGTTGAGCTGAGACGATTGCGAGTCCCTAAATGATATATGTGTCTTCTTCTTCGACCTTCCATCTCGTGTGCTCCACGGGTGGTCAGAGTGAGCCAGGGGGAAGACACGTGGGTGGTGCCACTGGGTACGTAAGACTCCGACTCCATGATACACATTCAGACCCTTTCTGAACCAGACTCACAGGTTCCACCAGTCGTACAAATAAGGTTAGATCCACTCACACATTCGACCAGAATCACAGTGGCCCTTGTCTGGGTGTAGACGTGTTTCTGATTGGACAAAAGAGAAAAAAAGGGATGTAGTGTTAGGGAATTTATACGGGTGTCGACACGACCGAATTGTCTTTAGTTCTGTTTTCGGTGTCTACGTTTTAGTCTCTTGGTTGTACTCAATCCTTTCGGGTTGTACCGTTGTCAATTGACGAGACTTGGTCAAGGTCAGACTGGTCCTCCGGTCACGGACACGTCTACTCTGAGTTACAAGTCTTCGACGGAAAAACGGAGTAATGGCACGATCCTAGTGACGGGTTTACCTCCTGAAAGTGAAAGAATCTGTGCTAATCACGACACACGTTTCCTCATGTTTCTCGACACACACAAGACCAACAAAGACCTTTAAAGGTGGGGGAACGGTCTTACGACCACCGTATGGGTGGAGAATGGGGAATGTTCAAAGGGTGAAGGAAGAAAGTCCCCCTTCCCCAGAAATTTCCTGATCGAGAGGAAAGGGGTAGGAACTCGATGTCTATCACAGTCCCTACTGTGAAGAGGGGGGAAACCCTCTTTCCCAGACATGTCCTGATCGGAAGGGAAGGAGTAGTCGGTCGATGTTCATTTCAAAGACGAGGTGAAACAACTTGAACCTAAGTAAGTTGACCGGGTGCACCGTGGTCCGTTCTTTTCCAAGTCAACACCAGGGTGAGCTAGACTCTTCCAGCCATTGTTATGATAACCAGTGGATAAAGAGATTCCTTTGCAAAAGAACCTGTGTCATGATTAGGAGTTTGTTTGTCATCCTAAGGTCCAACTAAACAAGGTACACCTCCACTCCGTTCATCACCTTCTCTCTGACCATGTCTTTGAGTTCGAGGGTAACAGGAACGGTAGAGGTTCATTGGACGTTGAATCTTACAGTGACGGTTCCCGGACGGGTCACAAGTACGGCGGTGGAGACTGTGTCATACATTTACGTCCTTTACCCTCTTCTCGGATCAGAATCTCCCTCGGAAGAGTGGGGTGTCCGTCGGGAGAGACGGGGACCTACAAACCCGTCGTTCTGAGGGACACTGTTGCGAATCCCTGACCAACGGGTAGTCGAAATCCTTTTAACAAAAGAAACCTCAAGATGGTGAGTAACTGACTTTGGAGAACCTGTTCAGTGGATTTCGAAACTTTAAATTAAAGAAGTAGATTTTTTTGTTTTCCATTATTATTTCGTGTAATAAAACAACCTCCTTTATTCATAGTATAAAATTTTACTCATTTCAAGTATTCACCTTAGATAATTAAATAGTAATCGTACTTACATATTTTACAAATGTAAGTAAAGAGGTTTCCAATCAGATCATAAAAGGGAGTACCTACAAACAAATAACGTATTTGGATGTGCTACCACTGACGTCGGTACTTTAATTTTCTGCGAATGAGGAACCTTCTTTTCAATACTGGTTGGATCTGTCGTATAACTTTTCGTCTCTGTAATGAAATGGTTGTTTACAGGTAGATAAGTTCCGATACCAAAAAGGTCATCAGTACATACCTACACTCTCAACCCGATATTTCTTTCGACTCGCGGCTTCTTAACTACGAAAACTTGACACCACAACCTCTTCTGAGAACTCTCAGGGAACCTGATGTTCCTCTAGGTTTGTCAGGTAAGATTTTCTCTAGTCGGGACCCACAAGAAACCTTCTTTACTACGATTTCGACTTTGAGGTCATGAAACCGGTGGAGTACACTTCTCAACTGAGTAACCTTTTCTGAGACTACGACCCTCCCTAACCCCCGTCCTCCTCTTCCCCTGTTGTCTCCTACTCTACCGACCTACCGTAGTGGCTGACCTACCTACACTCAAACTCACTTGAGACCCTCTACCACTACCTGTCCCTCCGGACCGTACGACGTTAAGAACCCCAACGTTTCTCAACCTGTCCTGACTCGCTGACTTGGTTTGACATAACTTGTGGATTATTTGTACGTATTTATTTACAACCCTTTTATTTCTGTTGGTAGGAAAACCCTGGTTTCCTTGAGAATTGTTTTATACTGTATTTTACACAAGAATAATCTAAATTAAGTCAGGAGGAGTAAGTCTCAAAATATGACACATTGTTCACCAACTTAACTAGTAATCAAAGGAACTAAGAGTGAAACTGGTTCAAATAATAATAATAATAATAACTAAAAAAGGATAATTAACATATTAACACGAACCAATATAAACCGTATATCGACTGTCAAAAACCTAAAAAATCCAGTACTAAAACGGAAACTCTAGTACTCTTCGTGAGACACATTATACTTTCGTAGAGAAACATCCGACATAAAAGTATTATAGATTTTTCTTTATTGAAGAATTGACCGAACTTTCCCGATTTCGTCAGGACAACTTTAACACAGACCTCAGGACTTCCCGTGCCGAGAGAAGGTATTCACAACTGTGATCTTACCAGTCAAGTCAAGTCAAGTCAGTGAGTCAGGACAGGTTGAGAAACGTTGGGGTACCTGGAGTCGTGCGGTCCGTAGGGACTGGTAGTGGTTGAGGACCTCAGATGGGTTTGGGTACAGACAACTCAGCCACTACGGTAAATTCATAGAGTAGGAGACAAGAGGGGAAGAGGAGGACGGGAGTTAGAAAGGGTCGTAGTCCCAGAAAAGTTTACTGAGTCGAGAAGTGTAGTCCACCGGTTCATAACCTCAAAGTCGAAGTTGTAGTCAGGAAGGTTACTTGTGGGTCCTGACTAGAGGAAATCCTACCTGACCAACCTAGAGGAACGTCAGGTTCCCTGAGAGTTCTCGGAAGAGGTTGTGGTGTCAAGTTTTCGTAGTTAAGAAACCGCGAGTCGAAAGAAATATCACGTTGAGAATGTAGGTATGTACTGATGACCTTTTTAGTATCGGAACTGATCTACCCGTAAACAACCATTTCATTACAGAGACGAAAAGTTATACGACAGATCCAACCAGCATTGAAAGGAAGTTCCTCATTCGCGGAAAGTTAAAGTACCGACGTCAGTTGTAGACGTCACTAAAAGGGGTAGATAAACGGTACTTCCCAATCCTGACCACGGTACTAGAATCAAAAGACTTACAACTCGAAATTCGAGTTGAAAGAGTGAGAGGAGAAAGTGAAAGTAGTTCTCCGAGAAATCAAGAAGAAGTGAAAGACCGTATTCCCACTACAGTAGACGTATAGACTCCAATATCTATAAAGAGGGTCGTTAGAACTAAGGTCGAGCACGAAGAAGGTTGGGTCGTAAAGAGTACTACATGAGACGTATATTCAATTTATTCGTCCCACTGTTATATGTCGGAACTGCATGAGGAAAGGATAAACCTTGGTCAGACAAAAAGGTACAGGTCAAGATTGACAACAAAGGACTGGACGTATGTCAAAAGAGTTCTTCGTTCAGTCCACCAGACCATAAGGGTAGAGAAAGTCTTAAAAGGTGTCAAATAACACTAGGTGTGTCAGTTTCCGAAACCGTATCAGTTATTTCGTCTTTATCTACAATAAGACCTTGAGAAAACGAAAAAACTACTAGACCTCCTACAACCGTTAAACTAGAGACCAAGGAGACGGAAAAGATTTTGAACTTGTTAACCTTAAAGTGCCAAGTGTATAACGACTTCGGACCGAACCTCTTAAAACTCGTAATGAAATGATTACACACTCTACTCACGTTGACACGTCATCAAACTCGTAAGAAAATGTAACGGAAAGAATCCCTGACCTTACTTTCGACCGGAAAAGGTCAGGACACCAGTAACGACTCAAAAGGTTTAAACGACTGTATAACTCACGTCGTGAAAGTGTCGTAGTAGAAAATCCTAAACTTTATCGAGTTGACCTTAAGGTAGTGGAGTTGATCGAAACAAGGATCACTACGAAGGATTCCGGGTAAACTGAACTTCATGAACCTACGTTAGAATTTTGGTGTCTTATTAGAGACAAACAAAGGTTCCGTTCGGTAAGTTATAGTGCTATTAGGTTCAGATACGGGGCTGGTCATTGTGACTTCTTCGACTACAACTTACCAAGATACTTCTGAATGTTCTGAAAGGTTTTGATTATGGTGGTTTTCTACAGGAAAAGTAAAATCACTGACCTTACGTTTTCATCCTTTAGTTCTTTGTGGACCTCATTGTCCGTTTAAACCGGAACCACATGTCTTACTTCGTCCCGTTTCTGATTGTCTCAAGACGGCTCTCTTGTGTGACCAGTATCGTTTGTGGGAGTAGGTTGTTGTGTTCTCTTCTGAGATGTGTACCTGTAGTTGTCTACCAGTTGTGGCTTTAGTCTAACTAATATAAGAAACGTCGGTTTCTACCTCTTTGAGATATGTCAGTCGTTTGTGTTCTGTCCCTCGATTGATACTGAATCTGGTACTTGAGGAATAACAGTTTAAGTCTGAATTTAACTTCTGTCATCCCTTTTGGTGATCTGGTAAGTCCATACCGGATTTAGTTTAGGGAATACTAATATGTCACCTTCATTCTTTATCTAAATTCCCTGATCTAGACTACCTGTCTCACGGACTACTTGATACCTGCCTTCAAGCACTGTAACATGTCCTCTGTCCCTAGTTCTGGTAGGGGTACCTTTTCTTTACGTTTTTTCGTTTTACCAACAGACTCCTTCGGAATGTTTATCGACACCTTTCTTCTCTTCACTTTTCGTTTCCTCTTTTCCTTTTTATATGGGTAGACTTACGTCGTAAGGTTTCTTATCGTTCCTCTCTATTCTTTCGGAAGGAGTCACTAGTTACGTTTCTTTATCTCCTTTTGTTATCTTACCCTTTTTGATCTCTAGAGAAGTTCTTTTAATCTCTATGGTTCCCTTGTAAAACACGTTTCTACCCGAGTTATTTCCTGTCTTTACCGTACCTGTATTGTCTTCGTCCTCTATAATTCTTCTCCACCGGTCTTATGTTTTTTCTTGACATGTTTTTTCTAGAAGTGTTGGGTCTTACCGGTTTCACATTGAAAAAGTAGACCAGTCGACCCCTGTCTCAACTACTCCTATGTTTTCAGAACCAAAAAGTCAGGAAATTTGGATTGACAGAATTGGTCTTGGCAATCTCCCAAAAGTCCTTCTCTGTATTACTCTAGTGTCATTGAGTAAAGTTCACACCATACACCGTTATACACCCTGTGGTGCCTTAACTAAGAGAACTTTAAAGGAGGAACGTTTAAGTTAGGACTAATTTAAAAACTTTACAATTATCATGACCAGAGTTTCAGAGTCGCCTTTCTTTACGAATATTAGCTCCTATACAACGGAAAAAAGATCCAGACACCTGACATAAACACTTCAAGAGGGGGTTTTCCCGAGTAAAACAAGTTTCGTTCTCTAGTAAAAATTGTAAGAGACTATTGTCAAGAGAGTAAAAGTTGGTCAAGACAAATAACAAGTATGAACTACAATGGGTCATAGTCTTTAAAAGTCATCTGTCGTTTTTTTTTTTTTTTTTTTTTTTTTTAATTGTGTGTGATTTTTTTTATTAGACAGTTTGACAGTTTTGCCCGTACTTAGTAAGGATTTCGTAATCGATCCCACTCTGTTCCCGGTTTTCTTTAACTTAATTTTTCCCTTCCTCCCCAGGAATTTATAGGTGTGAATCCAATTCTTTTTCTGTATATCCTTTCCCTCCCCTTCAGACAACATAAGTACTAGATGTCTACCAGGTCGCTCCGTTCTTCTCTCATAATGATAATTCGAAAGAATCTATGTCGGTGTCTAACAATTCACCTTATCATCTTATTAGGTGACCTGTCTATTTGTTATTTTATGTAAGACCTTTGGGACAATAACACGTTCTAAGGGAATTCTTGGGACCACCATTAAACAGTTTTAACGAGAATTTTGTCAATATATTGACCGACCGGTATTGACCTGTATGACCCGAAGGGACAAAGTCGTCAATTCTTAGGTGGACGGATACGTTCTCTGTACCCAAACTAGGGACCCAGTCCTTCTAGGGGACCTCTTCCTTTACCGTTGGGTGCGGTCACAAGAATGGACCCTTTAGGGTATCTGTCTCCTCGGGTCGTCCGATGTCAGGTACCCCGATGTTTTCTCAGTCTGTACTGAATCATTGATTTGTTGTCGTTGCTGTTGTTCACCTGCATAGTCCTCGATTTTCGAACGTAGAGACAGGTCTCGTATTCGTGGCTTTCAACCTTCTGGACTCTTAAAAAGAGTAGTACACAGAATCTGGTGACTCAAATATAGATTCGTACACTTTTTATTTATTTCATTTTGAATAAATTTTTCCCTTCCTTTTTCTAGAGAGAGAATCCGTTCTCTAGACCGCCACTGTAGAGAGTCCTGGTAAAAATTATCTTTCACTCTTTCGTTTTAAGAAAAGTACTCGATCTGTGTCTCTGTCGCCTCACACGACTTTATTCGACTCATACGCACTGTAAACTCAACCTGTGGTTCAAAATATGGGGTCGTCTACAGTTTTTCCAGTAACTTTATTTCTCGACTGACCCTTTATAGTCGTTCTTTCTCAACTACAACCTCTATCTTTTCTTCCTTCGCCCATTCGGTTCCACCCAGTTCTCACCTGCCCCTTCTTCACCAGAAGTCGTGGACGGACCTGTCGGAGACAACAAAGACCACGTCAAACTTTTCTTTGTTTTCGTTTTTAAACTAGGTTTACTTTACCCCGTAAGAAAAACACATTGTCTTAGTAAATTGAGTTGTGACGGGAAGTTTGAATGTAAGTCGCCTTTCTAAGGCATGTCGAGAACTTATCGAGTCAAAATGGACACAACTCGTGATCTAAGATCACCCGATACAGAACGAAGAATGACGAAGACTTGCAGAGTTGTCTCTTACTGTAATCGACTCTACGACCCTGACCTTAATTGTAGAATAATTCCATGGACATCTCAGACACTGTATTTTTTTCTTGTAATCTGAAAGAAAAGAAAAAAAAGGGGGTTCGTCACGACGACTGTCTATCGTCCTGAAACAGGTCAGTCGAACACTGTTCTTACATAAAAGACTTTACTTCAGTTTCTTTTTTAAAGCAGAAGATAAGGGAAAAAAAAAAAACTCCTCCCATGTACATGACACCAATAAACTGTCTAGTCATCTTACGGTTTACGACCTGTCAAGTTTTCCATAACACTTGGATGATCCTTATGAACAAAAACCACCTTAGACAAAAACTACGATAAACTTATCAATACTTAAAGTTCCTATTTTCATTAATCATAAATGACTCTAACATGACACCGAGTACTGGATAGAGTAATTCCTAAACTGTAACTATTACAGTAAGATAGTAGTATCGTTGAGATAGTCAACTAAGAATAGGAGTTAAATATTTAAAAGATTTAAATATATTCGTCATTCATGTTATGACACTACGAAAAAAGATGGCCTACAGTAGTTAACGAAAAGTAACATAGATATCTGAAATACAAATTTTCGATGTACAAATATCTTTCTGACTCGGCTTTCTTGTCTCTGAAGAATATGTGAGGGAGGGGTAGTTGTGTCAAAGGGGACAATGATAAAGTACGGAACACTCACTCACTTTGAGTGAGTCCGTACAGACTGAGAAACTGGGGTACCTGTTATGTCAGATACCCTAAGAGGTCCGATCTTATGACCTCACCCATCGGAAAGGGAAGAGGTCCCCTAGAAGGGTTGGGTCTCTAGCTTGGATCCAGAGGACGTAACGTCCGCCTAAGAACTGGTCGACTCGTGGTCCCTTCGGGAACGACGACGACGACGAGGATTCAGCGAAGTCAGCACAGGCTGAGACACGCTGGGGTATCTGCCGTCGGGTGGTCCGAGGGGGCAGGGACCCTAAGAGGTCCGTTCTTGTGACCTCACCGAACGGTAAAAGAAGAGGTTACGTACTTTCACTTTTCACTTTCACTTCAGGGAGTCAGCACAGGCTGAGAATCGCTGGAGTACCTGACGTCGGGTGGTCCGAGGAGGTAGGTACCCGAAAAGGTACGTTATCGGAAGAGGCTCCCTTCGGGAATCTCACCATGTAAACAACGTTGACTACGTCCCTACGAATTTGTAATAACACAAATAGTTTCAAACAAAATCCCAAGTGAGACAGAACATATATCAAGAAACCCAAAAGTGTTTACATATTACTGTACATCAGTGATAATGTCAAAGTGCATCTTATAAAAGAGACGGGATTTATGTGGGACATGATTTGTACAAGTAAGGAGGAATGGAGGGGATATCGGCGGTCGTTGGTGATTAGAGATGGCAGAGGTATCAAAACGGAAAAGGTCTTAAAGTATATCAACCTTAGTAAGTCACACATCAGAAAAAGTCAGACAATAGAACGTGAATCATTTTATGTAAATTGTAAGAGGTACAGAAGAGTACCGACCTATTGAGTAAAGAGGAGTCACGATTTATTATAGGGTAGCTTACCTACATTGCATCTAATAATCCGAAGTGGTTGACTTTCTATAGAAACAACGAAGGTTCAAAACCATTAAATACTTAATATTGCCATGTCAAAAAGTAGATAAATTAAGACTGAACGCAATAGTGTAAAAATCGTATAGTAGAACTTAGTACACATGGATACTTATGTGTGTATGTGCACTGGAAGGGACCACGGAGTCACCATTTCTTAGACGAACGTCACGTCCTCTGGAGGATATTATGTCGTCTGGGTCAAAGTTGGGGACCCAACCCTTGTATGGGACCTCTTCCTTTACCGTTGGGTGAGATCATAAGAGCAGACCCTTTAGGGTACCTCGGACCGTACCGATGTCAGGTACCCCGGTGTTCTTAACCTGTACTGAATCGTTCACTCGGTGGTGGCGGTATATATTGGTAACATTATAAGATAATTCATTGGATAATTCTTTCGTTAAAGGTTTAGGTATCAAACTAAGAGTCGTGAATTCTAAAAGTCGAATTCTATATTCTTAACTTAACTGTACACGTTTGTTTAACTGTCGGTTTATTTTCATACGTTAATTAAGAAGGTAAACTTTTGAATATAATTTTTTACAAATCATCATTTTTATCACATTTACTTCAAAAAACAGTATTTTTAGTATATCTTCTTTTTCAGTAGATAAAAAGTTCCATTTGACCTTTTATTACATTTAAATCAAACTGTTTAAACTCTTTTATACTCCTTTAAACTCCTCCTGCCTTTCCTACAATATATTTGTACTTTATTAAACACAAATATTACAGTCTCATTAATACTGTCAGTATGAAGAAACACGTCTCGTAGAAACTACATAACTTCTGAATCTGTTGAGTGTTTGTTATGGAAAGATCTGTACCTCCTTGCCTACAGTAAAAAGATTAATTTTTATTTGGATACGTACCCCCTTATACATCAAATAAGAATTCTTTTTCATAGAACTTCTAACTACGACTAAAAATACCCCTATTTTTCACTTTGGTTTATTTGTTTTGTTTCCTTTCTGTGTGTCTCTGTTTTGTTCCCGCCCGTGTTTAGATTACAAAAGACGTGTTTTGCAGACCGCTGCAAGGGGAAACGTAGGTGGTGAAAGATAGTATCTTTATTGATCAAAGGTTACAAAGACGTTTATTCTTTTCTCATATATCTACGTATACGGGTTTCATATCAGTCTCTCTATCTGTATCACTTGGTTTAGGTTTCATATGAGTCTCATACAAGAGGTGTAAGTTTAGTTTGGTGTCACTAATAAACTTCTATAGCTGGTTTGGTTCGAGTGTATGTTAATCTAATTTTAACACTGCACTTCAGTAGAAAAACGTATGGGAGAAGGAAATGACCTTTGTGTCACGAGAGACGAAAGGAATAGTGATATAAGCACACGGATCCACTCTCGAACTGTACCTTATCCTCGAGTGAGTTATTAATTAATTGACTAACAAAGATTCGAACATGTCAAGATTCTTAGTACCCCTGTCTCGTCTCTCCGTCACTCATGATACGGATGGTCTGTGAGTCGTCGGACAAGATTAACAACAGAAGTCTAATCCTTACGGTATATCGAAGTGTCTCATAACCAAACGTTTCAATAACCATTTATAAGTTAGACAGGTGCGACAGAGGTTACACTTATTTTCTACGTGTCAGACAGATTCGACCACTTTTTTTGTTAGGTTTTAATATCTGATTACCTATAACAGGAACAACGCATGACGAAAGGTTTACGTCTAGAACCGATTTCGAGTACACATGTATACTATTAGTATACGGGTGTGTATTTACCGTAGGTTAAAGATCGTATTCGTGAGTGTGTCGTCGTAGACAGTAATCTCCTCTACCGAAGTCCCCTCCCTCCTTTGTTACACCGAGACAACCTTTCCTACCCCTGGAAACTGGGTCCCAGGATACCGACACAATAGTACGAGAGGGGTAAAGAGAGAGAATGTGAGTGACAGAGACCCCTAGTTCTGGTTAAGTGTCTCACCATGACCGAAATCCTTTTTTTTTTTTTAGTTACTGGATAAGAGAACCAGTCTCGTCCTTCACAACACTACCGTCAGTGGCGTCGTCCTCTACCTCTCCTTTTACTTTATTTTCCTACGGTATAGTTCCCTACCCTATATTAATACGAACGTCTTTTCATACGAGTTATTCGTCTAACGACCCCTCACTGTCTCCGATCGAAAAGTATTTGTACTTTAACCTTAACCCGATTTTTTAATCCTGTAACTTCGAGAAAGAGACTCGTTCCTTTCATACTATTATCTCTACTAAAGGTAGAGGCGACGATGGACGGTAAACAGTCCGTGGATTAATGTGAACCAATCTCCCCCCGACGTCGGTTTCGAGAAGTGACACGTTTTGGACCTCCTCCGAAGACGCACTGAGTAATCGAAACAAAAGTAAAGCCAAAAACTTCAGTTTGACAAAGGTCCCTTGACTCCCTCCTTTACTCCCTCGTTCCTTCCTTCCTTCTGTCCGTCCGTTCGTCCTTCTTACCTCCGTCTCTCCTGTCCTTCTTCCGTTCTGAGTACTGAAATCCACAGACACACAGAGACACGACAACACAGGCTGAGAAACTCTGTGGGGACCTGAAGTGGGGAACTGAGGGCACAGGTACCGGTCTCACAGTCTGAGAAACTCTGTGGGGATCTGAAGTGCGGAACTGAGGGGTCAGGTACCCTAAGAGGTCCGTTCTTATGACCTCCCCGAACGGTACGGGAGGAGGTCCCCTGGAAGGGCTGGGTCCCTAGTGTAGACGCAGAGAAGACGTAACTGTTCGCCCAAGAAATGGTGACTCAGTCCAGGGAAAGTTCAAAAGAATGGTTGTCGAAGTCCTTTAATGAATACCTGGTTCACTATCCTTCCTTCCTTCCTTCCTTCCTGTTCTTCCTCTGTCTTCTTTCGGTCCGACAAGTGCAGACCTTCCTTCGTACGTAGACCGAGTCACGTTCGAAACCCTTGAGCCGGTGAGGGGAAATCAGTAATGTCTTTCTCTGGACGGTTCTACTCTTTAATGGTGTCCTCCCGACCTATAATCCTAATTAACAGAACTTGGTCTCGTCACCTCGTCCCTATGTTCCGTATAGGTCCACCTCTATTACTGTGGTTACTCGTCAGGAATTCAAAAAAAAAAAAAAAAAAAAAACGGATTTCTTTTCTTCTTTAGATTCGTTACTATGATAGAAGTGGTCCAAAGGGACACACCGAATCTACCATTTCCTAGTTGGATGTCACGACCTCTGGACCTAAACTAGGGACCCAACCATTCTAGGTCCCAACCTCTTCCCTTACCGTTGGGTGAGGTCATAAGACCGGACCTCTTAAGGTACCTGTCTCCTCGGACCGCCCGATGTATATCTGGTACCCCAACGTCTCAACTTGTGCTGACTTACTGTTGAAGAAAGTGATTCCCGTATAATTGTGAATTCATTTATGTTCCCCTTTGTGTCGAAATAGAATAAGATCCCCGTGAGGTATCTCGACTCACAGAGTGACAGAAGAGCCACGAATCATATCATAGATAATATACCATCTCAGTGCCGGTCATAAAAGTAATTGTACGATAACTAATTTAGTAGTCACGGAAGTGAGTTGAGGGAATGCTAGCGGGTTTTAATGTAATGTTCCTAACCCACTTCTCTTTCTACCGTGCTGGAATCTTAGTAGCCACATGAAACCACGTCACCTCGGGACCGTTTTTCCTTGGGCACGAAACAGTTTTCTGTTGTGACTAATCATAGTTGAGGGTTTCCGTCCACTCGCAAAGGTCATCTCTGGCAGGCATTCTCTTTAAACCGATCGTAGCCCCTAACCTTGGGTTCTCCTTCCTCAATGGTTTTAGCCCCGTCGTTGGTTTATACTAACCAAAGTCTACGACTCTTCTTTGCTAAGACCCTCCTCTTTCCTTCTGCCGTAGAGTCACTTGTCGTACGTTGTCCGTCCTAGGATGTAGGGGGGCCTCCTCCACCTCCAGTCCCGTCCTAGTTCGAACGTCAAATTTAGTGGGGTACTTCAATTCCAGTCGACCAACTAAACTACCAAAGTCCTTCATAAACATTTAACGTCGATACTGAAAGTTCCTTTAAAACGGAAGTTAAGTGACTCTTTCCGTTAAATCCTTACCTTATTGAACGTTTGTTAACCATATCGAACGGTCTATAAGTACAGTAGTAGCAGTTACTCATCTGACAGTCTTTCGTTCCTGATGTGACTCATATAAGTTGAAAGGGGTTTGGAAACAAAGGATTACGTCTCTACTTCCCCCTTCCTACAACCCTTTTCACTAAACAAGTATAGGAGTTTCAGACACAGGACCTAGAATTGATTTTAGTGACAGAGAAATTTGTCCGTCCCACCCGAAACTGACACAGGTTGTCCCTCGTCTCCGGAGCAGATTAAACCTTCTCACGTCCGTAGGAACAGTTTCGGTCCTCCTCGAGGTTAGTCTAAGAGACAGTCTCGGACTGGGGTAGTTAGTCTCACCGGACACCAGTGTCAAAAGACCCTTTACAACCTTTAATAGTAGATGTCATTTAGGCGACGGACTTTACAGAAATATAACAGATATCAAATAAATTTTTTTATCCGCACGTAGAAAATAGAGAAAACACAGAAATTTGAAACGATATTGTTATAGATCAACATATCATCGGGTTGACTGTTACTGACCTTTAGGGATGTTTCTTCTTTCTAAAAAAAGTCAAAAAGAAATAAAACTTATTTTTACGTACCCTATTTAGTTGTAACACATTAATAGTTTTCTGAAGTGTATGTCAGAAAACTCTATAACCGTCTGTACTCTGTACTGGGACCGGAATTCCCGGAGAACCATAAAGATTTATTTCTCAGTACAAGGATTTTAGTGACGGTCCCATGCTCCTCTTCTCTCTAACATTCCTCCTCTCCTTTGAACCTCTGTGTCCTACCTGTCTCCATACCTCTTGTCTCTCTGTACCGGGTAAATATATACTTCTCCACCGGACTACACCAATGTGGGTCCTACTCGTCCTTCGTTTTATACTCCGACTTTTTCGTCTAACCTTGGTCTAGCACACTCATATTTGACCGAACCCCTACCTTCTCTCTCATGATTCACCGTTTTCCTGGAACCCCTTTGATCTCTTACTCCTATACTATTACCAGAACACCAATAATAGAGTAATATGAACCATCTTGAGATAAAGAACCACACTTTTGTGTCAGTAGTAAAATTCAATACATTACGAAATACGTAATTTTATCTAAGAATCCTATTCTGTCGAGGAATCGATAGTTTATTAAATTAGGTGAAATGATAATAAGGTCGGTGTACGTACGTACGAGTCAACGAGTCTGTGCACTGAGAAATGTTGGGACACCTAACGTCGGGTGACCGAGGAGACAGGTACCTTAAAAGGTCCTTTCTTATGACCGCACCCAACGTTAAAAGATGAGGTCTCTTAGAGGGTTTGGGTCCCTAACTTGGACACAGAGGACGTAACCGTCCGTCTGAGAAATGGTGACGCGGTGGAGTCTTCAGGTAAGCTCAGTGTGATATCTCTACTATTGCGGGACTGGTCTATGAATCGGTCGAACATAATCTTGTCTACATAGAGTATCGTGTGGATCAAGTCACCGACCTTAAAGTGAAGAGAGAATACAACTCGGATTCATAAAGAGGATAGGTCAGAACGAGAGACCCTAGTGTGTCTATCAAGATTTAAAGAGTATGTAATACCTAGACTTTGATAAAATGTTTTGATGGATAGAGACACTACAAAAGAGAAGAGGTTCGACGACAAGTGTTACGTATCTAAGTCTAAAGGATGAGAGAAGAACACGTAAATGAGTAGGTAGTTTCGGGGAAAGGAATTTCTCACCCGGGATTTTTGCTTCCTTTTTTTTTTAGATCAACTCTGAATTACCTTCTGTCATCTTACATTGATTGTGAGGGGTAAAGGATATAAAGACATTTTGAAGTTGTCGATATTTAATAACTCGTCTGTGAGGTCCTATCCGTATTTAGTCAGTAAAGATTCTTACTAGTAGAGACAAAATTGTTACTCCTTTGACTTACAGTCTCTCCGGTATATTGACCGGATTTGAGTTGGTGTATCGTTCACTACCTCCTTTCAAATTTAGATTCATTTAGAGTGATGTTTCAGACGAAGAAAAGTGGTACGGTACGGTCGAAAGGAAGTGAATGGTTCGAGTTAGTCGTCCGGAGACCTGTTACTTATGCCTATGTAGATTGTCATATGTAAAGTTTATGGTCATATTGGTCAAAGAGTCAGATCAAATAGATTGAAGTCAAACTTAAACATTCATTAGGAACCTACATTCGTCAGTACCGTTTTTTTTTTTTATATATATATATATATCTCTCTCATTACCGAATATCCTGTACCATTACAGTTCTCTACCTCTTTCTTTATCGTTGTATGAGGTTATAAGAACGGAAGCTTTAGGGTACCTGTCTCCTCGAACCGTCCTACGTCAGGTACCCCAGCGTTTCACAACCTGTACTGAGTCTCTAAATTGTTTTTGTTACCACAGTTCTACTCGTAACTCGAAATTTGTAACTCAACCCTCCAACCAATATTCTCCTTTAACCCGTCCATACGATAACGGTCAATTCGTTGATTTTATAAAACTAAAAGTTTTTATACATTTTTTTTATATACGTTAACAAAATAGTCCGATAAAAAGGAAAACGATGTTTATACCAGGGTTCATCACGGACCACAGGAAACTGTTCCGGTCGCACTAAGTGTTATCCGAACATCTAGGAAGTCAAGTCAAGTCAAGTCAAGTCAAGTCAGCGAGTCATACAGGATGAGAAACGCTGGGGTACCTGACGTCGTGCGGTCCGACGGGACAGGTAGTGGTTGAGGACCTCGATCGAGTTTGAGTACAGGTAACTCAGCCACTACGGTAGGTTAGTAGAGTAGGAGACAGTAGGGGAAGAGGAGGGTGGAAGTTAGAAAGGGTCGTAGTCCCAAAAAAGGTTACTCAGTCAAAAAACTTAGTCCACCGGTTTATAACCTGAAAGTCGAAGTCGTATAAGTCCTGACTAAAAGAAATCCTACCTGACCAAACTAGAGGAACGTCAGGTTCCCTGAGAGTTCTCAGAAGAGGTTGTGGTGTCCAGTTTTCGTAGTTAAGAACTCGAGAGTCGAAAGAAATACCAGGTTGAGAGTATAGGTATGCACTGATGACCTTTGTGCTATCGGAACTGATCTACCTGAAAACGGCCAACACCTAGGAAGTCGTAGGATATTAAACAGGAACTTTTAAACTGGAGTCTCTCATAGTAATCTTCCGTGGAACTAATAAGTTACCACTATGTTCTATTTGGATAAAGAATTATATGTTTCTTTTTTTAATTTATCTTATAATAAAATGGTAACTATATTCCCTCGTCTCCGTAGAGGTCAAAATTCGTTTAATACACTTTTAAAATACCTTGTAGAAACAAATTCCTTAAAACGTCCTGTAGGAAACTTGACACTGGATAGGTTTAGAAATCCCATTACTCAACACGATGTCACTTAAGATTAGTTGGTCACTCGGAGAAAGTATAGATGAACTGAATGTTCCTACTTAATTTTTGAACTTTTAACCCCCAAAATAAAGTTTAATATAAACGTTAAAGTCTTTTATGATAAAAAGTATAGGAGTCATAATATGTCAAACAAAACTATCAGATATAAAACTACTTATAGACACCTTTTTTATTAATAAAGGTGACTGAATAGAACTGGATTTTTACGTTTGTTAACTAATATCGTCCTCTTTTAATTCAAGAATCTACCGTACTAGGACACAACACAGACCTAAGGTTATAAGGACGGTTGTTGACGGTTTCTATGTTTCGAGTTAAAGTTTATTTAAAAAATTTTTTAGTTCTATAATACTTTAATAAAGTTGAGACTTTTCATTGCAGACTTTTTATACCACTCAGAAATCCGGTTCAGTAATATCCCTTTGAAACTCAATCTTGAAACGATTGAACTCTTACGGAGAAAATGAATTAAAAGACGGACACATAAATTTTTTATGTTAAGATTCTATCCGAAGAAATGTTTACCAAAATTACAAAAAAGTGACGAAACCCAGAAACGGGCGTCCAAGGAGGTCAACACCACACGCCCCATGGGAAGGGACGCCACACTCCCGAAGAGTCACGTCGCCGAAAAGAACGACACTCGTACCTGAGATCCCGTACTCTCGAAGGCGTTAACACTATGTCCCGAATCATCGACGTCGAGTATCCGACGTTAACTCGTTCCCCGAGCTATCAACACCACGTACCCGAATCAACGAGACACCGTTGTACACCTTAGGAGGGAATGGTCCATAACTTGGACACAGGGGACGCAACCGTCCGTCTAAGAATTGGTGATTCGGTGGTCCCTACAGGTTTCAGTCCGAAAAAGCAATAAAATATAAAAATTATACTGATAAATTAAAGTTGTTTTCCTTCGTAAATTACTATTTCCCCACAAATTACACCATCATAAATAAACGACGAAAATTAACTACCACATAACTAGTAGATATAGCAAAAATACGACACTTTTATGTTACCGAGTTCACTTTTTTGTCTTCACGACTGAGGTGACACTTACTCCATCAAAACGTTTGACACTCCAGGAAAAAAAAAAAGAGGAATACGTAAATTTCGTCTAGGTTTATAATTATAAATGGGAACACTGTCCACACAAAAACGTAAAGACTGTCAATGACTGACACTGATCTTTCTTTTTGTGGTTATGTCATATGATTACGTTTATATACCTTAAATCTTTCTACCATTGCTATTGGGACATACACTCTGTCGTTTTCTCTGTGTCTACATATCTTGTCAGAAAACCTGAGACACCCTCTCCCGCTCCCACCCTACTAATCCCTCTTACCGTAACTTTGTACATATTATAGTATATACTTTACTTAGCGGTCAGGTCCAAGTTACGTACTTTGACCTATGAGCCCCGACCACGTGACTCTACTGGGTCTCCCTACCATGTCCCTCCCTCCTCCCTCCCCCCAAGTCCTACCCCTTGTGCACATGTGGGCACCACCTAAGTACAACTACATACCGTTTTGGTTATGTTATAACATTTCATTAATTTGAGGTTAATTTTATTTATTTAATTATAATTTTTTTTTCTTTTAGACACTCAGTCCCAGGGTGACATGTGAGTTTAATATTATTACAACTTTACACTCTCACTTTTCTTTCTTTCTCATTACCCTACGTACGAGGACCACTCTTCTGGAACTTCCTCTACACTACCCACCAGGTGACGGCGACCTATGAGAGTTGAAACCCCTTTTGCTCGACGAACAAAATTAAGTCCCTAAGAACCCTTTCTACATTGGACCCTTTACCGTACGCCGTTTACGCAAATGGGTCCTGTATCCTACTCTTGTCGATTACGAACACACGATGCACAGTCAGTCAAGTCGGAGAGTCAGCACAGACTGAGAAACGTTGGGGTACTTAGCGTCGTTCGGTCCGGAGGGACAGGTAGTGGTTGAGAGCCTCAAGTGAGTCTGAGTGCAGGTAGCTCAGTCACTACGGTAGTCGGTAGAGTAGGAGACAGCGGGGGAAGAGGAACACGGGGGTCAGGGAGGTTCGTAGTCTCATAAAAGGTTACTCAGTTGAGAAGCGTACTCCACCGGTCTCATGACCTCAAAGTCGAAATCGTAGTAAGGAAGGTTCCTTATGAGTCCCGACTAGAGGAAGTCTTACCTGACCGACCTAGAGGAACGTCAGGTCCCCTGAGAGTTCTCAGAAGAGGTTGTTGTGTCAAGTTTTCGTAGTTAAGAAACCACGAGTCGGAAGAAGTGTCAGGTTGACAGTGTAGGTATGTACTGGTGTCCTTTTTGGTATCAGAACTGATCTGGCTGGACTCAGTCGTTTCATTATAGAGACGAAAACTTATACGATAGATCCAACCAGTATTGAAAAGAAGGTTCCGCATTCGTTGAAAATTAAAGTACCGACGTTAGTGGTAGACGTCACTAAAACCTCGGGGGGGTTTTATTTCAGTCGGTGACAAAGGGGTAGATAAAGGGTACTTCACTATTCTGACCTACGGTACTAGAAACTAAAGACTTACAACTCGAAATTCGGTTGAAAAAGTGAGAGGAGAAAGTGAAAGTAGTTCTCCGAAAAGTCAAGGAGAAGTGAAAGACGGTATTCCCACCACAGTAGACGTATAGAGTCCAATAACTATAAAGAGGGTCCTTAGAACTAAGGTCGAACACAAAGAAGGTCAGGTCGTAAAGAGTACTACATGAGACGTATATTCAATTTATTCGTCCCATTGTTATATGTCGGAACTGCATGAGGAAAGGGTCAAACCTTGGTCAGACAACAAGGTACAGGTCAAGATTGACAACGAAGAACTGGACGTATGTCTAAAGAGTTCTCCGTCCAGTCCACCAGACCATAAGGGTAGAGAAGGTCTGAAAAGGTGTCAAATAACACTAGGTGTGGCAGTTTCCGAAACCGTCTCAGTTATTTCGTCTTTATCTACAAAAAGACCTTGAGAGAACGAAAAAACTACTAGGTCGCCTACAACCGGTAAACGACTTCGGACCGAACCTCTTAAGACTTGTAATGAAATGATCGTACACTCATCCACAGTAGATTTTTTTTCAATCACTTCCCACCTGGGGTCGGGAACGAAGATTTATTGACGTCCTCAGGTTTTCCGGGGTCGTCCCCATCAAAGTCAAGACTTGTACGGGACGGTATGTTCCTGTTTCGATGTTGACTCGACAGTCATTATAGTAGTAATCTGGAAGACCCATGTAATCTACATGACAAGTTCTCGCCTATAAAGTCCGTTTTCTTTTTATTCCCTCCTACGGATACGTCAATACAAACCAAATGGTCACAGGGTTGTGATTCATGCGGACTTATCAACGATCCCCTTCTAATTGGACCCCTTTATCACACGGACGGTTGTGGTGGACTAGGACAGGATATGTTATCCAGGAACACCCAATAGATAAAATATATGTCATTATACATAGACAATTTGATAAAATATATGTCATCACACAATTTAGGTTTGAGGATTAAATAGGGAGGGAAGACTGTGGTTGAAAAAACTTCTTTCAACGATTGAAAAGTCTTTTTTTTCTTTCTAGGTCAACGATAGAGGGTATTGAGGGACGTATAAGTATATCAGGAAAGACTTAATGAAGACTAAAAGAGTATAAAGGGAAAAGACATGTATCTGAAAAGGTCTTACCCCGAAGGAACCACCGAGTCTACCATTTCTTAGACAGACGTTACGTCCTCTGGGTCCAAGTTAAGAACCCAGTCCTTCTAACGGACCTCTTCCCTAACTGAAGAGTGAGGTCATAAGAACGGACCACTTAAGGTACCTGTCTCCTCAGACTACCCGATGTCTACCCCAGTGTTTGTCAGTCTATGTTGACTCATAAAAGGTCTTATGGAAAGGGGATTAATAGCATACACGTTGAAAATTACTAGGAAGTTCTAAAACGAGTTTATACTGGAGGACAAACTAAGAAAGGGGGTGGGTGACTTTTTCTTTGTGACGGAGACACGAAGAAGGTGTCGTGTCTCCGTCTGTCCTTTCTCATTCGTTTTTGTGTTTCCACTTTTTTGTTGGTTTTAATAGCGCACATACATGTCCTTTTTTTATCAAGAAAAACCGACTTTATTTTTCTCAGTACGTCACTATTTTCTATTACGACCGTTCCAATTATCGTAGTGATAGTGTTTCGAACAAAATACCATACAACTTAAACCGAATAAGTGAGTAAGTTATTGAAAATTTGTCACTGAACTATATAGTTATCATTTAAACAAATTCCCGCATTTCTTCTCGTCTTCCCATACTTTAAGATCAAGTCTCACTTTTTATAATTCTTTTATTTATAAACTCTTGATCAATAATCCATCGGGATTCTCTTCCTTCCCGAAAGGAACACCGAGTCGACCATTTCTTAGGTGGACGTTACACCCTCTGGACCTGAACTAGGGACCCAACCCTTCTAGGGGACCTCTTCTCTTTCGGAGGGGTGAGGTCATATGACCGAACCTCCTAAGGTACCTGATATATCAGGTACACCAACGTTTCTCAGCCTGTATTGACTCACTGAAAGTGAAAGTGAAAGTTCTCCTCCTAGTTCTCTTTTTAGTTCCTACTAGGAAGTCCAAAATTGAATTTACTGTCATCGAAAACTACAGGGTCTCAATTCAATCCTTTTCTTCCTTCTCGACTAAAACTCTTTCACTGTACTATTCAAACCCTTGCGACTTTGACTCCAGATAGAGTCCTTCTTTAGGTCTGGACTCCTTGACGTATCCAGATTTCTACAACTTCCCTTCTCGAATCTGCTGACACTATCTGCACCCTTTTTAGTCGTATATAACATCTACCAGTGACCTGTGAATTTTTACCTATTTCAATTGAACTATTTACGTACCCACATTTTTTGTCACCTTATTTGGTTCTTGAGACACGAAAACATGAGTCAGTGGAGTCAGCACAGGTTGAGAAACGTCGGGGTACCTGACATCGGGCGGTCCGAGGAGACAGGTACCCTAAAATGTCCGTTCTTATGACCTCACCCAACGGTAAAGGATGAGGTCTCTTGTAATTACAAAGTCCGATTGTGTGTTTCCACCTTATCTCTTTCCAAACGTTTATACTGCGTTTACCATCTTCGTCTTTGAGTTCTATAGACCTTTCCATAAATTTTATAATTAATGTGAATTGGTATGATGTCGTATTTTATGTTTCACAACGTTATGATCACAGAAGGATTCACGAAAAAAGTAACGGCATAGGGTTCACGGATCCAGTTATGGTCATTCGAGAGTTATACATAATCTCCCAGTGACTACCGGAATCCTTACTTTTAAAGTTATATCGTCACTCCAGTTTACGGTCTACCACTTCGTCATTTCCGAGATCATCATATCTGAGAAAAAAGTTCTTAAAATCTACCATTAACCTTCTCTCTCTGTAACTCTCCCGAACTGTATTTAATTCGTAAAAATAAAATCCCTCCCTCTCGAAACCTTAATAAATATCAGACTCTATTAAATTTCTAAGACCTAGTTCTCTCGAACTCATGTCCTCCCGTCAGTATCTTCTTTTCCGTCTCTTATTTTAGTTCTCGAGTTTGTTCACTCAAAAATTATCCCTCTCTTTTTGTGAAGTAGTAAACTCTTCTTTTCGCTTCCTGCACCGTTTCCTGTTTAAACAACCACCTACTTCCGTCATATTTACCTCGTACAAAACTCCCGGAAAGAGAAAAGTTATTTCTCCGGTTCATTTCCCCCTTACTTTAGTTCTTCACCTTTTCGAAACACGTTCTTAAACCTCCTCAACTGGTTCTTCACCCTTACAATCACTCTGGTCGACTGTAGGTTCTGGTATACAAATCTCGCAAGATTCGACGTCTCACCTTTTAAACAAAATTACTGGGTCACGTTCGGTCCCTTTCATGTATTTCCGTATGAAATTGTTGTGAGGAACAAACTTTCGAGTAACGTAACCTGTAGTTTCCTTCCCACCTGTCTCCATCTCCCACGACTAGTCCATACACCTGATCTGTCTCTATAAAAGGTTCTCGATTTTATCTCCATTTTGAACGACTTCGGTCACTTTTTTTAATCACCTTTATTCCAATACTCTTTACTGTAAGTAGAGAATAGTAGGTTTAAAGTTGTTAATCGATAACTTTTAAACTTCCAGACTCTACTTTATTGTCTTAAATTTACACCGGATCACCTCGTCTCTCCTTCCCCTTCGCTGCATTTTACCACCACCCACATAAGCCTCAATCCTTCGGGTTATTTATTCATTTAGTAACCCGTTGACTGTCTGTGTGGATGTACCAATACAAAACGAGTAAACCACCGATAACTCTATGTAGTTAGACAAACTTGTTGATGTAGATCCTCCCACTAATCTCCCGTTTTAAACCCACTTCTTGTTTTATCGATCAAAAGAAATCTTCTGGTCTTCACTCAAAGAGCGGGAAAACATGGGTGTACACCTATATTTTGTAAATCACTACACTAGACTCATAATGATCGGTTGTAGTCCTCTCGTGAACAGAGATTCATCTTAAAATGGGGTTTATCTCTAGTGTATTGGAATAATCATTAGAAGTACAGGTAAACATCTGGAACGGGTCGTGTACACGTAAATTCTTTTACCAGGGAGAAATGTACTTCTATGTTAGGTTAGGGATAACAAGAATTATGAAAACGTGTTACTGTCGTCGAAATCAACAAGGAGAACCAAAATAGAAAGACTTCGTTAAATAATTATGTACCTTGTTTCGGAAAATCGAAAACCTTGCGAAGGTCCCAACAAGGAGTCCGTGATCCCAGATACTTCGTAAGTTTTAATCAGACGTTACCCTCGATAAAATCGGAGTAGTCTACACGGGAGCCTAAAATGAGTTACAAAAAAGGGAAACTTTTTGTGACCGGTATTTTTACAAATTAACCGGTCTTCAGAGAGACCTCCGAGTCACAAAGTAATTGAGGTTCTCTGTAGTCTCTGCAAAATTCTCTATTTAGACTGGACTCCTTACGATTGTAAAACACTCTAATCTTTGGATCGGACATTTTCGTCAAACGGTCCTGTATACAAATATCGAAAATGAACTAACCGGACGTAGAAGAGGATCTCCATTCAGTAAAGGGGAGAGTATACTCGTTGTACTTTTACATTTATTAATCCTGATCTCTCTCTGAGGTCGGGTACCAAAGAGTCTTTAGTCGACTACCTCAAAACACGAGATGAACGGTAAAATAGAATTCCTACCGGACTTTAGATTTCGACAGAAATTACAGTCGACGTACACTCCCAGAGACGTCTTTCCACTAGTTTTCCTGAAAGGACCGAATCCGCGGGAAACAGAGGTTCCTTCCACTAGGTGTCGTAGACCTCTGCTACCCTGCGTACTAATTGTAGTGGTGTCTCTTACTAATTATAGAAGAATTTCGTGGATGAAGGTCTAATAGGTAGTAAAGTAATCTCACTTTTTTCAAGGGACACTTTTCCCCGACCGGGAGACTTGGTACTTATTGAGTGGGTGGGGAACTGTACAAATGATTAACTCATCGTCTCACCCGAATTATGAAATTATGTAAATATGATTCGTTTAATACTGAAAAAAAAAGTTACGAGTCCCACTCAAGTCCTAACATCACTTTATTGTTTCACGAAAACAAACCGTTAATTTCCAGTAAAATACTAATTATGATTTGAATTGGGAATAAGAACTGTCTTTCGTAATTAAAAAAACAGTATTTGGTAACTGGTCTAAAGAACACTCCCTAAAAACGATACGTCATAACCAATTAAACGTGACATCTACACTGTAAATTTTCTAAGGAGTAATTGGTTCCGGAAACTTTCGTAAATCAAAAATGCACCCAGGACTCAGATACTTAAATAAATCACAAAATGAATTTTTCTCTAATACATAAGTCCTCTTCTTTCATGTTCTTACTACAGTCTAAAAGAAACAAAAGAAGTAAAGGTTATATCGTACTTCATAGAGGAATTGTTTTGTCACTACCAGATATATGACTTGGGGAGGATCTCAGGATTTATATATTATAATTTTGATATGGCTTTCGGTAAAATTACGTACACCCAACAAATCTGTCTTCTAGTTCTTTTAGTAAACGTTTTCAGTTTATCACCCAGGGAAAAATAATTGACCGGAATTTCATAGATAAAAACAAAGACAAAATTATTGAGTCTATTATCCGGAAAGGTGGAGTAAATTAATACATTTCGAAGACGTTTTTACAATGTAAACAGAAACCCTTGGTACATGTAGAACAGGGTAGTTTTATGATTTCCTGTTAAATTCTAAATGAAAAGTTCGTCCCGAAGGGACCACCTAGTCTATCATTTCTTATCCGGACGTTACGTCCTCTGGGTCCAAACTAAGGACCCAGCCCTTCTAGGGGACCTCTTCCCTTACCGAAGGGTGAGGTCGTAAGAACGGACCTCTTAAGGTGTCCGTCCACTCATATCACGCGATGTCAGTTACCCTAGTGTTTCTCAACCTATGTCGACTCGTCGATTGTGTGAAAAGTTGGTCATGAAGACCCAGTATTCTTGTGTAATTCGTTTGTCTCGTTACAGAAATTTTGTACGAAACTCCTCGAAGTCTTTGGTCAGTCGCACCCGTGGAATACAATAGTCACGGATTTCTATTCTGTTCTTTGATTCCATTGAAATCCGTAGTCTCATTCCCAAATCCGGTTTCAACAAAGTGGGTAGTCGACATATTGAAACTCGGACAGTGAAGATCCGAGAATCCTGTAAGTATGTAATTTTCGGGTCCAATTTACTAGTGAACCAATTCTTCTGTCTAAGTGACTTGCTAGAACTATTACAAAGACATTTGAAGAGCAGACTTTATAATATATTATTATTTATTTAGGAGAGATATTCGGGGTTTCACTATTAAGTAAAAATATAGTACAACTTTTTCGTAACAGAAATAGACACACCACACGTACACATATATACCCTGTATTTCGGAGTCAAGGGTCTTTAATTCGACTAAATGAGAGATTAATTTTACGGAGAACTTGTAAAATCTATAAAAAATTTCCTTGATTCACTAAGTCAATCAAGTCAAGTCAAGTCAGTGAGTCAGCACAGGCTGAGAAACGTTGGGGTACTTAGCGTCGTGTGGTCCGGAGGGACAGGTAGTGGTTGAGGGCCTCAAGTGAGTCTGAGTGCAGGTAGCTCAGTCACTACGGTAGTCGGTAGAGTAGGAGCCGGCAGGGGAAGAAGAGGACGGGGGTTAGGGAGGTCTGTAGTCTCAGAAAAGGTTACTCAGTTGAGAAGCGTACTCCACCGGTTTCATGTCCTCAAAGTCGAAATCGTAGTAAGGAAGGTTTCTTTAGGGTCCTGACTAGAGGTCTTACCTGACCAACCTAGAGGAACGTCAGGTTCCCTGAGAGTTCTCAGAGGAGGTTGTGGTGTCAAGTTTTCGTAGTTAAGAAGCCACGAGTCGGAAGAAGTGTCAGGTTGAGAGTGTAGGTATGTACTGGTGACCTTTTTGGTATCGGAACTGATCTGCCTGGAATCAGCCGTTTCATTACAGAGACGAAAACTTATACGATAGATCTAACCAGTATTGAAAAGAAGGTTCCTCATTCATAGAAAATTAAAGTACCGACGTTAGTGGTAGACGTCACTAAAACCTCGGGTTTTTTTATTCAGACTGTGACAAAGGTGACAAAGAGGTGGATAAAGGGCACCTCACTAATTTCGTGTAAATAAAACGTGAAATAAAGTATGAGGACGTTTATTTTACGAAACAACGACGTTATTAGATTTTCTAATCCTTAATCCTTTTCGTCTAAGTTCCCACAGATCTCACGACGTAATATGGGTGAGATTCAACCTTGATCTGGGTTTCTGTACTCTGGATAAGGAATTCGTTGCCGGATGTCTCACGATAAAACACCCCAAAAATCTTCATATGTAATTTTTGTTTGTTTGAGTTTACTGACGATCTTTACGGTTCAATTTAATTTAATTTATTTAAACAAATGTCATTCTCAGAAGTCTAGGAGTACTTAAAAGTTCTTCCGTTATTCCAAGTATTGTGAGGTCGATTAAACTACTACTTTTCAGATATATAGGTACATAAATAAGTAGTCTTTTATCATGCACCTATATTAAATGATGAGTTTAAGTACAGGTATCTCAGCCACTACGTTGGGTTGGTAGAATAGGAGACATAGGGGAAGAGAACGTCGGAAGTTAGAAAGGGTCGTAGTCCCAGAAAAGGTAACTCAGTCAAGTGTAGTCCACCGGTTTCATAACCTCAAAGTCGAAGTCGTAGTCAGGAAGGTTACTTATAAGTCCTGCCTAAAGGAAATCCTACCTCACTAACCTAGAGGAACGTCAGGTTCCCTGAGAGTGTTTAGAGAGGTTGTGGTGTCAAGTTTTTTGTAGTTAAGAAGTGGTGAGTCGAAGGAATACCAGGTTAAGAATGTAAGTATGTACTGATGACCTTTCTGCTATCGAAATTGATCTACCTGGAAACGGTCGTTTCATTACAGAGACGAAAAATTACACGACAGATCCAACCAGTATCGAAAAGAAGGTTCCTCGTTCGCAGAAAATTAAAGTACTGACGTTAGTTGTAGACGTTATTAAAAGCTCGAGGGGGTTTATTTCAGAGAGTGACAAAGGTTACATAGGGGTAGATAAACGGTACTTCACTACCCTGGCCTACGGTACTAGAGTCAAAAGACTTATTTAAAATTCGGTTAAAAAAGTGAGAGGAGAAAGTGAAAGAAGTTCTCCGAGAAATCAAGAAGAAGCGAAAGACGGTATGCTCACCACAGTAGACGTATAAACTCCAATAACTATAAAGAGGGTCGTCAGAACTAAGGGCGAACACGGAGTAGGTCGAACCGTAAAGAGAACTACATGAGACGTATCTTCAATTTATTGGTCCCACTGTTATCTGTCAGAACTTACATGAGGAAAGGGTTAACCCTTGGTCAGACAACAAGTCAAGATTGACAACGAAGAACTGGACGTATGTCTAAAGAGTCCTCCGTCTATTCCACCAAACCATAAGGTTAGAGAATTTCTTTAAAGGTGTCAAACAACACTAGGAGTCAGTTTCTTAAACCGTATCAGTTATTTCGTTTTCATCTACAAAAAGACCTTGAGAGAACGAAAAAGTTACTAGGTCACCTACAACCGTCAAACTAGAGACCAAGGAGACGGAAAAATTTTAGGTCGAACTTATAGACTTTCAAGTACCAAATGTATGAAAACTTCGGACCGAACCTCTTGAAACTAGTAATGAACCCATTACACACTCTACTTACGTTAATACACCATCAAAGTCGTAAGAAACCGTAATAGAAAGAATCTCTAACCTTACTTTTGACTGGAAAAGGTCAGGACACCGGTGACGACTTAAAAGGTTTAAACGACCGTATAACTCACATCGTGAAAGTGTCGTAGTAGAAAGTCCTAAACTTTATCGAGGTGACCTTAAGGTAGTGGAGGTGATCGAAACAAGTATTACTACGAAGGATTCCGGGTGAACTGACACGTAAGATCCTACAGACCGAGATCCACTCACTACTGTGGTAGCACTAATAGACCCAGCACCTCTAGAAAAAACATGTCAAAAAGACACATAAGAACGGTGAAGAACAATTATAGAAGACGAAGACAATCCAGGTATGATAAAGACAGGAAATAACTCGGGTAGAAACAAACTTTACAAGGGAACCATAGAGATTAAAAGAACTTCTCTAGAAATCAGAAAGGGTAAGATAACAAAAGGAGATAAAGAAACGTAACTAGTGACTCCTTCCAAAAGTATAGAGAGGAACGATAAGAAACCTTGAGACGGAAGTATACTCATATAGAAAGGAAAAGAAAAGAACGGAAAGTGTAGAGACAAAAAGAGTCGATAAACATTCCGGATGAGTCCGGAAAAACATAAAGAAAAAGAAAACCTACCAGAACTAGTGACGGAGAACATGTTACAGTGTTTGGAGGTAGGTAACAAGAAGTCTGTGAGACAGATAGTCTACATTAGGGAACTTAGATAAACAGTGAAGGTGACATACTAGTATTTCCTAAACGATATCCAGTATGTACGTACCAGATCACCAAAAGGGATGAAAGAAGTCAAATTCAGACTTAAAACGTTAGTCCTCAAATGAGGAAAATACATTGTTATAAGATTACGATATCATACGATCCTTCTGAAGAAACCACTAAAAATATTTGTAAGGTCATAGAACTGGTACTCCCTCACGTACATACGTACGAGTCAACATTTCAGTATAGACTGAGAAACGGTAGGACACCTGACGTCGGGTAGTCCGAGGAGATAAGTAACCTAAAGGGTCCATTCTTATGACCCAGCCCAACGGCAAAGGAAAAGGTACCCTAGAAGGAGTTGGTCTCTAGTTTGGACACACAGGACACTGAGAACGGAGCTAAGAAATGGTAACTCTGCTTTCCTTAATAGATTATTTCTTTTACACTCTCAGTATAAACGGGTTCCTGTCTTTCCAGAGAACTGAAGATGGTCATTTTGACCTTTATAATCTTGTGTTGTTAAACGAATAGTGATACCATTGAGTAACATACACACGTACATACACTCCACACATTCATCGTCATTATATTGACACTTACAAACTCTTAGAAAACAACTGTAGGCACATGTATTCCTTTCTCTTTGTAGTGTTTCAGACCGGTTTTGGGAAACTTTATTCCCTGTTTTCTCTACAACCTACTTTGACCTCATTTGTTGGTCTCTACTCGTTGAATAGTTCAAAGGAAATTCAAAAAAAAGGGATCTCACAGTTAAATCAAACCACTTCGTTTACCTTCAGAGACTCTTGACGTGGGAAAATGGTAGACAATTAATACATTGAAACTCTTTCAGTGAATAGAAGGTCCGGTAGTCAGAAGGGTAGACTTCTTCTTCTGTAATTGGGGTACAGGAGTATGATTAGACACTCTTAATTTCAAGACTTCCCTCACAATCAGTGTATCATCAATAAGGTATTTATAGTGTCAAGAAGTTTTAATGAGTCACAAACACCTTTCCGTGTTTTGTAGGAGTTTCTAAGTCAAAGCCAAACAGAAAAGAGGAACTCTAGTATCGGAGACCGTGAGTCCAGGTACATGGATCTTCCGGGATTCATAAGAAAAAATTCTAAAAAAAAAAAACTACACTTGGTAAAAATTGCAGAAATAACTTACACAATGTTATATGAAAGACAAAATACGAAAACAAAAAACCGGTGTTTCGTACACCTGGAATCGGGGGGGTTAGTCCTTAGTTTGGGCGTGGGGGACGTGATCTTTCGATTCGGAATCGGTGACCTGGACGTCCCTTCAGGGAGCTTCCGGGACTCACAATGAATTCGACGTCCAATTCTTCGCAGGTCGGCCGAGTCGCGGGAGGGACGACAGTCCGAGTCGTTCGGGAGAGGTCACCGATAGACAGGAGGAGACGGGAGAGACGAGGCAACGCTAACAGGGCCCAAAAGGGAGATACGTTGACGACAGGTCTGGTCGACGTGGGTGATGTAGAAGTCGTCACCTGGCTCCTCCCATAATTAGTATAAAAACTCCTCCTGTGAGACGATAAATAGAGGGACTGTGGAGGTCACGACCCAGTGCCCCCGGACGGGTGTCAGGTAACTGACCACTCTAATGTGTAATGGGACGAGGTAACGGAAAGGGACGGGAGAGGTAACTGACCGACAAGTTGTGACCTCAACACAAACAAGTTAGTCTGTATTAAATATGGAAAAAAATAAGGAAGACCTCTCACGTACGATTAAAAATCCCCTTCACGTCGTAAAAGACAGTTTTAAGTCAATTTGTTGGGAGTGACTCTACTTTCTACGATTTTGAAGAAAACAGTGAGGAGGGGAGGACGGTCGTCGATGGTACCCTCCATACCCCTGTACACCCGAAGGAGGTCGACGACGTCAGTGACTTCCATACTAGTCCAAAGGTTCGAGGGTACTAAACAATATTTACCACATATCTACACGTAAATATGTGTCTGAGATGACGTTTCAAATCTTCCAGGAACGTCTCTTCACCGGGTAGAAAGCGAGTGATGAAACATTAAAGAAAGTGGGGTACACGTTAGAGAGTAATGTTCAGGACCAACCAAACGGAACACGTAGAGAATCGAATTAAACGATGAATAGAAGAGTGAAGAATAGGGAGAATGAAATATTTCACGTCTCCTTCGTCCTCCTATCGTCCTGACGAATCACCGACATTATTAGGTTTATACATTTATCGTAATTATTAATTTACTTAGTGACTAGTCGATTAGGCATTCGAATCATCATTCGACCGACGTCTCCCTGTCTTCCGCGACGGTGAGTGTGGTTTCACTGAACCAAGAAATAAAAGTTTGCGTAACAAGAGACCTTACTTGAAGGTAAAGACTGTAATTATTAACCGAGTTTTAGACGGACTAATACGATTTATCCGTACATTTTCTTTTCTTTCTTTTCTAAGTTAGTTGTCAAGAGACTTAACAAGTACGTAAATAAGTCATTCATTAATACTATAGGGATGACACACGGTTCGTGACCAGGTCGTCGACTTTGAAACCACCCCTCACTCTCCAATATTTGTGTGTAATAAAATAAATGAATCAGTACCATCTTGTTGTGATACCAAAAGTAAGAATGATATTTGGGTCTTTACGTTTTGATGGTTTAATTGAGGAGTAGAGTAACAAATCAAAGATGCGACTTGTAGTCCTTCACCTTTGAAGGTAGTATTCCAATCCCGATTCATCGTCATTGTTATCAAGTTATCTTTCTCATGACGTAACGCTCAGACTAGATTAGTATGACCTTAGGACTGAGAGAAGTATAATCCATACACAAAAACAAAGGGATTGGAGGAGCTTGGAGTCAAAAGGGAAGATTTTTCATCTCTATTATGGTTGTTCAATCACCTAACATCGTTCACGGTTAATTCATGAATTTCTTAACAACTAATCAACGGTTCAACACGGACTGAGAAACCCTGGGGTACCTGATATCAAGTTGTCTAACGAGATAGGCACCCTAAAGGGTCCGTTCTTATGACCTCACCCAACTGTAAAGGAAGAGGTACTCGAGAAGGGTTAGGTCCCTAACCTGGGTGTAGAGGACGTCACTGTCCACCTAAGAAATTGTGACTCGGTGGACCCTCTGGAAAAAGGACATTTATTTACATAGGGGTTACAAAGGGGTTAAACCGACTGGTACTCTCTCAACGTTTAAGATGTTTTTGTAAAAATCGAAGAAAGACTTCCTAATAAAGTCATTTTTAGGTATAGGTAAGTCTGTCCTCTTTTTCTATGTCGTATTAAACTTTCTTATAGTGTGAATTTCTGTAAGATAATTGTTGTCTTCAAGGACGACTCTGAATTACTCTCTCTCGAGGTACATATATTTTCAATCACTTGATTTACTCCCATATATAAAGTGGTGCATGTTAACACCTACCTAAGGTACTTGTAGTCCGAATTGCTCAGTCCGTACGTCTTTTGTAGGTTAGGAGTAAATAAACCAGTAGTATTGAAAATAAACACTCACCTTTGTCTGGATCTATAGGACTTTATTTGTAACCTAATTTGTATATGACAGTATGTACGGGTAAAATGTCTTTTCACCCTTTTTACATGGTATAGTACACCCGAAGGGTCCACTGAGTTTACCATTTCTTAAACAGACGTCACGTCCTCTGGGTCCAAGTTAGGGAACCAACCCTTCTAGGGGACCTCTTCCTTTACCGGTGGGTGAGGTCATAAGATCCAATCCTTTAGGATCCCTGTCTCCTCGGACCGCCCGATGTCAGAAAGCCCAACGTTTTTCAGCCTGTGCTGACTTCCTTGAATCGTGAGTACGTGGTATAGTACATTTTCATGATTTGTTTAAAATTGAATCAGACACGACACAGACAACAGAGACATAACGTCGTAGAACTCCCAGGACGATCTCTCTGACCGAGAAACACAGGACGTCAAGGGAGACTCGTAGTCGGTGTCAAAGCAGGTAGTAAAGGACTAGTTGGGACTAAGAGTCACGAAAGTCTAAGGTATTCACACGACTTTAACAGAAGACTACCGGGTTAGGTTTAGACGTAAAATATACCTTGGGATAGACACAATGTTGTATCGACACGTGTGTATGGATATCTAGTTATACAAATAGTGACAGATAATAATAACTCTAGACTCTTCCTCCCTAATCTATCCTAACTTGCGTTTAAGAACTTAGTTTTAGATGGGTAAACTTAGACCTAGAAGTATATATATTTTCAGATGTGATAGGAACTAAAAGATGGTTTAATAGTCGATATTAACAAGACTATATACACCAAGAGGCCCTTTTGCTAGTCAAATCATCTTCCATTTTATTACCTTAATGTAAGTCAAGTCAAGTCAAGTCAACGAGTCAGTACAGGCTGAGAAACGCTGGGGTAGAAGTGGTTGAGGGCTTCTAGTGAGTCTGAGTACAGGTAGCTCAGTCACTACGGTAGGTCGGTAAAGTAGGAAACAACAGGGGAAGAGGAGGACGGGGGTTAGGGAGGGTCGTAGTCTCAGAAAAGGTTACCCAGTCGAGAAGCGTACTCCACCGGTTTCATGACCTCAAAATCGAAATCGTAGTCAGGATGGTTACTTGTGGGTCCTGACTAGAGGAAGTCTTACCTGACCAACCTAGAGGAACGTCAGGTTCCGTGAGAGTTCTCAGAAGAGGTTGTGGTGTCAAGTTTCAAGTTTTCGTAGTTAAGAAGTCGTGAGTCGGAAGGAGTGTCAGGTTGAGAGTGTAGGTATGTACTGATGACCTTTTTGGTATCGGAACTGATATACCTGGAAACAACCGTTTCATTACGGAGACGAAAAATTATAGTACAGATCCAACCAGTATTGAAAGGAAGGTTCCTCATTCGTAGAAAATTAAACTCGGGGGGTTTTATTTTAAACTGTGACAAAGGGGACAAAGGGGTAGATAAAGGGTACTTCACTACCCTGGTCTACGGTACTAGAAGCAAAAGACTTACAACTCGGAATTCGGTTTAAAAAGCGAGGGGAGAAAGTGAAAGTAGTTCTCCGAAAAATCAAGGAGAAGTGAAAGACGGCATTCCCACCATAGTAGAAGTATAGACTCCAATAACTATAAAGGGGGTCGTTAGAACTAAGATCGGACACGAAGAAAGTCGGGTCGTAAAGAGTACTACATGAGACGTATATTCAATTTATTCGTCCCACTGTTATATGTCGGAACTACATGAGGAAAAGGATAAACCTTGGTCAGACAACAAGGTACAGGTCAAAAGTGATAACGAAGGACTGGACGTATATCCAAAGAGTTCTCCGTCCATTCCTACAGACCATAAGGGTAGAGAGAGTCTTAAAAGGTGTCAAATAACACTAGGTGTGTCAGTTTCCGAACCTGTATCAGTTATTTCGTCTTTATCTACAAAAAGACCTTGAGACAACGAAAAAGTCACCCACTAGGTTACCCACAACCGTTAAACTAGAGACCTAGAAGACGGAAAAGATTTTGGTCGAACTTGTAGACCTTCAAGTGTCAAGTGGACTTCGGACAGACTTCGGACCGAATCTCTTAAAACTCGTGATGAAATGATCGTACACTCTACTCACGTTAACACGCCATCAAAGTCGTAAGAAACCGAAACGGAATGAAACCTTAACCTTACTTTTGACTGGAAAAGGTCAGGACACCGGTGACGACTCAAAAGGTTTAAACACCATATAACTCGCGTCGTGAAAGTGTCGTAGTAAAAAGTCCTAAACTTTATCGAGTTAACCTTAAGGTAGTGGAGGTGATCGAAACAAACCTCACTACGAAAGATTCCGGGTGAACTGAAGTGTAAGGTCTTACAGACAGAGAACCACTCACTAGTGTGGTAGTACTAATAGACCCAGCAATTCTAAAAAAAACATGTCAAGAAGACACATAAGAACGGTAGAGAAAAATTATACAAGACGAAGACATCCAGGTATGGTAAAGACAGGAAATAACTCGGGTAGAAACGTACTTTACAAGGGAATCATAGAGATTAAAAGAACTTCTCTAGAGATCAGAAAGGATAAGATAACAAAAGGAGAAAAAGAAACGTAAATAACGACTCCTTCCCAAAGAATAGAGAGGAACGATAAGAAACCTTGAGACGTAAGTCTACGAATGTAGAAAGGAAAAGAGGAAACGAAAAGTGAAGAGAAGAAAGGTGTCGATAAACATTTCGGAGGAGTCTGTCGGTAAAAAGAAAAACGTAAAGAAAAGGTACCACTACCAAAAATAGGGACACAGGACATGTTACAGTACTTGGAGACAGGTATCAAGTAACCCGTGAGACAGATAGTCTAAACCAGGAAATTTAGATAAAGAGTGAAGGTGACATATTAGTATTACCTAAACTATATCCAATATGGACTTACCAGATCACCAAAAGGGATGAAAGAAGTAAATTCAGACTTAAACCATTATTCCTCAAGTCCTAGACTCGGTGTCAGTCGAGGGTCAGAACAAAACACTGATATTTCTCGAAGAGGTAGAAACCGACGTTTCTTATATTAGTCAGACTAAAGTCATAACTGGTAGACCACTACAAGTATACATCTCAGAAGAGAACACAACAACCTTCTCCTACAAACGATACTGATCACACAAGAGAACCGTTTTGAGATAATCAGAAAAGGGACGAAGTAAGACATAAGGTTCTCGTTTAAACGGACGATGAGGTCCACAAAGAACTGAAGGATGTGAACGTAAGGTCAGGGGATATTACTTTTCCTGTAGAAAAAACCCACAATCAAGATTTCCCAGAACATCCAGAAGTATCTTGGCAAGTTGAAGTCGAAAAAGTCGTAATGACCAACCCCGTATCTGAACCTATTGACACTATAACTTATCAAACGGAACCTCTGCTTGTCTCTAGTAAGACAGTAAAAACTCTAACGTAGGTTCATGACGTAAAGCCTGAGAAAACAACTGGTACTACCGATGAGGTAAAGAAGATTCCCTAAGGACGGGTGTCATCATCTCTATTACCAGTGGACTCAATTTAAGTGGGTAAGGTCAGGTTAAATCAAACGACTAAGGATCTTACAACTGCAAGTAAGGACGGTAGAGGACAAACTGGTGAAGGTTAAACGGAACTAAGTGCCTGGATTGTAAGGTCCAAGGATACGTTATAACGGCAAATTTCGTAGCCTGGAACGAAGATAGTGGTCAGTGTAGGTGTTGACACGTAATAAAAACGAAACCGAGGTAGAGAAGTAAGGAAGACCTCAATAAAGAGGTGACTAGAGGTCATCGTATGACTCGTAGATGACTGGAGCCCTCAAGGAGAAAGTCATAGGATAGTAAAAGGGAAAGTATGACAAGTACCCCAAGAGTTCCGTTCTTACTTCTTACGACTTCACCAAACGGTTAGGGAAGAGGTCACCTGGTGTAAGACAGTCTGGAGAGGTGGTCTTAGTGAAACCGAGACGAATTTAGGGCCGAAGTAAGGAACGACACGCTAAAACTACTCGAAGTCAAAAGAACATATATTTTATGTATGTATATATATATACGTACGTATATATATATATGTGTATGTATGTATATACATGTATATTTTATCTATGTATGTATATGTACGTATATATAAAATGTATATACATGTATAGTCAAGAAACGAAGCACGAGCACTCCTGGCTTACTACTGCATGCTTTCACAGGTCGCCATCAGCTATAATTTTGACGACGAGAGGCAAAGAAGGAAGAAGGGAAGGACGGAAGGAGGAAAGGAAGAAAAGAAAACGAAACGGGTACAATAATATCAATTTGTTGTGACATATGACCTTTCTTATACCCTAAACCTTTTCCTTTTTTTACACAAATTTACAATGTGAAGGTTAATGAAACCTGTTTAACAAACTGTAAGGCCGGGAATCAACAGAATGGAGACTATACGAACATTAATTTTTAGTTTAAACGACTATCACACTATGTGCGGTACAAAGGTCATCCTTCAGTTATCCAAACATAGATAAAAGGAAGACATAAAGAGTTCTCGTTTACACCTGTTCCTAAGGCGAGGGTAGAATAGAGAACCACGGGACCAATTTATTAGTTTATAAATTTTCGTGTCCAAGTGTTCGAGTACATTCTCCCTATCTCATAACGTTCTCGGAGAAGATGTAACAAAGAAATCTCCAAAACCACCTACCTCCTTGTATTTCCCGACTCCCGGGAACGTGGCGCGTTAACATTGCCATCCTGGATGACGAGAGGAGAGCAGAGCCTCCCAGTAAAAGCACAGACTATGAGAAGGTGTCGACGGGTAGGAAAGGGAAAAGGACTTATGGAAACCGGTGGTCCGGATCAAGAGATATCCCTGGAGAGTCTATGGGGGTTTAGACAAAGGAAAACGTAGAAAATTAAGTTTGAAAGTTCTTTTGTATAGACTAACTGTAACGAGTAGTGGAGATCATTTCTTGAGTATAGGACCCGAAAAAGGTCGAACAATTGTTCTAAGGAGAAGTTTGGACACTGGAATAGTCACCGGTGGGTGAACGTTTCTCGTCGGGTCCTCTAAGAGACAGATCCTCACCTAGACCGTCAAAGTTGGTCTTTATTTTCGATTCGAGTTGTCTGTTTGACTATGTTTGTCGTGGACTATGAAAGACCTATAAAGAATGATTACTTAGTTTAACCAAAAGTAAGACACAACAGTGAAATTTTCTAGAGTATATCCACCATAATACCATTTATCTCCTCTCCCTTTTTCTCTCCTGTCTCTAAAAAATTAATGAGGTAACATTAGGGGTTCTTTTAGAAAAATGTCACAGGGTAATAAAAGAAAAACTTGTGGTCGTCTAAGAGACGGTTAATTAAATTCAAATCTTTTTTTGACAGATCGGATATAACGTCTTTTAAAGAGACACCGTCTCTATTGCAGATTTGTTGAGTCACTCCGAAAAGGAGAGATTAACAACATTCCACAACTTGAATTGTTTTCTCGAACTGTCTCCACTCTTCTATGGGTACAGTCCTACGAGACCCCCATAGGTACACCAGTTTCGTTAGAGATCCCTCCTACCTTCCAGTGATGGTGGGAGTAATCCCTGGAAGTCGATGGTCTCGTTCCGAACCCGGTACCTAAAGGGTCTACCTTCGTCCTAGAGTTTTCTGTATAATGTTTCCTCCCCTCTTCTGGGTTCTTCCGTCATCCCTATAAACTTCTTTGTCTTATTAATTTCGGAAGATATTTCACTCCTCAATAGGAGAACAGGTCAACTTTCATCTCTAAAGTTGGGAGGAGGATTAGAGGGACTAAATAGTCCACCTAGGTTTTCCCACTCAAAAAGTCCGCGAAACTCAATGGTCGTAGTAAGTTTTTTATAGGTGTAAATTCCTTCTATAAAGGAGATCACCCAAAGAGTCATCTAAGGAGAATAGATACCTGTATTACTCATCCTTGATGTTTGTCTGACCCTGTTTTTATCGGGAAATTCAATTTCTAGAATCCAAAAGTCATCCTTTATTTATCCTCCTTGTTATTGTAAAAGTAATCGTATTACTTTTAAGCGAACTGAATTAAGTTTTGATGATACTAGTCTGAGGGGGCCTCACACATTTCGACACAAATTCCCTGGAAATAATCAGGGAGTAGTTACAAACCGATAGTACAAAGAATTTATTTACGGTAAAAGAAAAGTAGTCAAAAATTTTAACCTCTAGTCTCTAACGGACCGAGACCACTCATAGTTCAGTCCCCATTTATTTACCGGAATCTCACAAAGATGGTGTATTAAGTTATTCTTAGGAAAGAGAATCTTCCAAAAGTCAAGGTCTTAATACGTGGCACTAGTATCCGGTTGACAAACCCAGAAGTCAAAGATCTCATCCATTCGCCATGATATCGTCTTGTGACTATTGCAATAGGACACACACACACACACAAACACTGTCATAGACATAGATGTTAATTTTACAGTAACGTGTAGGTTACGACGACGAACAGGTCCCGTGACCTAAGTCCCAAGATTTCTCCGTTATCTTTCTTTCTAATCGTGTCTTAGAAAATGAATCGGGTGAACTAAACGTTGTAAAATATATCCCTTGACCCCATTTGGTTGAAGGGATTCTTACTGACACAGAAGGATTCCTTCTGAATCGTTCACATTTCAACACTCCGATGTGACTCCCTACGTCAAAGTTTTCGTCGTGGACTCTAAAATAAGTTCATTTCGTATGTATTTTGACTACTTGTCCTGACCGATGTATTGACCACCCCGGGTCGCGTTTTACTGTTCTGTCTCGAGCAATAAGTTTTTCGTTGTTCTTAAAGTCTACCACTATCGTCTTGTAATCCGACCAGGACCCTAGAAATACTTGTACCCTGGGGCACGATAACGGGACGAAGATTGGGTGGATACTTAAGTAATTTACGCCAGTAAAGAGGGATCACAAAGGACTTCTGAGATGACTGATATTTTAACTAACCATTTTTGATCAGCTGACTAAACGGAGAAAAAAAACGAAAACAAACACGTACATACCAGTGACGTAGGTTGAGACACGCTGAGGTACCTGACATCCTCATCGGGCGGTCCGAGGAGACGGGTACTCTAAAGGGTCCGTTCTTATGACCTCGCCCAAAGGTAAAGGATGAGGTCGCCTTGAAGGACTGGGTCCCCAACTTGGGTCAGAGGACACAGAGGACGTAACCGGACGTCTAATAAATGGTGTGAAAATTTTAAAGTCTTCATTCATCTAGGATGTGACGACAGAGAAACGTGTGGGGTCTATGATCTGTTTCCGGACAACATACGCTCGTAACGGTTACCATAACACGTGAAAGGAAATACTCACTGACATGACTAAGGGATAGTATCCACATCGTAGGGGCCAATGTTACTGGTGGGTCAAACGGTCCTTCGTCACCTCCGTGAAACAACTTGTCAGTAAATGAGTAAGTCAAGTTCCTCTCGTCCTTCGTGAGATGTACGTATAGTAACTTAGTTTCGACCTGGTAGGGTTCCGTTCGAGTAACGTCTATGTTTACGTTTACCAAAAGAGTATGTCCTCGTTATTCGTTATTTTTATAAACGGTGTATCCAAAAACTTATCAGGAGTTCTCGATTAAGAATCTTTCCTATTTTGTGTCAGTCAGTATATTGTGCTAGAATCACTTACAGTCGAGAATTTTAAAATTTCGTTATAGATCAAAGTAAATGTATAGGTAATTTTTAAGTCTCCTCTTACAGTTTTACCATAGTTACTGGTACTAAAAACAAACCTAATAAGACAAGGTAGACTTTTCAGGACCTTGTTTTCCATTAATAAACGAACAAACCCTCAAACTGGTAAGACTCCGAGACCCTTTAACTCTATTAAAAGTACTGATACTGAAAGTCCATCTTTCCCCGTGAAAAATTTTATGTGTAAATATAAATTTTCAAAGTCTACATGTCTTTTTAACACTTTTGTCATTTCCTTCACGAGTGTGTGATATGTGGGTTAAAGGAGATGACAATTTTAGAATTTAATCATATGGGTGTAACAGTTTTAATCACTTAGTTACAACTGTTTAATAATGATTGATCTAATTAATTTGTTTACATCAGATGCCAAATAGGTCTAAAGGAATCAAAAAGGTGACACGACGAAAAAAAAAAAGAGAAAAGAGGTGAAGAAAAAAATTTAAATAAAAATAAATAAATAAATAAAACTTAAAGTTTTTTTTTAAATAAAAATGAAATAAAATGAAATATTATGACATAACCAAAACGGTATGTAACTGTACTTAGGTGGTGCCCACATGTACGCAAGGGTTTGTACTTGAGGGGAGGGTGGAGGGAGGGGTATTGTAGAGAGACCCAGTAGGGGCACGTGGTCGGGGTTCGTACGACATCGGACGTAGTCTGTATCTGACCGCTAAGCAAAGAATGTACTATCATATGTACAAAGTTACGGTAAGAGGGTTTAGTAGGGTGGGAGAGGGAGAGGGAGACTCAGGTTTTCAGGCAATATGTGTAGACACAGAAAAAACGACAGAACGTATGTCCCAGTAGTAACGGTAGAAAGATTTAAGGTATATATACACAATCATATGACATAACCACAAAAAGAAAGACCGAATGTGGCTCCTTTAGTCTTAACTTTCTCTGTGTACATAGGGTCACAAGTAACGTCGTGACAAATATTATCGGTCCTGTACCTTTGTTGGATCTACAGGTAGTCGTCTACTTACCTATTCTTTCGACACCATGTATATGTTTTACCTCATAATGAGTCGGTACTTTTTCTTATGTAAATTTAAATAAACAAAAATTAACCTCCTATTAACGAAATGTTTTGACACAACATGAAAGACGGTATATAGTTGTACTCAACGGGTATCCATATATATACAGGGGAAGGAGAACTTAGAGGGAGGGTAGAGGGTGGGGTAGGGTGGGGAGATCCAACAGTATCTCGCGACCCAAACTCGAAGGACGTAGTATCTCGTTTAAGGGTGACCGATAGATAAAGTGTGTACCATTACATATACAAAATTACAATGAGAGAGTTAAGTAGATCGGGAGAGCAAGAGGGTGACACAGGTAGAGGTAACGACGGGCCGTTTATCCAAGTAGTCATTGGTTCTCAAAGTCTAAAGTCTTTTTCACATATTGTGTTGTCGTAACGACTCATATTCCAAGGACGAACAGACATCCGTCCTTTTAGTAGATTGTACCTTACATCGTATATCTTCCGTGAGTTACTTACAAATCACTTCCGTTACCGTGGGGTGAGGTCATGAGAACGGACATCTTATGGTACCTGCCTCCTCGGACCATCCGACGTCAAGTACCCCGACTTCTCAGTCGTTGCTGACTTACTGAAGTGAAAGTGAAAGTACGTAACCTCTTCCTTTACCGTTGAGTGAGGTCACAAGAACGGACCTCTTAGGGTACCTGTCTCCTCGGACCACCCGACGGCAGATACCCCAACTTGTCTCAGCCTGTACTGACTTCGCTGAATCGTCTTCGTCGTCGTCGTCGTCATTACTTACAAATCACCGGGTACTCCCTCTTCACCGGTCCTCACAGTGATAGACCCTTTGAAGCGTTAATTGAAAATGTAAGTAAACTGTATTAATATTGTGTCAAAAGGTCTGTGACCAGATCCATAACCGTAAATCATAAGTAATTTAGGAGTATTGTTAGTCGCATCCACTCTTCATAATAACAAAAATAAAATGTCTATTCCTTTGATTCTGTATCTCTCCAATGTATTCAGTGGGTTCCTTTGGACTATTCGTCAATCCTAAATTTGGGTCCGTTAGACTAGGGTCTCAAGTTGGAGAATTTGTGACGTCATAGGGGTGACGAGAATAACTTCAGTCCTTATGGACCAGACTTGCCTAGAGAGAACCTTTCTGAGGTTTAGAAATAATCTTTCTAAACCTTTCTGAGAATTTAGAAATAATTCTCTACGGGAGAATGTCCTCACACATGAGATGACGTGTTTTCTGTGCTTGTGTCTTAATTCTTAACCTAAAAAACATTCACGATACGAGGGAGTTGACGACTTTTGGTAAATCTATTTTATACAGATGGACTTCGTAAATAATTCCAAAGGACTAACTTCGGATCCGAAGATAGACGAAAATTTTCGAGGTAATCACCACGGGTCACCTATTTAGACTAACCTTAGACTGTTTGAACTCTAGTCCATTCGGAATTTTTTAATCCTTTCTCAGTATTCTTTTTTTTAATGAATTTTTATACTAAAATTAAGTATACTTAGCTTTTCATAAGTCGTGAAAAGATCAAGTTTGAAGATGAATATCCTTACGGTGTAATTAAAACACTTCTGTGTCTTTGCACAAAGTATGTAAAACCTGGTGTGACAAGGATATATGTATAACCTATTTGGAAACCGGTGTTTAAATATAAATAATTGTAAAAAAGTCTTTTTGTGTGTAAGTCTATAATTTATCATTTTCAAAAAAGATCCGGAAGAAAGAATATTAAGTTATTAAGATGTTTATTAGTCTCATACTTCGTGTATAATAGGTGTATGGTATGTGTGTGTGTGTGTGTGTGTGTAGGTAATTTATATAGTATACATACATGTATATACCATCGTTGTAAGTACGTCACTATTTGAGGTTTAACGGAACTGAGATCCGTTATTATGACTATAAAGGGAGGTGTGACAACCGTCGAAGATATATATAACCGTGTAAAACCATAGGGGAAAGAAGTCGAAGTACCCAGTTAGTCCAACATATTTTAGGATTAGTCTTTAAATGAATAGGAAAAGTTCGAACACTTCGAGTTTATATTCATATTTATAACTACGAATGGATAGGATAACCTTTTTACATAAAAATAAAGTTTGTACCTGAACGGCAATAGTAAGTTAGTGTTCATGAGTGGTCTACCACGTCACCATTTCTTAGACGGTCGGTCGCGTCCTCTACGTTCTTTGCAAACTAGGGACCCAGTGAAGACCTGATCTTTTACCGTTGGATGAGGTAATAGGAACGGACCTAATAAAGTACATATCTCCTCGGACCGTCCGATCTCAGGTATCGTAGTGTTTCTCGACCTGTACTGACTCGTTGACTCGTACAGTTCACTGTTTAAAACTGTTACTCAAATGTTTTTTTTTCAGAATCAGAAGTCTAGATATGTATATTAACACACATCAAACTTTATAGTATGTTCAGAGAAAGAAAAAATAAATATATATAAAATTTAACATAAATAAGTTTCACATGTTGTATTACGAAACTATATTAATATTTTTCGATGATGTCAGTTCGATTAATTGTATAGTAGACGGATGTATCAATGTTAAAAACATAAACCGTTCACGTGAACTTTAGATGAGAGTGTCGTATAAAGGCCACAGGTAACTTGTATTATAATAATTCATATCAGTAATACGATGCATGATCGAGAGATCTGTAAGTAGGATGAGTTCACATTGAAACATGGGAACTGGTCGTGGAGCGGTAAAGAGGACGGGTAGGGGGTCCAAGAGTATTGGTGGTAAGATGAGAGACGAAGATACTTAACTCAATAAAATAAACAAAGATCTAAGGTGTACATTCACTCTATCATATTATAAACAGAAAGTTCGTCATTCATTTTACAGAAGTTCGGAGTAGATGTAACAGTGTTTTCTATCCCAAAGGAAGGTAGAGTTCTGACCTTATGTAAGGTAAAGTTTTTATATACTACTTTATACATTATATTATCTTAATATTACATTATATAGAGGAGAAATAGGTAAGATGAAGAAATAGGTATTGTACGTAACAAATGTATAGAACCGATAATCCTTAGTATAACGTTACTTACACCTTCATGTCTACAGAGAAAATCTATGATCAAAGTAAAAAATTTATGTATGGGTCTTTATCTAACAACCTAATACAAAAAAATAAAAATAAAAACTCCTGATAAAAATAAAATAAAATAATACAAAAAATTTAAATTAAAAATAACAAAACTCCTGATAAAAACAAAAAAACTCCTGAGAGGTATAACAAAAGGTATTACTGGTACGGGTAAATACACGAAGGGTTATCATATATTCTAAAGGGAAAAGAGGTACAAACGGTTGAGACTGATCAAAAACAGAAAACCCACTATTGTAAAGATTGTCCATACCCTAACACTAAAAATAAACGTAAAGGGACTAGTAATTACTACAACTCGTAGCAAAATGTATGAATAACCGGTAAACATACAGAATAAACTTCTTTACAGATAAGTCTAGAAAATGGGTGAAAATTTGACAACAAAATAACGATAAATCGACAAACTCAAGGTATATATAAAACTTATAATTGAGCAATAGTATATTTCAAACGTTAATAAAGGAGGATCCAACAGATAAGTGAGATTCCACAGATAAGTGAGATCACTTCAAAGGAAACGACACATCGTCACAAAGTTTCAATCGTTAGAGTAAACAAATAAAATAGAAAATAACGACGCGGAGACCCTAACGTAGGTTTTAAGAAACGTGTTTCTTTACAGTTTGAAAAAGGATAAAAAAAAAGATTATCAAAGTATCAAAGTCTTGAATGTCATTCAAAAATAAGGTGAAACTCAACTAAACCATATACCTTACTCTATCCCATAACAAAGTAATTTTATCTCTAATCTTATGGTCTTCCTTTCTAATCACTTTGATTCTCAAAAGAAAAAAACCTTACCCGTCTATTTTTTATTTTGTTTTGACTGTGGGAATATTGATTCTTTTTTTTTTTTCTTTTTCGAATTTATTTTAACACTTTTCTTCCTCTGTAATATTAACTATGGTGTCTTTATGTTTATTTTCTGATAACAATCGTTAATATATTTTTGTCTAAACCTGTTTGATCTCTTTAAGAATCTACGTATGTTAGATAGTTCTGACTTAATGGTCTTTATCTCTTAAACTTATCTGGTTATTGTTCATTCCTCTATCTCAGTCACTAGTTTTTAGATGGTCACTTCGAGGGTTTCAGTTCTGTACTATCGAAGTAACTACTGAAGTTAGTTTGTAATTTATCTTAATTACGTTTAGGAATAGTTTGAGAAGGTTTTTCAACTTCTCTTTCTTTGTGAAGGTATGAGTGAAATCCTCCGATCTTAATGGAAGAATTGTTTTGATCTATTCCTATGATGTTCTTTTCTTTTAAACTATAGTTATGGACTAATTGTGTCTACGTTTTTAGAAATTGTTTTATGATCCTTTTGTAAGTTTTTGTGAAATTTTTCTAATATGTGGTTCTGGTTCACCCTAAATGGAGACTCTAACTTCTTACGAAGTTATATGTGTCTAACTATATGGACTATGTGTTGTAATTGTTTTACTTACTATTTTTAACACACTAACAGAGTCATCTACCTCTTTTTAGTAAACTGTTTTAAACCGTAGGAAAGTGCTATTTTTTGGAGAGTTGATCAATCCACATCTTCCTTATGTGGAGTTATATTATTTCCGGTACATACTGTTTGGGTGTTTATTGTTGTATGAACTAACACTTTTCGATTTTTGAAAAAGAGATTCTAGTCTTTGTTTTACTATTTCGCGTGAGAGTACTAAAAATAAGTTACATCATGAGTTTCAGGATAGGTATCGTTAACCTATTCTTTTTTTTTTACGGTATGTTTAGTTTTTCTTCTTCATTTTAACAGAGATCTCTAGAACAACAAGACAACTATTCAACACAGACTGAGTAGCACTGAGGATACCTGACGTCGTACGGTCCGAAGGGACAGGAAGTAATAGAGGACCTCAAACGAGTTTAAGTACAGGTAACTAAGTCACTACGATATATTGGTCTAGTAGGAGACGACGGGAGAAGAGTAAACCGGAAGTTAGTTTTGTTGTACCATGACCGTATTTTTATCTGTGTGTCTGGTTACCCTGTCTTATCTATCGGGTCTTTATTTAGGTACGTAAATACTAGTTGATCTTGAAACTGTATCCACGGTTCTTGTGTGTTACCCCTTTCCTCTCATTGAAACTATTTACGAAACCCCGTTTGACTAAACGTTTGGAGAGTGTTTCCTCCGAAGAAAGTATCGCGTCAACCATTTCTTAGACGGACGTTACGTCCTCTGGCCCCAAACTAAGGACCCAGCCCTTCTAGGGGACCTCTTCCCTATCCGATGGGTGAGGTCATAAGAACCCGAAGGGAATACCGAGTCGACCACTTCTTAACCGGACGTCACATCCTTTGGACCCAAGTTAGAAAGGCAACCCTTCTAGGGAACCTCTTCCTTTTGCGACGGTTGAGGTCTTAAGACCGGTCCTCTTAAGGTGTCTGACACATCAGGTACCCCAGTGTTTCTCAGTCCGTGCTGACTCACTGAAAGTGTTTGTTCTGTTCTTTATAGTCACGAGTCAACGGTACGGTGTAAAAGAAGAGTTGATAAGAGATTGAATGAGTCACCCTTTTTAGTTCTATTTACACTGGTTCAGTGGAACGAAATCACTTTAAATCTAGGTGTTCATCCATGATTATCGGACGTCAGTGTCCCAGATTTCCATTTCAAAGAATGAGAACTAGTCATAAATTACAGACGGGAAATTAATAAACTCGTAATTACCAAACGTTTACATTCGGTTATGAACCTCATACTTGACATTTTTGTTATGTAGACCTTCACTTTATGAACCGTTGACTGTTGTTCATTACACACTAAACCATATCTTGTACTGTCGTCTCCCTTACCCCGAAAGAGTAGTATGTACTAGGTCACTGATGAGTCTGAAACTATTTTTATAAAGTCATACTATTTGAAACCATACTAAAATAAAATAATAAAAAAGAAAGAGGTAACTCCTTATGTACAGTATATTGTAATGTAATCAAAATCAACATCTTGTATTAATAAACTATAAAAATGCATGACACTTACTTGATCCTTTGTAGGTGGTGGTATGTGTCAATGTCATAAAAAAAGAACTCAGTTTCTGAATATTCTATCCTGTCTGGATCTCTCTGGACCCCGTTTAAAACTGAAACATAAATCGGTACACGAGGATATTTGAAATTGAAGTTAAACAAGTTGAAGAAACTCAAAATGAAAGGAGCGGATATGTGGTGACATTCTCACAAATCTACTTATGATTCATTTCATTGATCCCGACACTCGTGAGTCGTAGTTACCATTCAATTGATATTTACTAACGTTACCGTCGGGTCAGTCTATTAGTACGAGTGGTCCCAGACAAGACGTGTTACGGGGACTACGTTACACACTTCCTTAGTGGTTGAGACTGGTAAACCTCCTTTTCGATTTCGTTGGAGGACTACTAAAGTTCACAGTATATCAGACATGACATCTTTCAGTGAATCTCAACAAATGGGGTCACAAAAAGTTTATATAGAAACTCCGTGAGAAAGATTTCACTGGGGGTCTCATTTGACTTCTAAACACACAAGAAAAGTGGTATGAAACTCTTTTGGACCCTAGTATATTAAAATTACTAAACAACTACGAGTTCTTCTAAATTTGTATCCTTTTTAATTAGTTTCCAATATAAAAATAAGATTAAAATTTGATTTTCATGGAAACAATTACCCTATAATCTGAAGAATCTATTAGGATTATTAAATAAATAAATAAGAAGTAAATCACATCTTCGACAGTCTACAAAATTAATAATAATGGATGGTATACGTCCAGTCCTTCGTTGTCAATCTTGACCTGTACCTTGTTGTCTGACCAAGGTTTATTCGTTTCCTCATGTAGTTCCGACATATAACAGTAGGACGAATAAATTGAAGATACGTCTCATGTAGTACTCCTTGAGACCCGACCTTCTTCGTGTTCTACCTTAGTTCTAACGGTCCTCTTTGTAGTTATTGGAGTCTATACGTCTACTGTGGTGGGAATACCGTCTTTCACTTCTCCTTTAATTTTCGGAGAACTACTTTCACTTTCTCCTCTCACTTTTTCAACCGAATTTCTTTTGATTCTAGTACCGTAGACCAGGGTAGTGAAGTACCGTTTAGACCAGGGTAGTGAAGTACCGTTTATCTACCCCTTTGTCACAGTCTGAAATAAAAACCCCCGAGGTTTTAGTGACGTCTACCACTGACGTCGTTACTTTAATTTTCTACGAATGAGGAACCTTCCTTTCAATACTGGTTGGATCCATCGTATAAGTTTTCGTCTCTGTAATGAAACGGTTGTTTCCAGGCAGACCAGTTCCGATACCAAAAAGGTCACCAGTACATATCTACACTCTCAACCTGACACTTCTTTCGACTCGTGACTTCTTAACTACGAAAACTTGACACCACAACCTCTTCTGAGAACTCTCACGGGACTTGGCGTTCCTCTAGGTTGGTCAGGTAAGACTTCCTCTAGTCAGGACCCACAAGTAACCTTCCTTACTACGACTTCGACTTTGAGGTCATGAAACCGGTGGAGTACGTGTCTCAACTGTGTGACCTTTTCTCAGACTACAACCCTCCCTGACCCCCGTCCTCCTCTTCCCCTGTTGTCTCCTAATCTACCGACCTACCGTAGTGAATGAACTATTTGCACTCAAACTCACTTGAGGCCCTCAACCACTACCTCTCCCTCCGACGACACTAAGTACCCCAGCGTCTCAGCCTGTGCTGACCCGCTGACTTGACTCGACTTGACCTGACTATATCATCCAAGAACAACGTCGAAGGGGTCACCGAGTTACCATTTCTTAGACGTACGTAGCGTCCTCTGGACCCAAACTAGGGACCCGACCTTTCTGAGTCCAGGCACAACTAATGAACAAAATTTATGTCATCACACATGTACACTTAGGGTTTGAGGGTTAGATAGGGAAGGTGATTAGAGGGGGACTATCGGTATTCAAGTAAGAGACTAAGGCAAAGACAAAACATCTCTTTAAGTGAACACAGTCATAAAAATCTAAGACACATACATTATAGTATATAAACAGAAAGAGACAGACTGAATCATACTATGAGGGTCCAGGTATTAAGTAAAATATTACTGTTTCCTTGTAGGTGACACTGAGTTGGGTGTTGTTTCTGTGTTCGTTGTGTGTGTAGTGTGTACACCTTTTAGTACAACCTGTCCCTACCCTCTCTCAACCTCCAGTGACCAAAGACTCTCCAACCCTCAAAGACCAGACACCCCGTCCTCGGTACACAATGAACCCGAGTGGAAATGAGGATGTCACATTTCCCTTAGTTCAACGTGTAGGAAGTTTTACAATCTGACGATTGATTTTCGTGTGTCTTGGAACAATTATTTATGTGTAAAATTTTAGACATCTCATAATTACTATTGTAAAAGAATGTCAAAGGAACTTTTATAATATTAGTGCTTCTTATTACCTCAGGAAGGTTTGTATATCAAATAACCATGTATGACTATGGTTATAAAGTAGATTAATGAGACTAATACATCAAATTGTATAAATATATCTCACACATATGTCAGTGTGTAAAGGATATATGGTCATTTACATACGTATGTATGTATCTCACACATATGTATATGTACATTATGTCATACAATGACACAAGAGTTTAGGGAGGTAGTAAGTTGCAGAACGGTTTATCGTAATGTCCGTCTCGCGGTCTAGAAAAGTGTAGGGGTGACTTCAGTGAACCTTGTATAGACTTGCACCGTTTTATGTAAACGGTTCAATATACGTATTTTTGTAGGAAACTAGAAAGTCTCAGTATTTATACATTATTTGATGTACTAACGGGACGACTAGACAGGTTGTAGTTAGAATGGAAGGAAAAAATACCCAAGTAGTTTTATTCTATACTGGTTCCATGTTTTCTCAATTTCTTCGATAAATAAAATTACAAAGGAACCTCTTGTACGAACAATAACACTCGTGTTTAATATATATATTATAAAGTACTCACTACAACTTCGTAATTTTTAGTGGAGACGAGAACTTCACTTGTGTTTTGAGACCGAAAGACGGTTATGAGGGGAGCAGGGGAATACCGGATGACGCTCTCCGTCACAGTAAAAAGGTCCTATTGTGACGTCACGAAGAGTTTTAAGATTCAGCATCAGATCTAAGAATTAATATTGGGTAAAAATGATAAGTCTATTAATGTGGGATCCATCGATAAACCAAACTTGAATTCTCACTATTGGTTTTAATCCCTAATAAGTCTAAAACCGTCTGTAGTTTTATATCAAATACCTCCTTTTTTTTCCTCTTATCCCATTGTCCCTCCTTAGTACACTCGTTCTGTAAAACAACCACAACAAATTAGAAATTTGTACGTATAGGGACCGAAGATACGGGTGAACACCAAATAACTCATCAAAAAATTGTTGTTCGACGTTTGTCGTATGTAGTCCACTACTCTAGAAATTTAACTGATAGTACTTCATAACACCTTTTCGTCTTTTTAATACGTTCGATATTTGACCCCCTCACTACCTCATCCATCATTTTAGATGTGAAAAAAAGGTGTTCCCCTTTTATTCTAACTTGATTCACAAAGTCACAATCTTCCTACCTTCAAAATGGAATAACCTCTTGTTTTATTACTAGATTCGAATCAGATTATATAAATTCCGTCACTTTTTCCTACCAAATACAGTTACCTGTGTAAAAGTGTCTACACTCAGTATATGAAGGAAGTACCATCGTATTTTACCTGACGACAATCACATATTAATTATTATTTGGACTAAAAAAAGTCACATGTGTTAATAATAGAGTCTCTACCTTCATTTCTGAGATGTTAATAAGTCGTCTTAAGTTATTACACCTTTGTATGGTGTTCCAAAATTAGAGTGACAGACAACATGTTGACTAAATATTATTCTTAAACCAAAATTTTAAATCGTTTGACTCGAGTCGTTGTGGATTTTAATAAAATACGGTAGTAATATACGATAAATATAGTATAATTATTCTATTTCCTACTTATTGTAAGAAAAAGATCTGTATCCTTTTCGTAAACTATTTCGTGTTCTCCATAAGTACTGTTATTCAGAGTCCTTGGATTTTTATATTTAAAAGAGTTGAACTATTTTTCTTAGATACTTTTTGCATATCAAATATAGTGTAAATTACCACTTTCACAGTTGTGAAAGAGGAATTTTGACCCTTGTTTCGTTTCTACAGATAAGAGGGAGAAGAAAAGTTACAACATTATCTCCAAGACTACGGTTTATGATAATGACTTTCCTTAGGTCTGTCCATTCCTACTTTATTGTGACAGAAGTAAATGTTTATCGTGATAAAATATGAACCTTTTAGAATACCTTATGTACCCATATAATCGTTTCGATTGTCCGTTCAAATTGTTTCAGTTTTCTGTGTTTTTTATAACTATCCGTTTTTGGTTAACACGAAAATATACGTTGTTATTTGTTAAATTTCAACTTTAATTATTTATCAAGGTAAGGTTTAGTCGTTTTTTATTTTATGAATCGTATTTAAATTGTTTTATTACGTTATAACGAACCTCTGTAATTCCTAGTTTTAGTTATCTCTCGAGAGGATGGGTATCTAACTTTCTCATTTATAACCAACTTACCGTTAAGAAAGGTTTAACAAGATGTTTAAATTATGTCGAGGACATTTTTATGATCTTTTTAAGAACGTCTTTAACTATTCGACTAAGATTGTAAATACACTTTTATCTTTACTGGGCTCTCTCGGATTATAAAAAAACTTTCTTCTTTTATACCTTACCGAATACTATACACCAAACTTGTGAATGGACTTCGTTGCCATTTGTCTCACCAAAATCGTATTTTTATCACCCTACTTACGCCTTTCACCGTAACTGTATGTACGTAATGGTGAATATTTTATCTATCGACGACTCTTCAACAAAATATTGTGTCCCTTGGGTCGGAGCGGGAGACACTACTGAATCTCCCTACCCTCGCCCCTCCCCTCCCTCCGAGTTCTACCTCCACTACACGCATATCAATACCGGCTAAACGTAACAATATACCGTCTGTGTTGTGTTGTAACATTTCTGTGAAGGGAGTTAATCTTTATTTACATTTTATAAATTTTTAATCACTATATTTATGTACCTTTTGTTAACTCTCTGACGTTTGATCGTAAATACAAATCTCAGTTATGTAAAATCCTTTTCACTGGACTATTAAGTTGCTACTTTCCTGTTGGTGAAGTAATATATCACTACCTTGTACTTGTAGGCATACGTGGTTTTCTTCAGTTGAACTTAGAACTGGAGTACGTTATTTCAGACTTTCACTTTCACAATCAGTGCGTCAGCACAAGCTGAGAAACGCTGGGGTACCTGACGTCGGGTGGTCCGAGGAGACAGGTACTTTAAGAGGTCCGTTCTTGTGACCTCACCCATCGGTAAGGGAAGAGGTCTCCAAAAAGACTGGGTCCCTAGCTTTGACCCAGAAGACGTGACGTCCGTCTAAGAAATGACAGACTCGGGGTTCCCGTCGGGTACAGTATGACATATGTTTACAATTGAACTTTTCTTGGTGTCGACGGTTCGATTGGGATATCTTATGGATTTTACTTGTATTCTTTCGTAGAGATACTGGAACACAAGAATCCGTTCGTTGTTTTAGGTTGGTATTTTTATCTGTAGTCATTTTAATTTGTAAAACACGAAACATTTCGTGGTAATTCTGCTACGGTTCTATTCGGTGTCTGAGATCTTTTATAAACGTTTAGTACACAGACTGTTTCGTGGACACAGATATGCATGTCTTAAGAATTTTGTTCTTCTACTCCAGTCGGGCTAAAAATTTTACCTATTTCTAAAGATGTAAAATGTCATGGATGTTTGGTGAATCTTTCTTTGGGTTAGGGTAATTCATAATCACTTTACGTTCAATTTTGTGTCAAAGGATAGGGATAGGTACACTCTACGCTATTAGGTTTTCACCCTTCGACTTCCCAACTGTTCCTGCGTCCCTCTTACCTTGGAAGTATACAACGATCACCCCTACGATATAACACTTCGGTGAAACCTTTTGTTAAACCTTATACAAAATTTTGTTTTGTATTCGAAAAATCTACTGGATTGTGAAGGTAAAGATACTTAAATGTGTTTCTTTTATTTTTGTATACAAGGACCTTCTGAATATACACTTACAAGTGTCGTCATAATAAGTATTGTTTTTTCTACTTCTATCTAAATTTCATGAAGTGTATTACTCACCTACTTTTTATATCATATAGATACGTTACTTTCATGTCTTTTTGTTAGGATTTTGTACGACATTGTACTCTCTTGGAGTTTTCGTAAAACGATTCACTTTCTTTGATTTGTTTTTACAGATGTAAAACATACTAAGGTGAATTTTCTGTTTAAATAGCTCTATGTCTTTTTATTATCTAAAAACCCCCCGAGCTCAAAACTTCTTCTTTCACTGACGTATACCTTGAGACTCTTAAATACCCTAATACTTTTACAAGATTTTTACTTAACGGTCTCTTTTATAAACATATACTAAATCAATAAAATTAAACATTTACAAGCAAACTACTGAGTCCCATACAAGGTACAAATGGACTTTTCTGACCTAAGAGGACAAGAAGTCATCTTATAGACAATTACAGTATAGATCAAGTGACTACTACCACAAATCAGGAAGTCACAGACGATTAAAAAGACAGGTGATCAAGACAATCAATCTTTATTCATAGCTCCAATAGTTGAGATGTACAGGTCATTGGATAAAGAGGAAAGGATGGTCTAAAACGAAACGGGTAAAATTTTGACATAACTGTCTATACATCTGTAATTCCTATGATATATAAGAACCAATTAATGGGGTAAATAATTATCCATTATAGGGAAAGATTCCCGAATAGTCACCATGTCACCATTCCTTAGACGGACGGTTACGGCCTCTCCGTTCTTTGTATCCAAACTAGGGACCCAGTTCTTCTAGGGGACCTCATCCTTTACCGTTGGGTGGTCATGAGAACGAACCTTTTAAAGTACCTGTCTCCTCGGACCACCCGATGTCAGGTACCCCAGTGTTTTTCAGTCTGCACTGACTTGTACGTGTGTGTGTGTGTGTGTGTGTGTGTGTGTGTGTGGGAAGGGAAGGATAGGAACCGTTAAGGAAAGAGATACTTCAGATAAAACTTCTTCTTTTACCGTTGGGTGACGTCGTAAGAACGGACCTCTTAGGGGTACCTGTCTCCTCGGACGACCCCACGTCAGGTACCCCAGTGTCTTTCAGCCTGTGCTGACTTCGCTGAGTCGTGCGTGTGCACGTGTACTTCAGATAAATAGGTCATGATTGTTTCGACAAGGTCAAAGAAAACTAATAAAACCGTTCCATGTATATAAAGATAGGAAAATGAAAATTAGATGGACAAATATATAAACTTTATTCAAAGAACATCTTTCGGATCAACTAAGTACAATAAAAGGAGTAAAATTTTTATAAACACAAAATTCATCACACAAATTTTAGTAAACGTAATTCAAATTGTCAACTACCCGAACCTAAATCCGGGTAAAAGAGTAAATAAAACTCCGGAGACTAAAACTAATGGTAGAGGGAAAAGGATGGACAGAATCACCTCGACGGGCTTGTTTTATGGTGTCTAACCCACCATGTAAATAAAGAGTATTAAACCCTCCGATCTTCTACTTCTCACCCCACGGCCGTCCCAGTCCCAGACTACTACTGGGATATTCCCTACTCTCGTGGGAGCCTCCAGAGCAAATACTTTCGAGAGCAAGGTGAGGGCTCCAAAGACGGATGGGAGCATTTGTTTAGAGGAAGGTTTCAGAGACAGAGGATTATGGTAATGTGACGACGACGACGACGACGATTCAGTGAAGTCAGCACGGGCTGAGACACGCTGGGGTATCTGCCGTCGGGTGGTCCGTGGCGGCAGGGACCCTAAGAGGTCCGTTCTTGTGACCTCACCCAACGGTAAAGGAAGAGGCGTACTTTCACTTTTCAGTTTCACTTCAGCGAGTCAGTACAGGCTGGGAGTCGCTGGGGTACCTGACGTCGGATGGTCCGAGGAGGCGGACACCCTAAAAGGTCCGTTCTCACGACCTCACCCCACGGTAACGGAAGAGACTGGTAATGTGATCAGTAATCCAAAAGGTGTATGCATACACTCCTAGTGTGTTTGTAAGTCTGATATCACGAGGAGAAAAAACCTCCCTGTAACAAACTTGTTAAAAATCAAAGACTAAGATAAAATAGATAAAACTAATGATAAACCGTCTCTAAAATAACTAACTAGATAACTATCTGTAAACACATGAATTGAAACGTATCGAACGAATCCTATATCTTTTAAATGGTATTAACTTTAAGAAAATGAGAGAGAAAAATACAAAAATAGAAAAATATAACTGAGGACTAACGTCCTTACCAATATATTGAGATACGGATTTACGTAAAATTGAACGAATTCAGTACAGGTTGAGAAACGTTGGGATACCTCGTATCGGGCGGTCCGAGGAGACAGGTACCTTAAGAGGTCCGTTCTTATGACCTCACCCACCGAGCACAGGAAGAGGTCCCCTGCAAGGACTGGGTCCTAGCTTGGTCCCAGAGAACAGAGGACGTCACCGTCCTCGTAAGAAATGGCGATCGTGGCGGACCCTTCGGGGGTGTGTTGAGATATGTACATAAGTTTATCTACTCTTACATGTGGTTGTAATTAGGTAGCGTCACATACTATTAAGTTTTCTTTCGTTACAGTGACTTATTTACTTTTGCAAAAATTTTCTATGTTTTCACCAACTTGTTAAGATTTCAGTAACTTAACATGTAAATGTTACTCAATTCAAGTCCCATACAATATGGAGTTATTTCATAAATTTTTCCAAACAGTAAGTCTCGCCACACAGAAACTCAATGCGGAGGACATGACAAGTCACTTATCCCATCCAGAGGACGTATCTGTACACGTCGTTTTACCTAGTTTTCACCTAGTGACCTCACTTTTACACTTTTGTAGTTTCGAGATCTTCTTTTGTCCTCTTTCAAGGAAGTGTTTATAAAGGTTTGCCTGTCCGTAGTATTGGGTATTTTGTAATATTTACCGAGTTGTAAATTTACATTTTTTTACTTTGGTATTTTAATGGGATTCATTTATACTCTTTAAACATAATGTAGAGGTCTCACACGTTACCTAAAGAATTTTTACTGAGTTCTAAGTTTTCGGTCTTTTATTTTATAACTGTTTAAACTGGTACATCTTTAAAATTCTGTAGATGTGTACTCAAAAAAATAAAATATATTATCTGGTTTTCTGATTAGACAGATTATATATTTGTTAAATATCTAGGACCATTCCATCTCTAAGTGTTAGGTTATCTCTTACCAGTTTTGCAAATTTTTTGTATTTTTCAATAACATTTCTTTCTCTGTGTTCTGTGTTTTTACCTAGTTGGAACAGTAATACTCCCTTTATGACTAATGGTGATCGTCGGACCCACTGAGACACCAAAGGTCTCTCTTGAGACATCGTCCTCGACCTTATAGAGGTCGATCACTTCTTATAGAGATCCCAATGTAACGGTCTTACTTAGGGAAAGTTCCGTGAAGCTGATTCGAAGTTTTCAATATTTTTTCCCCCTTTCTTACCTCTCGTAGTTCCTTCACTATTTCTACTAAAAAATTAAGTGATTTCGTACCCCATTTAAACAGAGACTTCAATTTTTTTTTTTTCTTTTTCCTTCTTTTTTCTTTTGTTTTCATTGTTTGAGAGACTTTCCCTCAAACTGTAATACCATGTTTAAGTAAAGTCTCTTCGGTGGGATTTCGTAGTGTCTAAATAAATTGTTCTATTGATGCTGTAGTCACAAATAATTGTCACTCGGTCAAAAGAAACCGAATCTATGTCACGAAGAGGAACCGGTTCCCTTATACATTGTCAGAGTGTTTTACCCTTACGTTTCCTTTCTACGACAGACAAATAAATGGTTTATTAGATTGTTTATTTATCACGAATAAATAAAACGAGTCTACCATTTCTTAGACGGACGTTACGTCCTCTGGACCCAAACTAGGGGTCTAGTCCTTCTAGAAAACCTCTTCCCCTACCGTTGTGTGAGGTCATAAGAACGGACCCCTTAAAGTACCTGTCTCCTTGGACCGTCCAATGTCAGGTACCCCAGAGTTTCTCACTGTGTTGACTCACTGATTGTGCAAGTGAAAATGTATCACATAACATCAAGTCAAGTCAAGTCAGCGAGTCAGTACAGGTTGAGAAACGCTGGGGTACTTCGCGTCGTGCGGTCCGGAGGGACAGGTAGTGGTTGAGAGACTCAAGTGAGTCTAAGTACAAGAAGCTCAGTCACTACGGTAGGTCGGTGGAGTAGGAGACAGCAGGGGAAGAGGAGGACGGGGGTTAGGGAGGGTCGTAGTCTCAGAAAAGGTTACTCAGTTGAGAAGCGTACTCCACCGGTTTCATGACCTCAAAGTCGAAATCGTAGTAAGGAAGGTTTATTTAGGGTCCCAACTAGAGGAAGTCTTACCTGACCAACCTAGAGGAACGTCAGGTTCCCTGAGAGTTCTCAGAAGAGGTTATGGTGTCAGGTTTTCGTAGTTAAGAAACCACGAGTCGAAAGAAGTGTCAGGTTGAGAGTGTAGGTATGTACTGATGACCTTTTTGGTATCGGAACAGATCTACCTGGAATCAACCGTTTCATTACAGAGACGAAAAGTTATACGACAGATTCAACCAGTATTGAAAAGAAGGTTCCTCGTTCGCAGAAAATTAAAGTACCGACGTTAGTGGTAGACGTCACTAACACCTCCGGGGGTTTTATTTCAAACTGTGACAAAAGTGACAAAGGGGTAGATAAAGGGTACTTCATTACCCTGGACCACGGTACTAGAAACAAAAGACTTACAACTCGAAATTCGGTTGAAAAAGTGAGAGGAGAAAGTGAAAGTAGTTCTCCGAAAAATTAAGGAGAAGTGAAAGACGGTATTCCCACCATAGTAGACGTATAGACTCCAATATCTATAAACAGGGTCGTTAGAACTAAGGTCGAACACAAAGAAGGTCAGGTCGCAAAGAGTACTATATGAGACGTATATTCAATTTATTCGTCCTACTGTTATATGTCGGAACTACCTGAAGAAAAGGATAAACCTTGGTCAGACAACAAGGTACAGGTCAAGATTGACAACGAAGGACTGGACGTATGTCTAAAGAGTTCTCCGTCCAGTCCACCAGACCATAAGGGTAGTGAACTTCTTAAAAGGTGTCAGATAACACTAGGTGCGTCAGTTTCCGAAACCGTCTCAGTTATTTCGTCTTTCTCTACAAAAAGACCTTAAGAGAACGAAAAAGGTACTAGGTCACCTACAACCGTTAAACTAGAGACCAAGGAGACTGAAAAGACTTTGGTCGAACTTGTAGTCTTTCAAGTGTCAATTGCATGACGACTTCGGACCGAACCTCTTAAAACTCGTAATGAAATGATCGTACACTCTACTCACGTTGACACGCCATCAACCTTGTAAGAAACCGTAACGGAAAGAAACCCTGACCTTACTTTTGACTGCAAAAGGTCAGGACACCGGTGACTCAAAAGGTTTATACGACTGTATAATTCACGTCGTGAAAGTGTCGTAGTAGAAAGTCCTAAACTTTATCGAGGTGACCTTAAGGTAGTGGAGGTGATCGAAACAAGCATCACTACGAAAGATTCCGGGTGAACTGAAGTGAAAGATTCTACAGACCGAGATCTACTCACTAGTGTGGTAGTACTAATAGACCCAGTATTTCTAGAAAAAACATAACAAGAAGGAACATAAGAACGGTGGAGAAGAATTATAGAAGACGAAGACAATCCAGGTATGGTAAAGACAGGAAATAGTTCGGGTAGAAACGTACTTTACAAGGGAACCATAGAGATTAAAAGAACTTCTCTAGAGATCAGAAACGGTAAGACAAGAAGAGGAGATAAAGAAACGTGACTAACGATTTCTTCCGAAAGAAAAGAGAAAAACGATAAGAAACCTTGAGACGTAAGTCTACGAATATAGAAAGGAAAAGAGGAAACGAATAGCGAAGAGAAGAAAAGTGTCGACAAACATTCCACTTACTGATTGTGAAAGTGAAAGTGCACGGTTTATGACAAGACTAACGTAAACGTTAACATCATCACCGAGTTTATTAGGTGTATTACACGAATATTACAACCTTGATATAATAGAGGTAAAATGTCTACTAATCGATATGCGTATCTCTACCATTTATTGAACAGATCCCGGTGTGTCGATTATTCGACGTCTCAGTCGTAAGTTCGTTCGAGTACACCGAGGTTTCGTGTACGTAATGTATCAAAAGGGTTTCTCTTGCTCCTTGATAAAGACTTTCTTCCCCTTACTAAGCACAAGTCCGTTTAGATAGCGTTAATCACCATAAATAATGGGTCTCGTCAAGGAGAAAGTTTCTAAAAGTATTCAGTGTCGTCAATAATTACGAGAGCACTGAACCTCGTGACGTAAGATCGACGAAACTTCCACAGACAGATGAGACTTCCTGGGATGCACTACGCCGGAGGTGTCGTGTTACGTGAGCCCCGAATGACTTTTTATTCGTGACTGATAACATACCTTAACTTCTCTTAATCCTTCTATAGTAAGAAGGAAGTCTAAGTGGAACTTTAGATGTATCTGTCCCAGAAACTTCCCTTTACCTTTGGACACTCATTTACATCAAGTTTGTTATATATCCCAAAGTTGGAGCCCAAGGTTATTAAAGAGAAGGTAATATTATTGTTTAACTAGACTTGTTTCGACCCTTAAATAGTGTGTCATATTATATTATCGTCTTCTCTGATTCCTTAAAATTACGTGACCTCCATGAACAAATTTTCAGTTTCATTAAATTTTTTCACTGTTCACAAACTATATGTAATTATTTGGGTCTTTAAATAAATAAGTTATCTATAGATAATCCTTCATCTTACTTGATCAAAGGTTCGATCCGAGACCCCGTGGTAAGATTTCGGCATAGTGAAAGACTTTAAACTAATGACTGCTTTTCGACAATAGACACGACTATTGACAACTAAATCGGTGCAATCCGTTTATCTAAAACATCTCTTTATGTTATTCATACAACGAACTGAATTCGTACTCAGTTAAGTAAATTTATATAAGTCTGATCACCGGGTCTGTATGACACAGTATATGTAGGTAAATACACACCTACCAGCCTCACATTCCGACGGGGACCACGGTGTCGTACCGAGACCGATAGTAATGTGTCCACGTCAATCATTTGTCTTTAGTGTGTGTTTTAAGTAAAACGCAACCAGTTGGTAGTCATGTTAAGATTGTAGTCTTGTTTACACGAACAAAGTCGAGAGTCACTTACTTAAACAAAAAAAAAAAAAAGAGAGAATGAAACCCTTATATGTTTTATTCATTTAAAATATGGTTAAAGAGAGAAGTTTGGCTATGTTCTTTAACACATATGAAGTCTTAAAACTATTTTCAAATTACTCCTCTTATTTATTGACAATAGTACGACGTGTTTTAAGTGTGAGTGTTAATAAGACTACATATTGACTAAAACCCCCGAAGGAACTATCGAATCGTCATTTTCTTAGGTTGACGTTACGTCCTCTGGACCCCAGTTAGGGACTCACCCCTTCTAGGGGACCTCTTCCTTTACTGTTTGGTGAGGTCATAGGAACGGACCCTTTAGGGTTCCTGTCTCCTCCGACCGCCCGATGTCAGGTACCCTAGTGTTCTCGACCTCTTTTAAATCGTTAATTTAGTGGTGGTGGTCATATTGACTAATAATAAGAATTTAAGAGACTTTACTCTAATGGTCCTGTTTTCCGTATGTTAAAAATTTCTAGAACATGCATCACAGTTTGACGAAAAGTTTCACAAAGACAATGAAAATATCAAATTGACTTCACTTACCTTTACGGTCCAAATGTTGTAACAAAACTGAGAGTAAAGGAGAATTTGGTACTGATACGAAGTAAGTCATCCTTTTCTTTTACTGTCGAAGGACAAAATTAAAGGTACGAAAGCTTTTCATAAACACCGTAGGGGTTATATTCTTTACAACTGTTTCTACGAGTATAATATTTCTTGTTGTAGTCGTATACTTTAAGCCTTCGTCTCCGGTCCTTTTCTCTAAGAGTTTTTGTCTTTTGTACCCAAAATTTATTACCCTATCTATAATAGAGTTCGTATTCCTCAAAGTGTACATAAATCGTCTTTGAATTCTACGGTTTATTTTAGTAATTATTTTTCCGAATAAACACAATAATAAAAAATTAAAACTTGAAGTTCATAAGCATTTTACTTAAAAATAGGGACTTTAGTAATGACTTTATGTATCAGAGTCCTACGCGACGGACTTACGGGACTTTTTATCAAATTGTTATATGACATAATACGGAAATGAATATGACTCTCGGAATGATAAAATTGATCTTCGTAATACTTGTTTTTAAAAACAGAAAGGTTAAGTGAATAACACAATCGAAGAATAACAACATTGTTTAATAGTACGTGGGTTCTGAATTCCGTTGTACATCAAGAATAGAATTTGAAGAACGCCAGTCTTTGGGTTTTGACCAAAATGATTCATTTTCAGACCCCGAAGGGACCACAGAGTCTACCATTGCTTAGGTGGACGTTACGTCCTCTGGATCCAAGCTAAGAACCCGTCCCCTTCTAGGGGACCTCTTTCCTTACTGATGGGAGACCTCTTAGGGTGCCTGTCTCCTTGGACCCCCCGATGTCAAGTACCCCAGTGTTTCTTAGTCTGTATGGACTCTTTGATTCGTACGCTCATTTTTAGGTCCACTGACGATCAGACCCAAATAAGACGTCCGAGTTCTGCCTTTAAATAAGGGAATGTAGAAGGTCGAAGGTCAACAAGAACCGAGCACCGGTGTGGGAGGTAGAGGTTTCCGTCGTCGAAGAAGTCCAGAACGAGACTGAGACGAAGAGAACTGTGCAGAAGAGACTGAACTAATGCGACCTGGGTGAATCCTTTAGGTCCTGTTAGCGGGCAGAGTCACACGTGGTAGTGAAAACGTTTCCGGGGAGACGGGACCTACCATCGAATAAACATCCGATGTACTTAATCCTAAACCTGTAGAAACCCCCGGAGACGAACGTAAGGGGATATAGGGTACTTCTACATTCTAAAACACTGTTTACTAAATTCCACAGTATTTACGGACATACAAGTGACGTATTTGTAAATAACTCAAGACAATGTCAAACACTATATCAGTTTTATGTGATGGAGAAAACACTACTTGACATCCTCTTATAATAAAGGATAAGAATTAGCGAAGGATGAAAGTAAAAAGAGTAAAGTCTGATCCCAATCACGAAATCGTTTTTGTGTGATTAGTCGATTACTCTCATTACTTTACTCCGATAAAAGATATAATTATTGACGTAATGAGAGTTGTGTATGACTTCTTTAATCTACCGAGTCTAAACGATACATGTTCTTTTCTATGTAAAATTAATAGAGTAAAAGAGAAGAATGATACACTGAAATTATTATTTTCGTCGAACATTACCTGTATCAATTCTCGAAATCTTAGTCTGTTTAGTCTCAAGTTTAAGGACCGAAAAAATGGATAGTCTATAACGTAAATTTTTACATAAATTACAAAGACTCGAAAACTTTTTACTCATAATATTATGAATATGAACCTATAACATTTCTAATCCATTTGAATCTTTTTTATACATTTTATTATATATTTTTACTAAACTGTGCATTGTACACGAGTTTTGACAATCGAAAGAAAAAGCATCTTCAAAATGAAAATTTTAATATATAAGGTAGATGAATGTATATATAAGAAAATACCATTATCAATTTTCCAAACTTTTATAAAATAAGATAACTAAATTTTTTCTATTTCTGTTGACAAAAAGGGGGAAATGATTTTAGACGAGGTAGACGTAAACCTTATTACTTACACACGTAAACAAACGTCCGTCTATTTGATGTAGTAAACTTACAATTATATACGGGTAGATATAAGATAAACAGGGGTCCATGAAATCTCCATCTCACTAATCAAAGTCTAACATAAGACGTATTCACTACCTTAAATGTCTGAGGGTAAGTATCCTCAAGTCGTTACTTCTCGTGTAATTTGTTTGTCTCGTTCTCTAGTAAGTAGTTCATGCCTGTAAGATGTATCTGAAAACACGGGACACATGTATACGTTGTCAACTAGAATGAAAACTTACGATGGTCTTGAAAAGTTTTGTTATTTTCGATGAACGATATCCTTTAGAAGGACCTTTTTTTCCTAACATGGAAATTCAGTCAAAGGGACATGAAGGGGAAACGTGTTGAAGTCCTTCAAGTCCATAACGACTTCACAAGAGGGGTTTCTTCAAAGTCAAGTAAAATTTGACTTAATAGTGTACGAATAATTTTTGATTTTTTATACACAATTTGATAAAATAAAAGAAATAAAAATATTATTTTCTACCCAAAGGTCCTTATATTGGAATGGAGTATTATGACGTAGAAAATATCTATTCTAAATACACTGATTTATATATAGCTAGTAAGTCCACTGTTCATTTATGGTTCGATACTTAGTGGATTACATTATTATATCTTAAGTAATATGAAACACCTAACCTTATCCGTTCTGTTATCAACTTATTTTTAATTTCATCAGTATATTAACGTCTAAGACTTTAAAAACTTTCTTGACATTCATTGGAGTAACATTTATACTTTTCGTCCATACATTATTTTGCCTTGTTGGTTTACTTTTGACTGTTTGACGGTTCGATATGCGACTTTATGCGTAAAATCGAAAAGGTCATAAAGTAAAACTTACAAACCGTCTACAGACCTACTTGTATAAAAAGGAGTAAACTGACACAAAAGATTAGTAAATTTACTTGGTATTAATCCTTAGTTAACAAATATAAGGGTTACGTAAGGCAAATAAAGTACATAAAATTTAAAACAATTTTCTTATTATTCTTTATCTCTCCTTAGTTACTATTTCTTCCCTTTAGTGTAAGGACAATGGATGGTAGTCGGTAAGACTTTTAGTTGTTTCCTATTCTATTGACGTGTATAGCTCGGACTCTCTAGGACGACTCTCATTTGCTGACCCCGTCTAAACGTGGGTTGGGGAGTGAAATTTCAAACGACCCCTCCCTCCACCCTCCCCCCAAGTACAAACCCTTGTGTACATTCTTAATTTCTAAAATTTTAATTTTTTTTTTTTTGANTTTTTTTTTGATTTTTTGATTTTTTTATTTTTCGTCTCTGTAACGAAACGGTTGTTTCTTTTTTTTTATTTTTTTATTTCAAACGGTAGGTTTAGAAGAATGTGTGTAAATTTAATACAAGTAACGTTCAATGAGACCACCAAACAAAAGTTCTCTAAAATTGTTTTCGAAACGTACTTTAATCTCCTTTTCAACTTCTTCGGTTGAAGTCGTGTAACTTCTAAGTCTCTTTGGGCCCTTGGAGTTACCGTCCAGGAGTATCAACAAACAAGAGAGACTGTCCCTGTCGACCGACTGAAAGTCTAGGGACCGAGACGATCCAAGACTAAGCGAGTCTAATTCGATACATAGGACTACAGATTGGACCCCGGTTAAACGGTTCTTAGTTCCAGAGTGTTGTCGTTTAACAAAAATTTTTGGGTAAAACAACCACCTCAATCTCTATAGGTTCTATAAAACAACCTTTCGGTTGAGTACTCCACAGTGGATAAGATTTAACCATAATAAACCTCTTTTTAATTATCCTGTAAAAAAAGTTATAGGAGTTACAAAATCATCTACTCTTGAATGATGACATAGAAGGTTTAAAACTCAATGGTTCTCCTAATAAAAGGCGTCCAAAACAATTTACCCACCGACTAGTGCTATCAACGTTACCATTATTGACGATCAAATCCAAGGTCTACTATCGTCTCTTTTTAATTAGACGAAGATTGTTTGTCTTTCCCGAAAGAACCACCGAGTCACCATTTCTTGGACGGACGGTTTCGTCCTCTACGTCCAAACTAGGGACGAGTCCTTCGAGGGGACCTCTTCCTTTTCCAATGGGTGAGGTGATAAGAACGGACCCTTTAGGGTACCTGTCTCCTCGGATCACCCGGTATCAGATTCCCCAGTGTTTTCTCGACCTGTACTGAATCGTTGATTAGTTGTTGTTTTGTTGTTCGTTTTTCTCTTTTCCCCCCCTATTTTTTGTTTTCTATTTCAAAAAGACTTTTTTTTTTTTTTTTTCCGCCCCCTCTAATAAAATTTATAACTCTTAAGTCTCAGACTGGACCTTCTACTAACACGAACAAGGTTAAATTGAATAAAGATCCGACCCGACCTTGACGTTTGTAATCCCGACCCATTATCATGAACCCCGATGGTGCCGCCGAGTCGTCATTTCTTAGGTGGGTGTTACGTCCTCTGCATTCTCTGGCCCTAAGCCAGGGACCCAACCCTTCTAGGGGACCTCCTCTGGTACCGTTGGATCAGGTCATAACAACGGATCTCTTAGGGTACCTGTCTCCTCGGACCACCCGATGTTAGGTATCGCGACGTTTCTAAACCTGTACCGACTAAACTGACTCGTCACCGTTATCATCAACGGTAAAACAACTTCTGGTTCCTACGAGAAATTTAAAGTTCTTCCTGAACTTATATGTGTAAACTACATTCCTTTAGTTCACGTAGTAAGGTCGTTAAACAAACTTCCGTTCTAGTAATTACTCAGAGTACAGTTCCCGATGTAGGATCGCAAAAATACACAGTGACAAAACATTGAAGGATTAGAAATGATCTTCGTCGTTTCTGACCTTTACGAGGTAATTCCCTTTATACAAACTCTGAAATGATTTGAAAACTACAGTTTAGGAAAGGCAAAGAAAAAAAAGTGTCACTCAAGTTTTACAGAAGTAACCTTGTCTTGGAAGGTTTCAATTTTCTAACAAAAACCGCGAGGTACCTTGTGTACCCGTTCCGACATTAGCTCCCTCTGTTACGACAGTCATGTTCACGACCCTCTTGGACTTTCGGGTTCTCACCTCGTAAGTAGTGGTACTAAGGTGGGCTGTGAACTGACTTTCGTAAAACGTGATTAAACGAAACACGGACAGGTCTGTTAGATTTTTCTTTCCTACTCCCCCGTTATCCACAGATAATTTGTCTTATTTGTCGGAGACCGTTTACTTACGTAAAGTGTGTGAACACCGAAAACCTCCCTGTCCCCGCCACCCCTACTCCCCTTTCCTTTGTCTCCTCCTCCTCACTTCCTTGTCGGAAAGGAGGTCACCACCCCTTCCCGACCGAGTCCAGTGTCCCTAGGTGTACCAGTGTGGAGGGGTCGGACCTCTAAGTGTCCACGCCCCATCTTCTCCCGATGTTGGGCTCCCGACCGAAGAGTTACGCGTGAAAATAAGACTAGTGCAAATTTTGGATGGACTGTTGCTGAAAGTTTAGAGACTACTTTATCTAAGCTCAGAGAAAGGGACCTAACATAAAAATTTGAATTGGAGACGTATGTATATTGACGACATCCCACCAAAATTCGGAGACGACCACCCAGTTAATTTTTGTTTTGTTTTTTTTTCGGAGTTCGAACAACAGTGTCAACAGACTGAAACGACTCTCGTACGTTCTTTCTAATCCCATTTCCACTCCCCTCGCTTTCTTGAGTGAGACCCTGGGGATTAACCGAGGACAAAACTTGACACCTCCCCTCCCTTTTTCCGCCTCCTCGCTCTTCTACCAGATTGTTCTTTGTGTACCAGAAAACTTTCATTTGTGTCGACCCTGGGTTTGGCACAAGAGGAGTAACAGGATCGGAAGTCGGAAAAGTCGTAGCGTAATAGCAACGTCATGACTACTAATAGACAAACCTAATAGTAATTCTTTACACCGTTATAAGTTCTCTCTTCTCTATATTTAGATTAAAGATCCCGACACCAATTAGTCTTTTGAGTTAGTATAAAAGGGTTCTGATTTTGTTACCTGAAATAATTATTAAGAGTCAAAGAAATCTCAAAGATTCAGTAACCTATAAAAGATTCGACGAACATCAAACTAGAAATGAGTAACTGAAAGATTCATTCATTGTACACTAAGTTCCTGAGAAATCCAGAGTGCTTTTTACTCTTCTAACAATTATGACTAATAATTTCATCATCAGGTTTGAAGGAAAACACAACCGTTTTTTCTACGTCTTAAACTCCTCTAGGAGTTTTATAAGTACAGGTATTGTTAAGAGTAAAAGACACATCAATAATGAGAAGACTTACCCCAACATTGTGTTCACAAAAGATCTTTAATATTTTATTATCCGTTATTCAATCTATCATTACGGAACCGTTTTTATAGAATCTTATACTTGTTTTCGGTCTGGTTCTTTCTTTGTAAAGACAAGTCCCTTTGGTGTTTCCCATCACGGGTCCACCCTAAGAATCTAACATTATCTAAACCTTTTTTTTTTTTAAGATGGTAAGGACCCAAGTCTCAGCATTGTATTCTTTCTTACGTATACCCTCCTCCCCGAAACAGTTAAAATATTAAAATCGATTCGGTTTATTCTGATGATGTAAAACAAAGTGTCAATGAAACGAAGGACCAAGTCTTAAGACAAACATTTTTTCTAGGACTATATAGAAAGTCTTAAAAGTCCATATATTAAGTTTACGGGAATCCCGATACTTATTACTCAATTAAGTATAAAAACAAACTGATTATTGAATAAGCAATAAAATTGTCTCGTTATTTTTTGTATATTGTTCTTTTATTTCCTTTTTTTAAAAATTAAAAGGATGTATCTTTATCGATAACAACTGTAATCATAGACAGTGAAGTGAGTAAAATTAAGAATATATTTGTAGTTAAGAACACTTTTGTAAAGATTTATCTTTCTCGTAAATTTCTTATTTGTATGTTTCTCTTTCTTCTTTTCCCCCCGATTTACCCACCTTTTACCCAGTCACACATATCTACCTACTTATAGTTTTGACAGTATTTAACGTAAACACGGTAAAAATTCAAACTCTCATAAACTTGAAGTATTTTATTTACCTTTAACACTATTTTGAATAATTAAGTGAGTTGAAATCTATTTACAAAAATAGTTGAGTTCTTGGTAATCAATCTATAATATTTCTAATATCTTTATCTATGTGACAAAAAGACTTTGTTTTACAGATAACTGGGGTTTGGTACTTTTGATTTTAATCGTAAGGTGGTGATTAAGAGTAAAGTTGTAGATAAAAGTGGGAAACGTTCAACCACTACGAATATATAATAGAAGATTTTGAGGCACAATAAAAAATTACTAACGGTGTTTACGATAGAGATCAATAAAAATAATACCGATTAGATATAAATCAAAAAATTTTTAAAAATCAATAAAGAGACAAGTAAGAACTGACCGATTTATAACAATAACGAGAATAAAAAGAGAAAAAAAAACTAAGAATTGGTAAAGAAAACAAAAAACGAAATTGGACCTTTCCCATCAAGACCTTAAGAACGCACAGACTCTTGCACACTCCGGACAGACGAGGTCCGGGCGTAGAGGAAGGGAGCCACGGACATCTGGGGCGGGACAACAGCAGACAGTAGATTACGAGGTGAGTCGCAAAGAGATCCCGAAGAAGCAAGAAGAAGACTTAAAGTAATTCAAATACACCCAGAAACATGTAAGAAAGTACTAAGCAAATCCAATAAATAGACTGTGGGAGGGACTACTTCCTGTCGAACAATTCCTAGTGTAACTGTCTCCATGGGAAATAGACGAAGTCGTAGATAATTATAGTTAATAAGAGGACAACCGAAGACCGTCGCTTGCAACGACACCTATTAAGACTCTGATTGAGTTTTAAAAGGTATAATATTTACTGAAGTTTACCGAATGAAAAAACCTAAATAAGATCCTCAAACTAGTAAACTTATTCTATGGACAACGAGACAAAGTTCAAAAGGAACTTCCACCGGACAAGTAAGTCGACCGTTATAATAAAGAAGAAAATATAGTCAAAAGAAAAGACATGGAACGTAAAACAAGAGTCGAAATTCTTATCATTTATAAGTGTAGTAGTCTTAGAGAAGTACACAAAATGTATAAACAAGTGAAAAGAGATAAAGAATTTTGGTGAATTAAAAAAGTAAATATTAATAGAGTACGAAAAATAGGTACGGTTGTTAAACTAAAAATCGGTATAGGTAAAACAGGGACCAAAAAAATTTAAATAAATTATTGTCATATTTGTCGGAGAATTACTTTCACTTTCTCCTCTCACTTTTTCAACCGAATTTCGAGTTGTAAGTCTTTTGATTCTAATACCGTAGACCAGGGCAGTGAAGTACCTTCTATCTACCCCTTTGTCACCTTTGTCACCGACTGAAATTAACCCCCCGAGGTTTTAGTAACGTCTACCACTAACGTAGAAGTGAATGAGGAACCTTCCTTTTAATACTGGTTGGATCTGTCGTATAATTTTTCGTCTCTGTAATGAAACAGTTGTTTCCAGGTAGATCAGTTCCGATACCAAAAAAGTCACCAGTACATACCTATACTCTCAACCCGATATTTCTTTCGATTCGTGGTTTCTTAACTACGAAAACTCGACACCATAACATCTTCTGAGAACTCTCAGAGTCTGACGTTCCTTTAGGTTGGTCAGGTTGGATTCCCTCTAGTCAGGACCGCAAGTAACCTTCCTGACTACAACTTCGACTTTGAGGTTATGAAACCGGTGGACTACACTTCTCGACTGAGTAAACTTTTATGGGACTACGACCCTTTCTAGCTCCCGACCTTCTCTTCCCCTACTACCGACCTACCGTAGTGGCTGAGTTACCTACACTCAAACCCACTTGAGGACCTCAACCACTACCTGTCCCTCCGGACCGCACGACACCAGGTACCCCAGTGTTTCTCAGTCTGTACTGACTCGTTGACTTGGCTTGACTTATTGTGACATTCCTACAAACGACGAAAAAACACACAAAACAAAATTTTGAGATTTTACAGGTAGTGAAATCCGACCGAATAGTAGAAGAGAGACTTCATAAATGAACTAAGTATGAGAGTAATCATCAAAAACTGATACTCTGAGGTAAAGATAAAAAGGAAGTCAATACAAAATAAGGTGTCAAAAATACCAGGAAAGGAACACACACACACACACACACACATAACGTTCATACACAGAATAAATGTATCCGTTATGCTACAAAGGGGAGTAGAACAAGTATGAATCACAACAACAGAAATAAATCCAACAGACACATAAAGTATTGCGTCAACTATTTCAGAGGAACAGCGAGAGATAGAATAGACTCTTACTAAAAGAAACAACCGTACAGGGGTTTGGGATGAAAACAGATTCTGTTATGACCCGTTTACAATAGACGTTTCTTGGTTTCTCTTTTGTAAAAATTATAGAGAAAACGTTTATAAGTCGAGACGTCAATATCTTCCTTCCGTCAGTGCCTGATGTGTATTTATTTACCGGTGTCGAAGCAAAGTTGTTTTGAAATGAGTGTTTTAATTTACTGTTCGAGTGTCTCGTTTCACACCGACTGGAGGTTTAGATTCTCCACTAAATTACAGGAGAGGGGCCAAGTGAGGAGGAACACGCCGACGATGTCAAAGTACGTCTTTAAGATCGTCTTAAGTCTAATTAAGGGATTAACTGGTGTCTAGACCTTTATGTTTTTTTTGGGGCAGTCAAAAGTGGTTATAGAATACTATGGATCTTAATAAGGAATAAAATGGATGTTAATTTACAATTAATAATTAATCTAACGGAGGTTTAACACGTCATAATTATTATTATTCCCGAAGGGACCAACGAGTCACTGTTTCTAAGATGGACGTCACGTCCTCGGTGTCCTCTGTACCCAAGTTAAGGACCCAGTCCTTCTCGGGGACCTCCTCCCACACCGTCGGATTAGGTCATAAGAACGGACCTCTTAGGGTACTTGTCTCCTCGGACCTCCCGATGTCAGGTATCCCAGTGTTTCTCAACCCGTACTGACTTCGCTGAATTGTGTCTTATAATTATTTATTATTTCTTACAACAACTGAGTAAATAGAGAGATCACGGTGAAGAACCTTTTCCCCTAGGTTAATTCCCGAGATTAATCAAGAACGACCGTTTATCAAAAGTATAAACGGTAAAATAAAAACACTATAAGGTCGTCTCTGTGAACCCCTTACTCAAAACGGGACGTTAAAAATGGACCGTCATTAGTACAGATAAAAAAGTGTGAGAAGAGGCTACGAGGGGTCGTCAAAGACTCTCTAAGGATCTCCTGACAGCCCGGATCCAAGGGGTCCTACGTCGGTCGTACCGTCCCACGAGAAATGGTACGGTGGGACGTCGGTTGTGACTCCGAGGGTTCCGTTACACGAGGTGACTCGTCTCGAGAGACGTGGAAAGGCAACGGTGGTGACTAGACTACACGTCCACCTCCCATCCGCCACTATTAGCACGTCCTCTTGAGACAAGTTGTGTGAAAAGAAATGCCAGTCTGTTCTAGTGGTTTTCTGTCTCTTTCGGATGTCTTTAAGACGACCGTCACAGTCTTGTGAAGGTCTATACCATACTCGTTCCTTGTCACATAGGTGGTGGTAACCTTCTCGAAACTCTTGAGGTCCATGGGACCTTATATCGTTGATTAAGGACTAAAAGTCTTTGTCCTCCTTAAAAAAGGAGAATTTGGATGGATAGTAGTCACGTAGTTCAGGGTTATCTAATTGTGACTCAAAAGAGTGTTAGAAGTCTCGTTTGGGATAGTTGGTGTTCCCTTTATAATAGATTCCATCATTCAACGGATCCCACAGTTTATCGTGGTACTCACCCTGTGGTTGTCTTCTACTCCAATAGCATATGGTCGGGGTTGAGTAAAGAAAAAAAAAAGTCAAAGATGACGAGGTCATGGAACGAGGCTTCCAGGTCGATGTTGGTAAGTCTATTATTGTGTGTAGAGTTTTATGTTTATAGTAAATTGAGAGTTTCCTGTTCACGTTTGAGACTAACTTTTCGTACGAATGTTTAGAATAAAAATGGTCTTCGTTAGCCATCTTTCTATCCAAACGATTTTCTACGTGAGTTAATTGTATTGACGTTTCACGAAATGAAAATAATATACACGTTCGTACGATTAAAGGAGATCTTCTTTTTCCATATAAGTTCACACTTCAGTCTACTAACGTTTCCTATTTTTACAAATTGTCGAAGTATCTTATCCAGTCACAAGTCATATACGGTTTCGGTACACGAATTTGTATCGAGAAAGAGTTTAAGAGTGTAAGTTCAGGTACCTATGTTTATATAATAAGTCGGTCAAGTGGGTGAAGACAAAGCGGTTCTTCGCCTCGAACAGATAATCAGACAAGACTTCTTCTTCCATGTACGTCGTTTTTAATGTTCGAAATTTTAGCGGAAGGAGATTGCCTTTCCCAACTAAGATACTATGTAAAAAAAGAATAAAATTAAAAATTCTATTTATATATTATATAAGATGATAAGAGAGATCGATACTCTCCTTCAACAAAATTCAGTAAAAATAGAGACAGTAATCGACTGATCTTTATCTTAAACAATAAACCTTATAAGTCTCAAATTAGACATAGAGTACCGATATGAAGAAACTTCTCTGTAGAAACTCATTAAGAAAATTTAATCAACATATCTCAAGATTAGAGGTAATTAATTGTCCCTTAGTCCTTTTTGGGTCACTATCGGTAATGACGAATGATTCGTTTCTCCAATTCGATGCACATATGTGATCCTGTTCTACTTAGTTTTATTAAAAATAGAAATTCCGTATCGTCGTCTCATCGTTTCAGAATGTACTTTCCGAGAGGGAACGAAAGGTGGTTAGGACAGTCTTTTTACCTCGACTTTACCGATTACCACAATAATTCTCCCAACGTCGTAGTTCTCCATCCGTCTTCCCTGAAGTTTTCGCCCTCGTCGGCACCAGGATCTTCGTAAACTATACTTTAGACCCGAGGTTGAGAGTAAAAGAGAGGAAACTTCTTAAGATTAACCTCTTCTTTTTTTAGTTCGTAAAAACTGTTCTGGACACGGTTTATTTTAATACCCTCCGTTTCTACTTTTCCTTACACAGCACTAACAGGACAAAAATTTTCAGGGGTTTCTCATTCTCACAGGAACGTCAGTGACTACGACTTTTCCAAGTAACTCCTCCTACCCCCTTCTAAGGATACACGATGGTTGGTCTGAACCTCCAAAGACCAAAGGGGTTCTATTACCTGGTCTATAACTACCTTTTAACGTTATGTTTAATTTTTTCTTCTTCTTTTTAGTTTTCTTCTCTTCGATTCAAACAACAGTTTGTCAGATTTGTAAATGATATAAACTATGATCCTTTCATTATACCATTATGATTGTAAACCCTTTAAGAACTCCAAATTGTGGAACCTTACACATGGAAACAGAGAGGACTTTAGTGAAACGGTAGAGTGTAAAGTGGACTAACTAACTCTTCACTCGAATTACTTGTTGTGTCTTTTCTTCTTTTGTTCATTTTTGTTTTCGATTTCAACATTATTGATCATGTTCATTTTTATAATCGGGTTTGATAGTGTATAGGGAGACTACTATCGGTAATCATGTAATTTGAACCAGGGTGTTTTTTTGAACTCATATGTCATATAAAACTTTTAGTATTCAGTAAACATTTCTTCAAGAAGTCACTTTCGGTAAACACATTTATACTATACATAAGAATAGAAGACAATGTCGTTTAATACAGATACTTTCCTTAAACATAACTGTATTTAATTAAAATAAAATAGTCTATAAACAGGCTTTTTCAGTTAATTCATTTTTTATTAAGATTATTACCATAATCTCACAAAAATAGGTTTATTCGTCTTTTAGTATTGGTTAATTTCATAATGAAATAAAGTTATATTTATAATAAAACAAAGTATAAAAACAAAAACAAAGTATAAGTTATAAAACAAAGTATAAAAAATAATCAAATTATTTCTATAAACACTTTATGAAGTCTTTACTGACTTTCGTTGGACTTACACCTTTGACGAAGTTCTTTTTTTGTCAAAGTACCTTCCACAAATCAATATACACATAAAAGTCCTTATGTGGACTGAACTTTCTTCAGGACGAGATATTCGAGGACCATGGTACAAACTATTTACACGTAAGTTACTAACTCCCAGTCTATCTTAGGCTTTTTAAATAAGGTATTCATACTTTTTATCTCGAAAGTTTTAGAAGGAGGAAGTCTCCGGATCCGTAGGTGTGGAGGTCAGAAAGAGTAATATGGGAGGTTCTGGTGACGAGTACCCGTAAAAGATCCATTTCCGTCCGTCGTCGTATATCTACCCATCACAACTGTCTTCTCACTTGCTTTATGACAAAGACGAATAGACTTCTATAATCTCCTAAAAGATGAGTTTTAAATTGGTTTGAATTCAGTGAAACCGGGGCACTAAATTTAATCGTGGGACCTATAGTATGGAACAAAGAAGTCCACCCTCTGTCTTAATTTTAAGTTTTTAGTGTCTTAACAAATCTTGATATTTCTTTAGAAGATTGACTCGAAGTCAAGGGGAGTAAAGTGGTTTTCTGCGAGTGATTCTTGTGATGACTTGAGGTACAACAGTTTGGGTTACTCGTCAAATGGAATGGAGAGTCTTCGTGGGTTCTAATCCTTTTACACGTTTTAAGAGAAGGAAATGTAAGACTGAGGTAGTGGAGGTCAAAAGGACTGATTGAGACTGGTCAAAAGAGGGAGTCGAAACACCCGTATAAAATGGGAGGAGTCTGACTTAAGTCGTAGGGAGTCACCGGGACCGAAGTTCGAGAGAGCAAAGGAAAATATGGAAGGTAGAACTATGACAGTAGACAATTTTAATAAATTGGTGACAGTTACATAACTACTGAGGATTTAGAGTCGGACACTGGAGTAAGTTTCGAAGTGAAGGTTAACCATTTCTTCGTAATCCCAGAGGACTCCATCCTCAGAGGTGTCTCTGGGTACGGGAAGTATAAGTTATACAAGTTTTACTACCTTTTTCACAATCAGTGAGTCAGTACAGGTCGAGAAACATTGAGGTACCTGATATCGGGAGGTCGAAGGAGACAGGTACCTTAAGAGGTCCGTTCTTATGAACTCTTCCATCAGTAAGGGAAGAGGTCCCCTAGGATATTCGTCAAAAGAACCTAAGGTTAGAACCTAGGTGTCAAACGATCGAACCTCCGGAAACAAGTAAGGTGGTGTAACGACACGGAGTCTAAGAAATCGAGACCTTTACTTCTTATTACCGTGGGGTGGACGGAGGTGTATGTGTGTGTCCACTCTTCTAATTTGCTCGATGATGTACTTTTGAGAAAAATGATGTTAGACTAGTCCAGCTATGAGACCATTTTTAGGGAAGCTTCCGAAGGGAATTGAGACCCACTTTGGCATTCCGGACTCAGTCGGGAGTTCTGACATGTACTAGACTCCTCATTACACACAATGAAGATCTTTAACAGAAGACTATTAGATGAGGTTTTATCGTCGGTTTCACTTGTAAATTTCAATATATCCTATTCCTGTGAGACGGTGACTTTTGGAAGGTAGTGAGAGGTAGAATCAGTCTTCTTTTCGACTGCTGCTAAGACCGCGAAGTGTGGACCACAGCAACGAGAGTCCGAGGGAGACGGAAAGAGACGACAATGAAAGATCGCGGAGAGGGAAGTCAGGAAGCCAAGGTCGGGGTCACCTGAGGAGCAACAAGGAGACATGAAACGGAGGAGCTCAAAACCAGTGTAAAGTGAAAAGCTTGGTCCGGAAGGGACTGGTGGTATAAATTTTAACGTTTCACGGGTGTATCAGAAGTAAATCTTTAGAACCAAAGAGTAGCAGGCAGAGATCGAAAGACAAACAAACTCGGCATCTTAATTAAGGGAAGATCATGCTAAGAAATAATACTAATTAAAAAACGATTTCATATCAACTCCACGTTATAGTATACAATATCGACATGTTTTATGAAAGTTTCGAATATGAGGTATATATCAATATTATTTTATAGGGGACATAACATGTTATAAAGGAACATTGAATAAAGTATGAATTATCAAATATGGAGAATTAAGGAATGGGAAATATAACGGGGAAGGGGTGAGGGAGAGGGGTGACCATTGGTGATCAAACAAGAGATATAGACACTCAAGTAAAGAAAAAACAATATAAGTGATGAAGTAAATTTAAAAATAAAGGGTGTATGTACACTATAGTCTATCATAAATAAAGAGAAACAGACTGAATAAAGTGAATCGTACATGGGAGGTACATGAGGGTTGACTTTACATTCGAGGTACTCCTATTCTAACAAGACCGACAAAAGAAGTGACCAATAGGTTTCGAAATCTTCACAGAATATAATAAACTCACGTACAAGTCCGTACAGGGTGAGAAACACTGGGGTACCTGAGATCGGGTTTTCCGAAGAGACTGGTACCCTAAGAGGTCCGTTCTTGTGACCTCTCTCAACTGTAAAGGATGAGGTCCCTTAGAAGGGTTGGGTCCCTAGTATGGGTGTAGAGAGCACAGAGGATGTAACCGTCCGTCTAAGAAATGATTGATAACAACCGAGGGTCATTAAAGACAACTTGTGTATTATACTAACTCCTGTTAGTTTTTCCACCTCTCCGGGTAATTTTCTAATAAAATCAGTGAGTATATTTTCCCATTAAACTTAATACTATAACCATTCTACCTTTCTTTCTGTTTCCTATTCTTTGTGTAAAACCGACACTTTTAATTTCCATGAAGAACCTATTGTTCAGTTCTTCTACACCCTTTCCCTTCTTAAGTATTAGTAAGGTACTGAAGACCGAATTTACGAACATACTACTACGAATACCTCCTACACTATTTCGACTCTCCTCCCGTTATTAATTCTCCACCCTTCCTACCTCTTTTCAGACAAACACATGTATAATCATTCCTGTTGTGACACTACAAGTTCACCCTTACCGTGTGACGTGTATACGTATATTTAGACATCGGTTTTCCCTTCTGTCATTGACGTATACACCAGTCCTTTTCGATGAAAGTTATGTCCTTGAAGAACCCGGATGAACCAAAACTACCTTGTGATTCCTCACTTCCTCTCTAACTGGTTGGTAGGTTTTCACTCTCCCCTTTCCGTTTCAAGGAGTCGTAAACTCTTCTAGAACCTTTATTCACTCGTCTATTCTCACCCTGTGTAGGACATGATAGTGTCCTTTTTCTATCTTTGTATAAGTCAAGTCAAGTCAACGAGTCACCACAGGCTGAGAAACACTGGATTACCTGACGTTGTGCGGTCCGAAGGGACAGGTAGTGGTTGAGGGTCTCGGATGAGTTTTGGTACAGGTAGCGTAGTACTACGGTAGGTTGGTCGAGTAGGAAACAACAGGGGAAGAGAAGGGTGGAAGTTAGAAAGGGTCGTAGTCTCTGAAAGGTTTACTCAACCAAGAAACGTAGTCCACCGGTTTCATAACCTCAAAGTCGAAGTCGTAGTCAGAAAGGTTACTTATGAGTCTTGCCTAAAGGAAATCCTACCTGTCCAACCTGGAGGAACGTCAGGTTCCCTGAGAGTGCTCAGAAGAGGTTGTGGTGTCAAGTTTTCGTAGTTAAGAAGTCACGAGTGGAAAGAAATATCAGGTTGAGAGTGTAGGTTTGTATGTACTGATGACCTTTTTGGTATCGAAACTGATCTGCCTGGAAACAACTGTTTCAGTACAGAGACGAAAAATTATACGACAGATCCAAACAGTATCGAAAAGAAGCGACATGAGTGGTAGACGTTATTAAAACCTCGGTTTTTCTATTTCAGACAGTGACAAAGGTAACAAAGGGGTAGATAAATGGTACTTCACTACCCTGGTCTACAGTACTAGAAGCAAAGATTTACGACTCAATATTTGGTTGAAAAAGTGAGAGGAGAAAGTGAAAGAATTTCTCCGAGAAATCAAGAAGTGAAAAACGGTATTCCCACCATAGTAGACATATAGACTTCGATAACTATAAAGAGAGTCGTCAGAACTAATCTCAAACACGAAGTAGGTCAGGTCGTAAAGAGTACTACATGAGACGTATGTCCAATTTGTTTGTCCTATTGTCATATGGTAGGAGGAAAGTTTTAAACATTGGTCAGACAACAAAGTACAGGTCAAGATTAACAACGATGAACTGGACGTATATCTAAAGGATCCTCCGTCCAGTCCACCAGACCATAAGGGTAAAGAAATTCTTAAAAGGTGTCGAACAACACTACGTGTATCAGTTTCTGAAACCACATCAGTAATTTCGTTTTCATCTAAAAAAAACCTTGAGAGAACGAAAAAACTACTAGGCTGTATACACCCGTTAAACTAGAGACCAAGGAGACGGAAAAGATTTAGGTTGTACTTGTAAACTTCAAGTGTCAAGTGCATGACAACTTCGGACCGAACCTCTTAAAACTCGTAATAAAACGATCGCACACTCTACTCACGTTAACACTCGTAAGAAACCGTAACGGACAGAAACCTTAACCCTACTTTTGACTGTAAAAGGTCAGGACACCGGTGACGACTCAAAAGGTTTAAACGACCGTATAACTCGAGTCGTGAAAGTGTCGTAGTAGAAAATCCTAAACTTTATCGAGTTGACCTTAAGGTAGTGGAGGTGATCGAAACAAGGATCACTACGAAGGATTCCGGGTCAACTGAAGCGTAAGGTCCTACAGACCGAGATTCACTCACTAGTGTGGTAGTACCAATAGACCCAGGACTTCTATAAGAACCTATCAAGAAGACACATAAGAACGGTGGAGAAGAATTATAGAAGACGAAGACAATCCAGGTATGGTTAAAAAAGGAAATAACACGAGTAGAAACGTACTTTACAAGGGAACCATAGAGATTAAAAGAACTTCTCTAGAAATCAGAAAGGGTAAGATAATAAAAGGAGATAAAGAGACGTAACTAGCGACTCCTTCCGAAAGAATAGAGAGGAACGATAAGAAACCTTGAGACGTAAGTCTACGAATATAGAAGGGAAAAGAGGAAACGGAACTCGAAGAGAAAAGAGTCGATAAACATTCCTGAGTAGTCTCTTGGTAAAACCGAAAAACGTAAAGAAGAAGAACCCCTACAAGAACTAGTGACGGAGGAGATGTTACAGTACTTGGAGACAGGTATCTAGAAGTCCGTGAGACAGATAGTCTAGATTAGGGAACTTTGAGAAACAGTGAAGGTGACATATTAGTATTTCACAAACTGAATCCAGTATGGACTTATCAGATCACCAAAAGGGATGAAAGAAGTTAAATTCAGACTTAAACCGTTATTCAAGTACTAGACTCGGTGTTAGCTGAGGGTTAGAATAAAAACGACTGACAAATCTAGAAAAGGTAGAAACTGACGTTTCTTATAGTAGTTAGAGTAAAGACATACCTGGTAGACCACTACAGGTATACATCTCAGAAGAGAACACAACAACCTTCTCCCACAAACCATATTGGTCATGTAAAAGAACTCTTTTGAGACAATCTGAAACTGAACGAAGCTAAATATGAGGTTCCTGTTTAAACGGACAATGAGGTCCATCGAGAACTGAAGGATGAAAACGTAAGGTCAGGGGATATTACTGTTCCTGTGGAAAACCTACAATCAAGATCTTCCAGAACATCCAGAAGTATCTTACCAAGTTGAAGTCGAAAAAGTCATAATGACCAGTTCCTTATCTGAACCTAATGACACTATCACTTACCAAACGGAACCTTTGTTTAACTAGTAAGACAGCAAAAACTCTATCGTAGGTTCATGACGTAAAACCTGACAAAACAACTGATACTACCGATGAGGTAAAGAAGATTCCCTAAGAACGGATGTCATCATCTTAGTATTAGACTCAGTCTAAGTGGGTAAGGTTGGGTAAAATCAAGCAACTAAGGATTTAACAACTACAAGTGAGAACGGTAGAGGACAAACTGGTGAAGGTTAAACGGAACTAAGTACCTGGATTATAAGGTCCAAGGATTCGTTATGACGAGAAGTATCGTAGTCTGAAATGAAGGTAGTGGGTAGTGTAGGTGTTGACCCACAACAAAAACGAAAGTTCCTCCCAATTAATGTTCTGACTCGTTACCATGTGAAACTGAACCCAATATCACGTTACACGTCTCCCGTTGCTTCTGAACTCTTCTGTCTTATTCAATACTTTCTTAGTATAATTTCACCTTTTCCCTCGCATGGTCCTCTAGTATCTATAAGGTACGTGATGCTTCTCTGGAAACTTGTATTTAAATTCTAACTCGATTCTTCGGTTAGACTAGACACTATCGTATCTTTATCACTGGTCCGCCCGAATGGACTCGGTGTCCCTAAAATTACCTATACGGGTACTAGTATGTCTGTCCGTATCAACAATAGACTAGGAGACTTAAATAAAGATAGTAGGAAACGTAGGGGAGGTGTGGAAGGTTCAGTACATACGGAGTCGGGTAGTTTACTAATAAAGTAGTTCCATGAAATTTAACTAAAGAAGTTGTCTAAATGAATAACTCGAGTATACTTCGTGAGCCACAATCCTTATGTTTACTTATTACAAGAATCGTTTATACACAACTATAAGACACCTGTCTTGATAAAAAATTTGAACAATTAAAACTAGAGACGTCCTTTATCCCTCTATTCCAGAAAACCTTAAAACCCCAGTTTAAAGTTGGAAAATTTTTGGTATTATTTACTAAGATGTGTATCTTTTTACACACGATGTAGTTGAGAAATTTAAAATTGTAAGACAAAGAATAGACTATGGAATAAAAATATATGGAATGTTCAATGTAATAGTTAGAGTTAAAATATCATATAACTACGAAGATGTACAAAAATTGTTGAGAAACTCTAAATATAACAGGGTCGAAAAGGAAATTCTTCGTTGAATTTCGACGAGGGGAAAGATTTTGTCAGTAACTGACTTGAGGAGAGTAGTACTCCTAATGGACCTTTTCGAAATTTAGTTATCGTTCTTAAGAAACGATAACTTGAAGGTTTGACATTTAATTTATTTCTATACTGAATTTCAGGAAAATTTGGTCTCAATTTCCATCTTTATAGTGGGACTTCATTGAAAAGAGAACTCTTTTCACAGAATGTAAGATCACTATCAACTCCTAATTTTATTTTTTACTAAAGATTTTCAGTCTCCGTCTTCAGATGGTACTTCAACTCTTTTTCCCGACAAAGACCGAACCACGTCCTAAAAGTCTTTTAAGTTCGGTTGATTTCGAACGTCAGTACCTCAGAACTCAGTGTCTTGAGGGGGATGTGAGAGATTCCGAACAGAAAGTGGATGGTCTACTGTAGATTACTATAAATGAGTGGAGGAAAAAGAGGTAGGGTTTCTATTGAAGGGTCTACACTTTTACGGAAAAGACAAGGAACCTTTTACATAATATGGCAGTGTATTCTCCTCAGTGGAAGAAGGAAAACAACGAAAGAGGACAGAGAAAACGACACTAAAGGAAGATATGAATATACGAGTCGCCTTCAAGGTCCATGGGTTCCCTCTATCATCGATCTCCATCTGGTATAGGACACTTTTCTTGTGTGTTCAACGGAACGAAACTCTCTCTACATTTATTTTTATACCTAAAGTGATTGACATAAACTGTCGAACGTCTTTAATCTTTACTTGTGCACGAGTTATAACTTTTCCAAAAAGTGACGTTACTACTATACACTTTCAACCACGTACGATGTCCAGGAACACGGAAATTCGTTTCATGTACGTTATATTAGTTTGAAAACTTTTATTATGTCACTTTATTTTGGTTCAAACTTCCTTTACTTGTTATATACGAGAGTACCTTCTTTCACAGTCTTTGTGGTTTCATTCTGATATTGAAGAGTCGATTACTATATCCGTCAAGAAGACCAACTTTTAAATCACGGGTATTCACGTGTTTGGTTAGACAGGAAAGATTCAGAAACTTCACCACCCAATAAAGCTAGATCGTCCAACAAATATAAATCACAATCATGAGTCCAATCAAGGTGTTTAGAAGTTGTTTTTTAATTTATTAGTATTATGTAAGATTTAACTTATGGATATGGTTCATGTGACACTTTACAAAATGTCAAAGTATTGATAATGGTAGTTATAAACTTTAATTAGACTTGATCCTAAATACAGTATGTCTTTATACCACTTTTCAATGAAGACAGAGAGGAGAAGTTAGGTATTGGTCATTTTGTAGGGGTCGTATTATCCTACGGTCATATTGGGACTTGTCTGCACACACGTGGATTGCCACCCACCTAACCTTGTGTGTCTCCCCCATATTGACTCCCTTTTCGTCTCAGTCACAGACGTTGAGACCTGGGGACCGTCTCCATAGACTTGGGTACCGAAGTCTTGGGTCATCGTCGGACCCTTCGTCTTGTGTGTAGAGACCGAAGAGTTGGACTGGCTGTCGGTACCGGTGTCCATTGACCCGTCGTCGTAGTCATCCCGGGCCCTAGGACAGGGACGTCAGTACTTCCTTGTCGTTGGGGTCCGGGTGAGACCTCGGAATCTTGACCTTCTGGGACCTGTGTCATCTCCACGGACACCCTTGAACCACCACGAGGGGGACGGAGGAAGGTGGGTATCACCTGGGATACAGAATCCTTCGGGGTCTACGTTCCCCTTTTAGGTGGTTGGGTCACTACTCTCATAGAGTCCATCTTCGTTCCGTCCTTTCTGGGGTCTCCGTAGTCTTCGTTGTTACTTGTGTGACTCTGTGTAGAGAATGTCTCTCTCACCTCCGACCTTCTCGGTCAAGAGTTTATATTGGTCTCTGACGAGTTCATCCCCTTGGTTTTCGAATACAATAGATAGTGTGGATGACCTTTTGTTTTCTTTCCTAAGATTAAAGATTGGATAATAAATTAAAGTTTACGTAGCTCCTTGTTGAGTAGTTCGTTGTACTTCTTGGTGTCATTGTGTTTTTCTTTCACTGTTAAGTGGTCTTTGGTTTGAAATTTAGTGTCTAATAACACTAGAAGACTATCTCTTAGGTTTTATCGACAGTCCTTCTTTCTGTTACACTATTTTCTTTTTCGAGTCTTTCTATCAAATTACTCGAGTCCTTATTTTCATTACTTGTTCTCCTTACGAAATGGTTTCTCTTACTTTACGACTTTTTCTTTGTTTACCTTTAAGACCTCGACTCGATGAGTTATTTACTTTACTTCCTTCATCAGCTTTCGTAACTGTTTTCTTTTCTAGTATATCTCTTTTCTTAATCACTTGAATTTACATCTTTGAATCTTTACCATATTCCTCTTTCCCTTTCATTTTATAAATTTTTAAATTTTTTTACATACGTTAGCTAAACTGAGAATCTTTCTCATAATAATCATATTACCCGAAGGGCCTTCTTCTTCTCTCCCTTTTCCCTCGACTGTCTAATGAATTTTTTGATTATCGACTCTTGAAGGGTTTGGACGTCTTCCTTAACTTATATGTTCAGGTACTTCGATTCTCTTGTGGATTAATGAATCTATGTTTTACTAGAATAGGTTCTGTAATATAATTTTAAAAGTTTNTTTCTTTTCTAGTATATCTCTTTTCTTAATCACTTGAATTTACATATTTAAATCTTTACCATATTCCTCTTTCCCTTTCCTTTTATAAATTTTTAATTTTTTTTAAATACGTTAGCTAAACTGAGAATCTTTCTCATAATAATCATATTACCCGAAAGGTCTTCTTCTTCTCTCCCTTTTCCCTCGACTGTCTAATAAATTTTTTGATTATCGACTCTTGAAGGGTTTGGACGTCTTCCTTAACTTATATGTTCAGGTACTTCGATTCTCTTGTGGATTAATGAATCTATGTTTTACTAGAATAGGTTCTGTAATATAATTTTAAAAGTTTTAATTTACTGTTTCTGTCTTAAAATATCTGTCCTTTTTTTTTTTTTTCTTACTATTGGATGTTTCTTTACGGGTATTCGATAGTTGTCTTTGGGATGTCCTGTACTCCCTCACCTTACTGTAAAAGTTTTATGATTATCTGATTTGTGACAGTGGGTTCTCGTCAAATAGGTTATTTCAATCGTAATTCTATACTTTTAATGTATTTATAAAAGAGTCCTTTTGTATTTGACTTCCTCAATTAGTCGTGATCTGAACGGAAGCCTCTTTCGTTACCGTGGGGTGAGGTCATGAGAACGGACCTTTTAGGGTACCTACCTCCTCGGACCACCCGACGTCAGGTATCCTAGTAACTCAGTCTGTACTGACTCGTTGAACTGAAAGTGATAAGTGAAAATTCGTAACCTCTTCCTTTACCGTTGGGTGAGGTCACAAGAACGGACCTCTTAGGGTCCCTTTCGCCTCGGACCACCCGACGGCAGATACTCCAGCGTGTCTCAGCCTGTACTGACTTCGCCGTATCGTCGTCGCCGTCGTCGTCTGAACGGAATTTTTGTACAACTTCCTTGGAGAAGATGGTCTTTGTTTTACTGTTTTTATGTGTTTTGACTCATTCCATTGTTCATCTTGGTCTTTTAACGTTGAGAAATAATCTTATCCAAAATTTTGTCAAAAAATATCATATTTCCAATTTCTCTCTCCTATTCACCCGTCTTTTTGTTGACATCGATAGAGTCAAACCATTGTTTTGTTGGTGTATTTTCCTCTATTAAACTCTGTTGGTTTCGATTTTTCACCTTCTCCTTTTGTTATCTTGAGTACATCCTTCTACTTCTACTCTACGATAGTGGTTTCACTGACTCAGTCGTATACCTTTGGAGTCTAAAATCATTTAAATCATTTAAAATCATTTTTAAATGTTTAAAATCATTTAAATCCCTCACTGTATTTGTGTCTAGTCTTTGTACTTTGTATTTTTCGGTCTTTACCTTTTTTTTTTAGTTTCTTTTGGTAGTCTGTTTTTACAGTCTGTCTTTGTGTTCTTTATTCTTTGTTACTTCTATGTCTCGTTGTGCACATTCTTAATTTCTAAAATTTTAATTTTTTTATTTTTTGATTTTTTTTTTTTTTTCTCTATGTCTCGTTGGTCTTTCGTTTTCTTTTTTACCTTCATGACTCAAGAGTAGATAGTAATTAGTCGGATTTACGTCTACCCGACTTAAGTGGTTAGTTCTTTATCTAACCCACCTACCTCAAATTTTCTGAGTTGATTATAAGACGGATATCCTGTATGTGTCGTCGAGATTTCTGTTTGTCTGATTCTCGTTTCCCTACCTTCTACTATGAGGTCCTTTTTTTCATCGGTTTCATTCGTTTATATTAGTATGACTATAATCTGTTCTATCTAAAGTTCGGTATTTTCCATCGTTCTCTGTTTTTACTGTATATCGTTGTTTCACTTATTAAATAGTTCTTCTACATCATCACTAATTATGTATACCGGAATGTTTCCTCGTGGTTTTATGTATTTTATTAGTCATCGTCTGGATTTCCCTCCTTAACTATCGTTGTGTTATTATCATCTCCTGAAATTGTGGGGTGAATATAGTCACTTATATAGTAGGGATATCTTTCAGACGTTCTTTTTTCGTCGGAATTTACTTTGTAATCTCACCTACCTAAACTATCCAAACATGTCTTACAGGGTAGGTTTACTTCGTCCTACATGTAAGAAGAGTTCATGTGTACTCGGAGAGAGTTCTTATAAGGTTTATAATCACGCGTTTTGTTTAAAATCATTTAAATCCCTCAAGTTTTAGTAAAGTTCGGAGAAAAGGTTAGTGTTACTTTACTTTCATCGTTAGTTTGTATTGCTTTTTTGATCTTTTAAGTATTTATACACATCTGACTTGTTGTGTGATGACCTGTTACTGACGCAGCTACTTCTTTAATTTCCTCTTTATTTTTTAACGGACTTCTGTTCACTTTTATTTTGGTACTGTATGGTTTTAGATACCTTCCGTCGTTGTAGTCATAATTCTCCCTTTATGCATCGTCACGTTCGGATGGAGCTCCCCTTTTTTTTCTATATAGTCTGTTAGATTTGAATGGGGACTTCCTTGGTCTTTTTCTTGTTCTGAGTTTCAATCATTTTATTTCTTTTAATTTATAGTCTGGTCTTTATTTAATTTAACTCTGATTTTTCTTTTATCTAGTTACTGTCATTTTCGACTAAGAAACTTTTCTAATTATAATTATTTTAATTATTTGAATAGATCTAAGTGAATCTTTTTCCTCTCTTCCAGGACTATTTATTTTAGCCTACACTTCCTTCTCTTGTCTACGGTATCTTTTAGTCTCCTGATATTCTCCTAAGATACTTTTCTTCGTATGGTTTTGTGACCCGTCGGATCTTCTTCCCAGTTCAGTAATCTTAGGATGTTGAAAGATTCTGACTTAGTACTCCTTCCTCCTTAAAGTTTGTCTGGATAACGATTGTGTCTCTGACTTTTCCAGTAAAGTTAATATGTCTCACTTCATTCGGTCTTTCTTTTTGTGGTTATGTCATATGATTGTGTATATATACCTTAAATCCTTCTACCGTTACTGCTGGGACATACGTTCTGTCCTTTTTNGTGTATCGAAGTGTCCACTTAACATGGTTTGTGAGTTCCTAATAAATTTCAGATAGGAAAAGTTTGATAAAGGTCTTTAACTTTTCTTCCTTTTCAAAGGATTGTAAAATGTTCCGATTATAGTGATACTATGGTTGTTTCCTTGTTTCTGGTATGTCGTCTCTTTCCCTTCAGAGAAGTTTTTCACCATAACCCTTTTTATATGTTTTTCCTTTCTTTTCTTCCTTCCTTCCTTTCCTCTTTCTTTCTTCCCTTCCTTCTTTCTTTTATTTTTAGAGTGTGGTTTGTGTCCTAGTTTTATATAATTTCTAAACTTACATTCAGGACTTTGTTATTTTGAGGATCTTCTTTTGTGTCTGTATCACAAGAGAACGAGTGACCGTAGTCAGAATCGTTATAGAAAGTTCTGTACAAAGAAGTCCGTATCTTTTGTTTTCGTCTTGATTTGTTTAACCTAATGTAGTGTGATTTTTGGAAAACGTGCCGTTTTTTATATTGTTTTGTGTTTTTGGTTTGTTTGTTTTGGAGTTATTTCACTTTTACATTGGATGATTTACTCTCTTCTATAAACGTCTACTATATAGGTTACTCTCCAATTCTACGTTTTATGTATTCTTGAGTATGTTGAGTTGTCGTTGTGTCGTCGGACTAAATTTTTACCCGTCTCCACGACTTACCTGTAAAAAAGGGTTTATTTTGTATGTCTACCGGTGCTCCGTGTATTTTTCTACACGTTTTAGCGATTAGTAATCCCTTTGCGTTTAGCTTTGTTGTCACTCTATCGTAGAGCGTAGACAGCCTTAAACAACAACAAGTGACCGGTTTAGTACAGGTTGAGAAACGGTGGGGTACCTGACGTCGTGTGATCCGAAGGAACAGGACGGGATAGAAGACTTCGAACGAGTTTAAGTACAGGTGACTCATCCACTAGTAAAGTAGGAGACGGTCGGGGAAGAGGGAAACGGAAGGAAGAAAAGGTCGTAGTCTCAAAAAAGGTCGCTTAGTCGACACTCGTAGTCGAACGTTTCATAAACCTCAAAGTCGAAGTAGTAGTCACGATGGTTACTTATAAGTCTCAACTAAACAAAATCCTAAACTGACCAAACTAGAGACAGTCTTGTCGAAAAAAGTTTTTCTGTTATACAATAGTCACGACCGTTCTTACATCTCTTTTCCCTTGGGAGTACGTGACAACTACCCTTGCCTCTAACCACGTCATTGATACCTTCAATCCTACCTCTAAAGAGTTTTCCATTTCTTATCTTGAAGACATATTAGGTCGTTGAGGTGAAGACCCATAGCTTTCTTACACTTTTGTCATTGGGAGTTTCTATGGAAGTGGGGGTACAAGTATCACCAAATAACTGTTATCGGTTCTGTACCTTTTTTGGATTCAAGAATAGTTTCGTATTTGTCTATTTCTTCTCACCATATATATGTACTTACATATGTTACTTATCATGAGTCGGTATTTTTCTACTTTGGAACTGTAAATATTGTTGCTGTACCTGCCTGGAACTCTCATTACATTACTCACTTTATTTAATCTACCTTTTTCTGTTTATAATATACTAAAGTGAGTACGAATTATATTTGTTCTATTTCATTCACCCATTTGGTTTCAGTTGTTTTTGTGTATCTATGTCTCATCACCAACGGACTCCTTTTCACCTTCTTACTATTTTACTCATGTCCCCTAGTTGACGTTTACCTATTTTTTATTTAAACACCACCACTCATACAATATCCGATACTTCACTTCACTTCGCTTCAACGAGTCAGCACAGGCTGAGAAACGCTGGGGCACCTACGATGTCAGGTCCGAGGACTCAGGTGTCCTAGAGGATCGTTCTCATGACCTCACCCAACGGTAAAGGAAGAGGTCCCCTAGAAGGGCTGGGTCCCTAGCTTGGGTCCAGAGGGTGTAACGTCCGTCTGCGAATTTGGAGACTCGTCGGTCCCTTCGGGATGTCTACATCTTTATCTCACACACATGTGTACTTTTAATATAATTACAATCATTACCAATGGAGTTATTGTCGTTATTTTATTTGATTTGTTGTTTCGTCTTATTTGATTAGACTAGCTCAATAATAGTGGAACTAAAACCTCCACTCTTTTTATTGAAAGTCCCTCTTGGTCATTGATCCGATCTTAATAAATAAATCACTCGACACGAAATTTAGACCCTGATTCCGTAACCCGCCAGTCAAAAAAGTATCAGGCGTAGGGAGAGAACAATACCTCTCCTACTACTGTGTTTAATCGAAGAGACTTCTCTACAACGATCCTTTTTTGATTTTCGTATATGCAACTCGAAAGAAAAAAACGACAAGAGTCCCGACACATTCTTACAATTAACAATAAGTAGTCTTTTGGATCTTATGTGAACACCATCTATGAAGTTAAAAGATAGGTAGTCGATAAAGAATTTTTTTTTTTTTCTTCTTCTTCTTTCTTTCTTTCTTTCTGTGTTTTTGGCATTGTCCTACATCAAGACAGAAACGACATGGCCAGTCGTACGCCCTAGTAGAATTAAGGGACTGTTCCCCAGATTGGGTGGGGATGTCACCTTCACGTCTCAGAATTGGTGACCTCACTGTCCCTTCAGGGACCGTCGATAAAGAAGATAAAGATAGTTTGAGATTTTAAGATAGTCAGATTCGTATCATTGGTGGAAAGAGAACTGGACACTAACCCAATCCCTACCTGTGCACTGTGTCAAGACCGGTTGTCCTAAAGTCTTCGACCCTCCTTTCGCGAAACCCCTTCCTAAAAAGAAGGAGTATCTTCGGCACTTCGTAAGGAAAGATCGAGGGAACTTTCACACTCTTACACTACGAGTCGCCTCTTCCGTTACCGTGGGGTGAGGTCACGAGAACGGACCTTTTAGGGTACCTGCCTCCTCGGACCATCCGACGTCGGGTACCCCAGCGACTCAGCCGGTACTGACTCACTGAAGTGAAAGTGAAAAGTGAAAGTACGCAACCTCTTCCTTTACCGTTGGGCGGGGTCACAAGAACGGACCTCTTAGGGTCCCTACCCCCTCGGACCACCCGACGACAGACATCCCAACGTGTCTCAACCTGTGCTGACTTCGCTGAACCGTCGTCGTCGTCACTACGAGTCTCGACGTTCAGTAGAACGTTGAAATTTCTCTTTTTGGACTCCCACGTTTGTCTCCTACCATCTCATCTTTCGGTTCTCTTCGGATCCAGGATTATTATTACCGACTCGGTTCGAAAAACGATACATATCCTTAAAAAAAACAACAATGAAACAATTGTATAGCAACGAACTGTAACGACACAATCAAAGACGACATGTCGTTTCACTCAGTCAATGTGTATATGTATAATTATACACGTGAGAAAAAGTCTAAAGGAAGGACATATCCAGCAGCGTCTCGGGACTCATGTCAAGGGAGACGATATGTCCTCCAAGAGGAATCGCTAGGTAAACTGTGTATCATCACATATATACGGTCAGAGTCGAAGGGTCGAATGGGGTGTGAGGGGGTGAGGGAACCACGGGTATGTAAACAAGTGAAAAAGAGACAGAGATAAAAACGTTTATACAAGGAAAGATGACATAAAGATCTAAGGTGTGTGTTCGCTACAAAATATAAACAAAAAGAGAAAGACTGGATGAAGTAAGACGTACTGTCAGAGATCCAAATAGACTATAGAATACGGAAAGATACCGACACATTATATATATATATATAGAAGAAATAGGAACGGAGACGACTACCCGTAAATCCAACGAAGGCACAGGTCCGATAACATTTATCACTATGTCACTTGTGACTCGACGAAGATTGAACAACTTAGTATCAAAAAAAGGTCTATATACTGGTCCTCTCACTGACGATCCAATTTACCATGAACATACATATCAAAAACTCCTTAGAAGTATGACAAGAGGTATCACCAATATGGTTAAGGGGTGGTTGTCACATCCTCCGAAGGGAAAAGAGGTATAGGAGAGGTCGTAAATCATGGACATATAACAAAATATTACCGGTAAGACCAGTTACCCACCACGATGGAGGGATATGAAAACTAAACTTAAAGAGAGTACCTTTTTCGTTCTCTCAAGGTCTTTTTGTAGATAAAGACGAAATAACTGATACGGTTTCGGAAACTAACACACCTAGTGTTATTTGACACCTTTTCAGACTTTCTCTACCCTTATGGTCTGGTGGACTGGACGGAGAACTCTTTAGACATACGTCCAGTCCTTCGTTGTCAACCTTGACTTGTACCTTGTTGTCTGACCAAGGTTTATCCTTTCCCTCATGCAGTTCCGACTTATAACAGTGGGACGAATAAATTGAAGATACGTCTCATGTAGTACTCTTTACGACCTGACCTTCTTCGTGTTCGACCTTAGTTCTAACGACCCTCTTTATAGTTATTGGAGTCTATACGTCTACTGTGGTGGGAATACCGTCTTTCACTTCTCCTAGATTTTTCGGAGAACTACTTTCACTTTCTCCTCTCACTTTTTCAACCGAATTTCGAGTTGTAAGTCTTTTGCTTCTAGTAC